>ML685896.1:2537366-2663791 GCA_007922175.1 Pelusios castaneus
GAGCAGCTGGCGCGCGGGTCCCAGCCCACGTTCCAGCTGCTCAGCAACGGGCAGCTGGAGTGCCAAACTCCAGCTCTTCCTCCTGGCCCAGACCACTCGGATCCGGGGAAGTTGTCCCCGGGACCCCAGTGGTCCAGACTAGGAGGATTCCCTTCTGCCCGGGACCTGGGAAGTCCCGAGCAGAAGGGAGCCAAGTGGTCCGGGGCAGAAGGGAGCTCTTTGCTCCCTTCTCCCCCAGACCGCTCAGGGGCTTGGTCACCTGGGGAGAGCCAGCCCCATGTGTGGCTGGCTCTCCCTGGAGCAAACAAGTCGACTTAGAGAGTCCAGTGTGGACTCTCTAAGTCGATTTAGTAAGGGCCCCTTTAAGTCGACTTAGGAGTCCAGTGTGGACTCTCTAAGTAGACTTAATAAGGTCGACTTAAAGTCGACTTATTAAAGTCGACCTTTTTAAAGTCGACCTTAATTCCCTTGTGTAGACATAGCCATGGAGTTGCTGGGTGCCTGGCCCTTTTGAAAAGCAGGTCACGTAAGAGAAGATTTAGGAGCTAAACTTACGTTCCTATTATTGAAAATTCAGGAAATTTGTTTTTTTTAAATCGATTAACATTTAATAAAGCAAAAGGAAACAACTGATCAGTAATGTCTGTTTCAGAGGCCTCCCTGAAAACAAACCAAAATAAAATCAAAACAAAAACAAAACAAAAAAGAAAATTTTATATACTAAAATAATCCTGCTTGGGTTCAGTAAGGTAAAGCCTGAGATGGAAATCGACCAGAGGAAGGAAACTCGGGGCAAGTAGGATTCCCCCATCTCCCACCCAGCCTTGCATCTCACTATGATCTGAGCAACATTTTGAGTTTCTGCCAATTTTCTGACTTCTGCCTGATTAGTGTCATACAAATGAGATGAGATCCCAATTCTTCCTTTCCTCTGCATCCAGAATCAAGCAGTGCTCAGTTCCGGACACCCTGGGAGACGAAAGACCTTTCTCCCAGCAAGCAACCTGAATCTCAGAGAATCATCCCTTCATAGTGTAAAGTTATGAGCCATTAGATATAATTGAACATTGGCTCTCTGCCAGATGGAGCCTGATGCTGCATCAGCTCCCTGGCCTAACAAGACCAGGCTACATATGAATTTCTGGGGGCCAGACCTTCTGTATGTTATTTTTAAATTGCAGCTATTAATTTGCAGAAAACAATCACCTTAATCAAGTTATTTCTCCATCCTGCATTGCCAGAGCATTTCTCATCCCCTCTACTCTATTGCAAACACTTACTCCACCACCTTTAGTGCCAATGTACTGGTGACCTTCTCCCAGGGACTTTCATTTTACCGTTAAACCATGAAGACAGGTCTCAGCTGCCTGCTCTTTCTACGTAAGTCTTTAAAACAATCCTCACAAAGGAATCTCCATAGCTTATAAATCAGAGGCATCATTTCTTATCACAACTGAGGAAAAAGGGTGTGCTGCTGGATTAGCCAATGACTGGATGAGAGGCATTAAATCCCAGAGCTTTTTGAATATACAGAAAGGATGCAGGCATTGTATCTTCATTCCCTTGTTTGAACAAACAACTAAAGGAGGTCAAGAAATCCAATATAATAGAGGTGGGTAATTATTTTCAGGCACTGCAAACATTTAGCCCTCACTTTTCATCTCAACCAGATATAAATCCCACTGAAGCCAACAGTTAGACTGGAATGAGACTAGGGTAAACAAGATGAAGAACCCATTCAAACTGTTATCACAGTTTAATTCTCACAAGGCTTCTCTGGAGTGGAAAAGTGAACAGTACCCCACTACACAATTGGGGAGACAGAGATAGAGAAAATAAGTGAGCTGCCTAACGACACACAGAAGAGGTCCCCTATGAGTTAGTTAGAACTCAGGCATGCTGTTCTCCTGGGTCTTTGCACTGACCTTCGGATGGTGCCTCTCATACCCAAGGAATTTGGCACCTCCCTAAAATGCATGCCTGGTATAAAAAAAAATCTGCCTGTCTCCAGTGGATTGGTGACTGCTCCCTCATTCCTGAACACATTCATTTTGATTGTAAAGTAACTAAAAAGAGATGCATAGGCACTCCATCATACATAAGCAGACAAATTAAACCTCAGCAACTTTAAACGTAGGAGACCACATTTAGTTCTGAATGAAAAGCTCCTCTTTTGGGAGCTGCCTATCCCCCACCAGTACTAAGAGAAAACCAGACGTAGTTTTGTATAGTATCGAATGGGGACACCATTTTTGCCAGCAAGCTGCTCTGCCACTTTCAGCATGCCCTCAAAATACTGAGCATGTGGTACTGGAATGTCTAGTATCCTGGGAACGCATGAATGTCCACCCTAAAAAAAAATGGTCAATTCAGCAGGAGCTCAGCCAGTCAGCCCATCTACAGAAACTCCTTCCTGCCCTTTCATCACCAGGAAGCATATTCTCAGTGTTCTCCAAATGCCCCATCAAACAGATGCTGTTGCTGCACGCCTAGGTCTATCAAACAGCATTTGACAGACATTAATCTCAAAATTTATAGAATATAAAGAGAATGAAATCTTACAGAATCTATGGAATGAGGATGTAATTCTCTACTTATTTATGCAGACCAGTGATTTTGGCTGTTTTCTTTCTTCAGTGCTCAACTTGAAACAGCATTAAGAAATCTGGTTTACAGAAAGTCCAGGTCCATGTCAGATGTCTCAAGCTGGGTCCAGTCACAGGAAGATGCGTCCCTTAAGGGATGATGGGCCCTGCCCCACCTGTGACACTTCATTCACCTCCCCAGGTGGAGAGAATAAAATAAACTCACTAAAATCAGGTCTTCTGAGATGGAGGTGATAACAGAACCCTCCGTACCATAGGAGGGGAGGGTGCCACAAAGCCAGGATGGAATCCAGCTACTGATGGACAGGCGAAGCTGTTTTGAACCACTGTGGAAGGAGGGCTGTGGAAACCTTTAACCAGGAGGAAAGGGGCTCAGTGGCCAAAGGAAACTGCATGTGTATAAAATCTAAGCAAACTGGACCCCAAGAGGGGACTTGAGAGAAGCAAGTGTTCCTGAGGGCTCTCCTATGCCATTAGGGTGTATGCTCTGGAATGACACCTTCCAAAGGCACCTGACATGGCTAGCCAATTGTTTAAAATTAAGCCCTTCTCTTACTCTCAACATTACACAAAACTCGGAAAATACACTAGTGCAGCTTTAAGAGCATGCATGGATTCCATGAAACTGCTATGGAGTCTGCAGGAACACTCACAAGCATAATTAGGGAGACCCTGCTGCTAACAATGCCTGAAAGAAATTAGGAACCACTACTACATTCAACTCCTGATCAGAGTAATACAATATACAGGGGAGCAGTCTTCCTTTAAATAAGTGACTGGTGGAGGTTTGGGGACGCTCAGTTTCCTATAACCAGCTAAATGCCATCATTTGTGTCATAAGCACTGGTAGAGAGATTCATAGAAACTAGCTATTCATTTGACACAAAATCCTTACAATTTAGAATGTTGAATTCACATCAGGTACCTTGGTAGGCATCTCTCATTCCTGCCCCCAATTGTTTTGTTCATGCTTGCTACAATAGTATTTAGTTAAGAGACTGAGTTTCTCAGTTCACAAACCTGACCTTCGTTTGAAGGTACACATCACATAAACCATTGGGTCTAACAATTGAAGCAACACAGCAGTGCTAAGGCAGGACAGCAGTGTCTTTCATACTTCACTGCTTCCTACTGCAAAGAGATGTACAAAAACCCCATTCTCAAGAAGTCCGTGTGTCTTTTGCCAAATCAGGATGGTCTCTTGTACCGGGGGAGCTGGCAGACCCTGATTTACAGCATCTGGCTCTAAAGGAAGATACAGAACTATAGAGCATGGAAGTGGTAAAGCTGGTGAGCAGGGTCATTTTGCATTTGTTAAATATATATCCAGACACAAAGGAAGAGCCGAATTTGATAAAATGGCTCATCCAGAGATCAGGGGGCTAGCCTGGGAGATCTGAGTTTGATTCCTTGCTCCACCACAGACCTGTAGTGTGACCTTGGGCAGGTCACTTAACCTGCCTGTGCCTCAGTAAAATGAGGATATCTCACAGGGGCATTTTGAAAATAAATACACTGGAGAGCATGGCTCAGAGGCTGTGGTAATGGGGGCTGTATCTTCCAGAGATGCTGACGCCACTGAGAATTAAAGGTTAGGCCCACAGTGGGTTGATTTTATTTATGAATTTGAAAGGGGAAACAGACCAGATATATTTAATGGTGTCAGTTAACTGTCCGAGCTTTATGTCTCCAGCAGTGCCCCACGGGAACTCTAAGAAAGTCAATTTATTCTATAACAATTCACTGAAACAGATTACATCAGTCACATGTTTTGTACATACCCCAGATCCCAAGCAATTTAGTGTCAGTATATTTTCTATTTATAGGAAAGGTCAAACCCCAAGGCCTCGTTAGATCCGCCGAACAGCAGCCAACACTGATAATTATTGGTTGGCACTAAAAACAGGGAGATGGGTTAGGGAGTAACATGTCGGGCACAGGTGAATATGGAAATCTCTGCTGTATCTTCTTGTCCAGAAGAACAACCAGCTCTTGGATTAAAGGTTTTGGATTAAAAGCGGCCCAGAATTCTCAGACTTTCAAACAACGTGACGTTGTGTTCAATCTGTGGCATTTTCTCTGCTCAAATAGTGGCCAAGTCTGTGGTGCAGACTCTACAGGCAACCGGCTTTGGGATGAACAATGGTTGTTGGGACAGGTAATTTACAAAAAACTAAACAGCCCGTCAACCCATCACGTGCTGTTCTTAGTTCAGTTGGCAGTGTACTTCACAGGGCAGGTTGGGTGCAATAGGACAGGCAGGGGTAGGCAACCCCCAGCATGTGTGCCAGCAGTGACACGTGGACCCATTCAGAGAGGCACACGGCACCCTCTGCAGCACCACAGAAATTGCCACTCCTGACACCAAAAGCCACCCTTTGAAGCTTCTTTACGGTGCAGCTGGGGTGCAGGGGGTCCCCGCTGTACCATGCCCCCACATGCCATGGACAGAAGCTGCCCAGAGTGGGTCCTCTATGCAGCATGCCGCCACCAAGAGGAGCCACTCGAGGCAGCTTCTTTCTGTGGCGTGCCTGGGGACCCCGGAGAGGAGCTGCCTCTTTCCGTGGCATGTCTGGGAAGTGCTCCTTTGCCCCCACTCCAGCTGCTGAATTTTCACGCAGCCAGCACATTTTTCTAGCAGAGGGGGCCACTGGCACCAGCTGAGGGTCAGGCAGGAAGGGCCAGCAGGGGGGTCAGCAAAGGTTGCCGACCCCTGCAATAGGTGCTGAATCTTCGCTGGATTCTGTTTTGGGTGTGGGGAGGAGACTGCTGGAAGATGGTTATGAGACCAACACTTTTATCTGTTGCTTCTCCTACCCTGCTTTGGAGTAAAAAGAAAGAGTTGAAAATCTGTTCTCCCTCCCCACACTGGTTGCAGGCTTTAGAATTAAACTAACAACCATGGTCAGATTCTTAACAGTATTCCGCAACCACATTTCAGGTGAGATAGTTCAGGTGCACACTGGATGTTGGAAAAACTGACCTTAACGGATCACAGTGGCAGCTGTTTTGAAAATTTTGGGTCCATGTGTGTAAATAAACTAAACTAAACTCTAATACTTGGAAACAATATGCTGCGAAACGAAGTCCAGAAACACAAACTACCAACTACATTGATAAAAGCAAATGCAATACAAGCCTGATGAATCAAATGGGCAAATAATTGGGCAACTGCATTTGGGGTGCTAAGTGCCTGCTCCAGCTCATGAACAAAGCTCTAACTCCAGTTTAGTGCTTACCACGTCACTGGAGATGTGACTTCAGTTGGGCTGAGTCACCAGAGAGTTTGTTCGGTGCACATCTTGTCTTGGAGCACGCAGCTGCCCACACAACAAAACCAACTCACAACTGAGCACCAGTGACACACACTGTTCAAGAGAGGCCAGAGACTGGCATATGAAAGGATGCCGCATGTCTGGGTTGAAGGCCATTGTCAGAGCTGTGGAAGGTACAGGGCTGGAAGAGAAGGAAGTTTTGAGTGAGGTTCATTGATGGAGGGCAGAACTACCGTAAACGCAGAGAATGTTGCCAGTTAGAAAAAGTCCAAATACATGTCCAAATGTATTGAAGACAGCAAAATCGGTTCATCTTCCGTCAGGAAGATTCTATAATGAGTTCTTCCGTGTTGTCAGGATGGAACATGGCCTGCTTGACAGTCAGACTGATTTACTGATGATAACATAGCTTCTCGCTAGTGCAAAACTGGAACATAAGCCCTTTTACAGTGCAATGTAATCACAGCCTACTTGCAAGCAAGAACCACTGAAGATTTTAGATATTCTTAATGAACAACCAATAAGGAAGAAAGGAAAAGAAGAGAGATCTCAAATAAAACACTTTTCAAGTACGGGTTTCCACTATTCACCTTTCAAATAAGCTGTATTTGTTTTTATTTTTCTTGGGCTACAAAGCTCATTCCCAGGAATTTAACAGATGTACTGAAGACTGCTCTTAAACTGGTTAACTCCACTGAAGTGTGAACCAGTTCTTGTGCAGGTGAATTTCACTAGTTTAAAGTGTTCTAGAGGTATTTCACAACAAGTTTGTCTTTTCTGTTTTTCTCAAGAGGTCAGTTGACACAGATGCTGTTTTTACTGATCATTTTTGATCTCCCTCACAAAATGCAAATCTGATTTAAAAGACCAGAAATGAGTCCGTCAAGCTATTTGTTAATTTCAGAGATCTGCCCCGTGAAGTGACTTTAAAAATATGATTTAAACTTTTCTGTATATTTCTAACCCTCTTAATCCCCCATCTTAACCATGACCATTAGCTACTCTGAACCGTAAAAACAAAACAAAAACAAGCAAAAAAACCCAGACCAAAATACGCACAAATGGTGCCTGCCCCTTGTCCTTTTATCAGACAAACTGCCCAGACTAATGGATGGATGATATTATATCCCCCCTGCCTCGATGTATTTTGTGCAGGAGACATTTGGAACTATTCCCCCCGCCCCCTTTTTTTATTTCACCATTCTGCAGCACAGCGGGTGAACTGAATCTAGTGTAATTTTCCAGCCTGAGTGTTCTCTTGCCTGTAGTCACCCAGTTGCTAAGCTGTACTCTCAGTGCCACAAGCACCTAGATTTTTCTATGGCCCCTCCTCACTGCAGTAGCAGCATCTAGACAAACATAACAGATGCAAATAGATTCTTATTTAATGCCTCAAATGATAAGTAATGCTACTGATCGTCTTTCATCCCTTATCTTAGATCCCCGAGAATAATCACTGCACTCAGCAGGTTATCTGTGGCAGAAATGCAAATGAAATAGAGATGCTGTGTTTTTCAGACCAATCCAGACAAGCTATTTTACACTGTCCTCCTCTCTACCCCCCGCCTTTCCAGTCTACTAATCCAGCTAATCTCAAACACAGCCTGAAGTGGTGAGACTTAATAGCTTTGTAAAAAATCAAATCACAGCTGCACAGTTAACAAAGGTGATTTTTATTACAGTTCATCCTCAATAGCAGGTCTGAGGGATTAAAGGAGCCGGGGCTGCCTTATGAAGCACACACAATAAGCTCAAGCATTCAAGCTGTTTAAAATGGCAAAAAGGCAGTAGCAAGGTAATCCCTGGGCAAATGCAACATCCCAGGCAGCTCTCATTGCCTGGTATCACAGCTTCATCCCAAACCCTCCACCACTCTAGGTTTGCTAGCAGCCATGGGCTGGGGCAGCTCTCAGATTGCTGGAGCAATTCTGAATTCGGTGTGCCAAGCGCCACAGCAACTGGTTTCAATTCACTTATCAAGATCTTCACCTCTCCAGGACATTACTTTGGTAGGCAGAGCCAACTCTCTCAGAAGCGTATTAGAACTGGGAATAATACTGAACTCTCAGACAGCACTTCACAAATAGTGAGCTTGATTCTGATCTCATCTGCACTGCTGTAAATCTGAAGGAACACAGCTGAAGCCAAAAGATTAACACCACTAAATCCAATGTAACTAGGAGTGGAATGTGGGCTATTAATTCCCTGCAGGCTACCAGAGGTGGTTTTTACAAGCTAAAATCATGGTTACCAACACCCCAGGAAAAACGAATTAGTTCCAATTTAAAGCATTTTCTATTTTATACATGGTTTCATTACTGAATACCACATTACACTTAAACAAACAAGAAGTACTGTAGCACCTTTAAAGACAAGTTTATTTCTCGCATGAGCTTTTATGGGCAGAATCACACTTTGTCAGATGCATGAAATGGGGGGAAAGGCGTGTTAGGTATAAATATTAGATAGTGAGAAGGGTGACTCACAATGTTAATTCAAACAGATCCAGAGGGACAGACTGTGGGCCAATCTCTGTCACAATGTTAATTCCAACAGATCCAGAGGGAAAGACTGCTTGTTTGTTTTACTGAAATAGACTAGCATGGCTCTCTTTTTGGAACCTGTCGCATTACACTTAGTTTCTGTTACACATTCAAGTTGTGGTTACAAAAAGGAGTAGATTCAGAGATTGATTTAGACCAGAGGTTCTCAACCTTTTGCAGGTTGCAACACATTTGATGGCATATCGTAACCCTATAGGACACATCAGCCCACCTGCCCACCCAGGCCAAATCCAGCCATCTCCCCTGTTCTCCGTGATACACTTACCACTGTGTAGTGACACAGTAATGTGCCCTGACACAGTGGTTGAGAACCACTGATTTAGACCTGTGCAAATAAAAAGCAGAACTGCAGTAAGTAATCCTAATATATGTAATTGTAATTCTGAACATTGGAATGACTGTATCTCTTTTGGTTGGGTTGGGTATTTTCTCAAGGAAGTTTCTCAAAGAAGTAATGTCATGACTCGTATTCCAGTTTTCAATATTATATAAAGAAAAGTCCAATATTCGACTATGTCAATGACAATACTGGAGAGTTGTAGTCATGAAGCATTAAACCATCAGAAGCGTGTGGTGGGCAGGCAAGTCCAGAGTCCATTTGGCCATGCAGCATTTCATAGCAGAAAACCAACTTTGAAGTAGTGAACAGACAGAATCTGTTCCTCATAGTTTGACATTGATATTATTGCACCACCAGTTCAATCGGATGGGAATATGACCATTCTTCAGATTTTGCCTCCATGCTACAGGCAATCTCTTTCTTGATGGCACGCAAAAACCCTGATTTTGGATATAGACCTTCTTTAAATGTAAGTAAATACAGCACAAAATCAGGGATTGTGGTAAGGTAACACTGCCTTGCAATTTGTTGCTCAGCTGACAATCTCCTTCCTGTGTACTTTGAATGAATGAGGCTGGTCAACATATGTATAAGAGTAACAGCCTCATAAAAACTCTTCTCTTCTTCTGCTCTGTGTGGTGCAAGATCTTCATTCAACAGTAGTGCTTCTCATCCAACAATTGTGCTTCTCATCCAACAGCAACGGCAAATATGTCCCTTGGGAGTGTGCCAAGTGCCACAGAAACTGGTTTCAATTGACTAATCAAGTTTTTCACATCTCGGTTATTAATTATACATACTGAGTGAGCACTCTATCTTCAAGTTTTGGTTAGTGATCACTCACAATCCTGAAATAATACAGCTAATTTTAAATAAAAACAACGAGAGTCCTGTGGCACCTTATAGACTAACAGATTTCTTCGGGCATAAGCTCTCATGGGCTATAACCCACTTCATCAGATGCATCTGATGAAGTGGGTTATAGCCCACAAAAGCTTATGCCCAAAGAAATCTGTTAGTCTATAAGGTGCCACAGGACTCTCGTTGTTTTTGCTATACACAGACTAACATGGCTACCCCCCTGGAAATTTCTAATTTTTAATGTTGCCAAGCATGTTATTCGACAGTTCCAATATGTCATCAGGAATTTGAGATTTTTACACTTCCTTGGCTCTCTTTTACCAGGTTGATGGTGATTATGAAAACATTTTTGTAATTCTCCAACATGTTTCATCAAAGTACGTGGCATAAGGTCTTCCATATGTAAACAAAGTGTCAATATCACATTCCAAATCACGTCTCATACTCCATCTTTTTCTCGTTGTCTGCCAGGTAGTTCTTAACAATACAACTGTAGCGTACAGTACATTTGCTAATGCGTTGGCTCTTTTTGCCAGCGTAGCAGTTCTTCCCAATCTTCTTATGATCAATTGCTGATACATAAACCACAGTTTTCCCTATCTCTCTATCTGTACAGAGTTAACAATCCCTGGGTCATTGTGCACATTACTCCTGCCATCTTATATTAACTTAACTGCTTTTCCATATAATTTGTTTCATGTATCCATCCTCGGCCTACAGGAACAGCATCGAACAGTTTACTTGCAACCTGCTTTTGGTTGGATGATTAGTAGTTTGGCCTTAGGTAATGTATCATTGCTTGGAAAAGTTGGAATCTCAACAACTGAAAACGGACTATTACAACTATAAAAAAAGAAGAAGAAAACTCAAGTCTAACATTTGTTTCAGTTCTGGAGACGTTTTTGGTACAAACATGTCCACGTATGGTTGCAAAATTGTGACACTCCTTCCTCACAGTCTTTGGCTGACCTGTACCTGGCTTTGGCTTTCTTTTTACGCGCTTGGCAATGCAGTATTAGCACTATCTTCATCCTCAGGGTTGATTTGAATACTCACATATGTGTGTGTCTTTTTTCCACTGCATTTTGCAAAACGTTTCCTCATATGATCTGCCTTCCCACTCACTTTTTCTTTGCAATTTCTGCATTGAGACACTCTGTGCCATCTTTGTAAACTTTCTCAACATAGCCATGAATTAGGACAAGTTGTTTTCCGTCTCTGCTCACGCTGGAATGTTTTGACTTGCGTCACTGTACACCCTGAAATGAGGTGCAGCTGCTGCACCTCAAGTCAGCCAAGCTAATGGGCAAAGTATTGGACTGGACGATCAGTTGGGCAGTTTACCTCCAACAGAAAATGAAACTTCTGAATCTGGGCATTCCCCATCCTTATTTGCTAAAAACATGTAATTTTTATTGCTAAAACAAAGAAGAGGAATGCTCAAGTTTAGAAGTGTTGGTTTCATTTTAATAGCCAGGACAAAGCACACTGCTTTAGGGTGAAGCTCTTTTTTATTATGTTTCCTTTAACGAAAGGAAAGCAGACCGTATTACTCCAAAACTATTATCTAATTGTTAAATATTTTTCAGTAATTTTTATTCATATTACTCTAACAATTTTATTTTTCCCAGTTTCAGCCAGTGTCTAACAGTGCCCCATCCTAAACTAGCTCTTCCCAGGACACTGCCAACCTTGCCTAAAGGACATGTAAGTCTAAGTCTAGCCTTAAAATGCTACAGCAGCACAGTATAGAGACATACTACAATGGGAAGGGTTCTCCCATCAGTGTAGATAATTTACCTCTCTGAGAGGTGGTACCTGGATTCGTCTCTCAATCTAGCACTAACTATACAAGGGGTTAGGACAGTTTGTCAAAAATCAACACCCCTGAGAGACATGATCAATGTAGCTTTTACACTGCCCAATGTAACTATGCCAATGTAACTTTTCAGTGTAGACAGTCCTCGATGTTACCCTCAGGGCATTTAAGTGACTTGACCAATGGCACAAAGGGAGTCAGCATCAGAGCAGGGACTAGAACACTCAGGACTTCCCAGTACTGTGTTCTGGCCACTAGGCCATGTTTCTCATTCCCAGTTCATATTACACATGTGGACCATAGAATAAAACCAGACGAAAAAGCGTTTGCACTATAAATAACCTGAAGGCAATACACAATGCAAAGAATTACCTTTCCTATAATGTGAATGATACACCATGCTGGAAAGGCCTAAGTAATGCAAAGTAGGTACAAATCATATAAATTGCTACATTGTTTTGAGAGGACAAAGCAGAGCTAATAAAGAAGATAAGGAACGGAATATTCCTTCAGCAATGCAGACCTCTCAGGGGCACAGTTTACAGACATTAGGAGATTGGCACAGGACTACATCAGCTATAATTTTCAGCACTATAATATCTCGGCAGCCATTCAAAAGAGAAAGTGCAGCAACTCTGCTGACTGATTGCCTCTCCCACAGCAGACTGAGAGATTAATATTATATCCACTGTGCTATAATGAAAACAACTGGAAAACATCCACCGTGCTAGTCATTTGGAATTGGCCTAGTCCCAAATTACCACAGAGGAAACATCATAAACTCACTCTCACACACAATAGAGACCCAGGAACAGAAAAGCCCTGTTAGCTGATCTGCATAATTTTCAACAAGCTTTCCTATAATTTGGTAAAAATAATGTCTCCTCAAACCAGGAGATTAGCTTAATGAGAGAAACAGACCATGATACCTTTTCTCATTAGCAACCTTGCACTTGGCTCAACCAGTCCCATGAAACGAAAGATCTGGAAATTTCCCACTGTATTTGTCCAGAATCCATCTTGCACGAAAGACAGTGAGCCAAAGGGAAACTAACATGAGTTACTGTAAACAATACCTAGGTTTGTGTTTAAACATTGATTAATACATCTGTTCATCTCTCTGGGGCTGATGAGGAGTCTATTTCACAGTGAAATGTTTCAAGCACATTCCAACGGCCAATAACGAGGGGCTGAGAAGAATAACCCCACAGCATCTGTTTTAGAACCTCTCCAGTCAGTAGCATTCAGATCCCACAACCTCACTGCATGAAAGAAACACCAATAAGAAGGGGGTTTTGTTTTAAAAACACTCAGACCTGCACATATGCCTTCACGATCTAGGGCTTATAGGAACTTCCCTAGCTTTTGAATTCCCATAATCTGTGCATGACCATGAAGAGGTGATCACATCCCCTGGACCAAAGTAGCCCTATTTAAAGAGAGGATGCAGTTTCCAGAGATGGGGAGGTATTACATTGAAGTTTGAGGATAATGCCACTCAATAGGGCTTTTTCATCCTTCCTGCTATCCCTTCCCCAGGAGTTATGGTATCAGAAGGCGCTATCAGGGCTACAGTACGACAGATGGATCCAATTGATCTCCGGTGACATGATGATGCCCTAACTATCACATGTACCATGAACACCAATATTTCCTTTTTCATGCTGTTTGCTTCATGCTCACTTGCAGATAATTTCAAACTGCTGCACTGTGACACACTGCCAAGCACGTAACGAACAGTAGCAAAATAACTAACAAGCTCTTCATTCTGACTGAAAAGGGAGGCTCCATCCAACAGCTTATAAAGATGCAGTGGTCCCAGCACTGAAATCAGGTCTGCCTGGGGCATATCTCACCCCAGAAAGGTAGTCTTTCCCTCTGCAAGGAGTTAGATTGGCCATTTTTAATTTTTTTTTGGAACTAGATCTGAATGGCTGACATGTGGGTCTGAGTTATAGTGGAATCACAGTATTAATTCTGCTGACTGTAAGTGTATCATTCCCCAGGGCCTACTCCCACAGTCTTTGTGCAGCCACCACTGACCACTGTTGCCAGTGAGAATTTAGGGACACAGAACAGCACAGGTGGTCAGTCTCATGACCAACATACAAAGCCCCTGACTACAGTTGAGAACTTCATTAGGAAGGGGAAAGTATATTTTCTTGACAAGCCCATTATCTTTACATACCCAGAAAATACAGATGATCACATTACAGGCACATGAATCCAGCTCAGATACACACTCACATTTAATTTTATAGATATCCCTCACCCTTGCCGTTAATACTGCCCCACTTGAGATCAACACAGATAAATACCAAGTACTCAGGGGCTCTTTAATCTAGCAGAGAAAGGAATAACAAAAACCAATCACTGGATGTTAAAGTCAGACATATTCACAAATAAAAAAGAAGAAATAAAAATTTACAGTGAGGGAGGTTAGCCATTGGACTGATCTACTAAGGGAAGTGCTGGGTTGTCCATCTAACCAAGTCTTGAATCAAGACCAGATGCCCTTCTGCTTTAGTCAAACAAGTTGTTGTATTCAGTGTATGAGTAACTGGAAGAAATTCTCTGACCTGTGCTATACATGGTCAGACATGATGATCTAATGGTGCCTTCCAGCCTTAAACTCTAAGAATATATGAAACTGAAAGAATGTTTTAGTAATCTGATGGGTTTTCTGATCTTTATGTTGTTCATTCTCTATCTGCAACTTAGACATGAAAATAAAAATGTTCAGTATCCCTGTCTGACTCTTAGGAACTAACTTTGCTGAGTTTAGGTTTGATAAACTGCAGTCTCAAAATCTCCCTCTTGCTCTTTCCATCAAAATGACTTAAAAAAAATCCATTAACACATGCTTACTCCTATTAGAATCCCCACATCAGTCCTTCTAAAACATTGGGCCTTAAATTACTCGGCAAGGTCCCTTTACAAGAATATAAATTACAGTGTCTCAATTTCCAAAATCTGCTTCAAAAGCAAGATACACACTTATAGATGCTATAAATAAAGAAAGACACATCGTGAACTGAAGTTGCACCAGTCAGAAAGGCCAGGGATGCTTCTATGTAATTGCAACTTACAAGCTTATGAAAAAAAGACAAACCTGTAACCAAAGAGGTGTAAAAAAACCCCAAAACAAACAAAAAAAACCAAAATAAAACCACAACAACAGAGTCCTGTGGCACTTTTAAAGACTAACACATTTATTTATGGGATTTTCTCTCACAAAAGCTCAGGCGATAAATAAATCTGTTAGTCTTTAAAAGTGCCACAGGACTCTGTTGTTCTTCTGCAATAGACTAACACGGCTACCCCTTTGGAACTTGACTACAAAGAGGTGGAGTGGTTTCTTTGCTGTGGCAATTCAACAGCCTACCAGCCCAAAATACATCATTTTTGGCTCCCTTCCCTTGTATCACATCCCAGTGCGGAGTTTAGTTATTAAGATTGTTAGGATTTTCCACTTCAGCTGAAGGCACCAGCTACTGAATTCCCTGGACTCTAGAAAGATGCAATTATTAAATTCTTAAATTAACAACGATCAAGTTTCAGCTCCTAGCAGAGTTTCCACTCTGCTTCCACTGCTTGCTGTGTGCCTGCATAGATTTTAAGGAAGTCACTGATGCACTGACTTCAGTTGACACATGAATGTCTTAGTCACATTTCCAGCCACATGCAAGGGAGACTGTCATGTGTTTCTTCACATAAACAACCCGAGGTAACATTTTCAAAAGCAACTAAGTTATTAGAAGAATAAATCCAATTTTCAGACGTGACTTAGACTCCTAAGTCCCACTGACTATTAATAGGACTTTTGCAAAGGGGCCAAAGATCTATTTTCTAGAGCAGGTTAGACACTTGGGAGCATATTTATCACAGGATACTGAGCTGGTTTTCCTTAAAAGTGATGCAGAAACAGTACTCAAATCCACAGTGGAGGAGACCTCAGTCAACAGCCAAAACGGCCATTACACCTACGGCAGCAGCATGCTGTAGTGCTAGAAAACCTACTCTCCCTGGATCTTCGCCATTACTCCTTGTGCCACAGCTGAATAGGGGAAAGTCATCAAAAATCTTCCTAAAGGATCCTGAACTTGTGGATTTCACTTTGTGCACAGAAAATGTGATGAAGAAAGGGCGGCGTATGTTAGCACGGCAGCTCATGCCTGGTGCCCCAGGCACATATGGCCACTAATAGCTCCTTTGGTTTATTATCCTACACACCAATATGCGGAGCTGGACAACTGAAAGACATCCGAAAACCAGGAAACTGCAATTAAAGGAAGCAGAGCGTAATGCTGCAAGGTGATGCTTATGCTCAGCACCTTACAAGATGGAGTCCTCACCGCACAAGGTGCAGAAGCTTGCTCTCAGGGGCTACACCATGCTGCTGCCTGTCCACAGAGAGCACAAACACACCGGTGAATCTTTTCTAGTGTTATTAATGTGCTAATGGTTTTAGTGCATTTCACCTTCCTCTTCTCCAAGGACAAAATGAGGCAACAACAAACATGATAAATTCTTCTGTCTTGACAAACTACTGCCATTAAACAGGACCACTTCACAGGGGAAGCTTTCACTGTCTGCAAGGCTGGAATCCAGAGATGACCCATGCTCCAGCAACGTGGGCTGCAGTCCACTACCATGGCTCAGATTACAAAGTGCTGGCGCCATTAACTCTGGGTTTTCAGGAAGCTTATAATGGCACCATGAGTATGGCTGCTGCTTGGTTCATGAAATCTCAGATCAGCAGCCAATTTGTAACTGAATTTTTCACTTCAATTAATCTAACCTTTATATGTAATGCAACTAAGCAAAAAACCTCAAAACTGTGTCCAGATTGTGGCCTCCCTAGTCATACTAGGTAGCACTTATCAGCATAAGCAACTCCACAGCCTTGGAACAGCGCACTATTCAGTGTGAGAAAGTGGATCAAAAGCTAGACCTTGAGGCTCACCTGTGAACTCCCCATGCACCCACACAGGGACAGAAAGGTAAGGCACCCTCCCATTCCTTCTTCTATCTATATTGCTGGTCACTACATGAGGGCAGGAAAGTATCCTCCCTGAAGCCACTTTTGGGCAAGTGCACAAATAGCGGGCAGATAGAGCAGTTGTTCCCAGCCTTTCCAGTAACACAGCACACTTCAATGAGACAAACAATTCCACAGCACACCCACTTTTTTCAGCTGAATTGATTGCTCATAAACGTCACATTTACTATGGCTATGGTCTTACTACAGAGGTTCACAACACAGTGCATACAAGCTAAAGAAGGATCAAATGCATTAATATTTCAAATCCACCTGGAAAAAAATATACATCATCTCAGTTTTGTCCTTT
Source organism: Pelusios castaneus (assembly GCA_007922175.1). Classification (NCBI taxonomy): domain Eukaryota; kingdom Metazoa; phylum Chordata; order Testudines; family Pelomedusidae; genus Pelusios; species Pelusios castaneus. The sequence goes on from ML685896.1 coordinate 2,554,183, forward strand.
GGCTACCTGTATTTAGAATGTTTGCGTTTTAGAATCAAAAGACCAACACCTCACTTCTAATTTGATGATTAATTTTTACAAGTTTTACGAGTTGTAATTTTGGTTGGATAGAATATGGTTTAAGATGAAACAATGTTTGTTTTACACTGATTTTCATTAACTTTGTACAAAATTTCACAGCACACTTGGACAGTTCTCACAGCACACTGGCTGAAAATCACTGAGATAGAGACAGGGAGACGGTGCGACTCTAACTCAGCCTTACACACAGCAGTCAGTGCAGGAGAAAAGAAAGTAAGCCACACCAGCAAAAGGACTGAAACATTAATAAAGGGGAAAAGAGGGACCAACTTGAGACACACTTGTTCCCTGCTCCACTCCTGGGGCAGCACAGCACTACTCAGGGCAGATGGCAAGGTGCCAGTCTAGCCCATAGCCATGTCACCATTTAGCTTTTCTCCACAAACTCGTAGCTAAGATCTCATGTGCAACACCAGCTCCACCATGATACTGCTCCCCTCCTGCTGTGTAGGGGGAGTTAGATGTACAGCAGCAGGGGAGAAGATCCCTGGTTAACAACTCTTAAAAATAAACTCCCAGGCAAGGTCCCTTAGTGCCACCTATCTACAAACAACACTTTTAAAAGCAGAACTTCCCATCCCCAAGGGATGAGCTGTTCGCATCATGTAACACCTCCACAGTCTTCCCCTCAAGGCCGAAACCCCAAACATTACCCCATTTTCTTTATAATGTTTTCTTCTATCACAAACCATGAGAACAAGCAACAATATAGCATTTAGGCAACATTCACCCCCCTAAAAGTTCTTATCCTATGTCCAAGGCAGCATCCACTGAGTGAAAGGAAAACTTCCACTAAGCTCGTAGATTCCAAGGTCAGAAGAGTCCAATCAATTATCTAGTCTGGCATCCTGTATAACACAGACAACACAACTTCTGTGAATTAATTCTGTGAGACTCAAATTTATCCATTAGAAAATATATTCAATCTTGATTTGGAAATTGCCAGTGATGAAGAATGGACCACAACCTTTGGGAAGTTGCTCCAACCGTTGATTACACCCACAATTAAAAATGTATATTACATTTCCAGTCTGAATTTGTCTAGCTTCATCTTCTAACCACTGGATCTTGGTATACCTTCATCTGCTATCCTGAAGAGCCTATTATCAAATATTTGTTCCCCACGTAGGTATTTATAGACACTGATCAAGTCACCCCTCAACCTCTTTGTTAAAACTAACTAGATTGAGCACCTTCAGTCTATCGATAAAGGCATGTTCATCAGGCTGACATGTCTGTTTCTCATTAAGGAAACAGCTTTTTTCAGTTCTGTCAATCTAAAACATTCAGGCATCCTCGTGGTGGATGATGTGGAAAAGGCTGAAGTACTCAATGCTTTTTTTCCTTCAGTATTCAGTCCTTCACTCTTCACAGGGAGGGCCAGCTCCCAGACTACTACATAGGGTAACGTGGAATGGAGAGAAGAGCGGCCCTTGGTGATGGAAAGTTAGGTTAAGGACTACTTAAAGAAATTGGATGTGCACAAGTCCAGGGGCCAGATGAACTGCATCTGAGGGTGCTGAGGGAGCTGGCTAAAGTGACTGCAGAGCTGCTGGCCATTATCTTGGAGAACTCGTGGCGAATGGGGAAGGTCCCAGAGGATTGGAAAAAGGCAAATATAGTACCTATCTTCAAGAAAGGGAAAAAGGAGGATTTGGGGAACTACAGACCGGTCAGCCTCACCTCAATTCCTGGGAAAATCATGGAGCAGGTCCTCAAAGAATCCATCCTGAAACACTTGGAGGAAAATAGAGTGATCAGGAACAGTCAACATGGATTCACCAAGGGCAAACCATGCCTGACCAACCTGATTTCCTTCTATGATGAGATGACTGGATTTGTGGATGCAGGAAGAGCCATTGACGTGATATACCTCAACTTTAGCAAGGCTTTTGATACGGTTTCCCACAGCATTCTCGTCGGCAAGTTAAGGAAGTATGGGTTGGACGAGTGGATCGTAAGGTGGACAAAAAACTGGCTAGATCAATGGGCTCAGCAGGTAGGAATCAATGGCTCAATGTCTAGTTGGCAACCAGTAATGAGTGGAGTGCCCCAGGGGCAGCCCTGGGGCCAGTTCTGTTCAACATCTTCATTAATGATCTTGATGATGGGATAGACTGCATGCTTAGTAAGTTCGCGGATGACAGCAAGCTGGGGGGAATGGTAGATACTCTGGAGGGCAGAAACAGGATCCAGGGAGACTTGGACAAATTGGAACACTGGGCCGAAAGAAACCTCATGAGGTTCAACAAAGACAAGTGCAAAGTCCTGCACTTAGGACGGAAAAATCCCATGCACTGCTACAGGCTGGGGACCGATCGGCTGAGTAGCAGCGCTGTAGAAAAGGACCTGGGGGTTATGGTGGATGGGAAGATGAATATGAGCAAACAGTGTGCCCTTGTTGCCAAAAAGGCCAATGGCATATTAGGCTGCATCAGTAGGAGTATTGCAACACCAAAGTTCTACTGCAACAGCCCCAGTACAAGAGAGAATGTTTAGTGTTCCAGCGCCAGGGACGCCTGGGTTCTAGTGCCAGTTCAATCACTCTGGGCCAGACTGTGGGCTCCCTTAGTCCTGCTGGTTAGAACTTGCTCCTAGGAACCGTCCCTTTAAATCCAAGAGGGCCCTTTGTGTGTATGTGTAACTGCTCACTGCTCTAAGCAAGGCATTTATAGCAGGGCCCTGTGTAAACCTGGGCAAATTGGCTCCCATGTCTCTGTGCCTGAAGTTCCTCCTCCTTGTAAAGGGGGTAGAATTTACCCACCCAGACTGGTTAATGTTTCTAAAGCCCTATCAACTTATTCCATACTGAGTGCTGAGACTAGTCAGAGCTGTCAGGTACAGATCGTAGGCTGCTAAGTGCCCTCTCCCCCCCCCCCCTTACCACACAATCAATCCTCAGATGAGGGCTATAACGATGACCACAATGTAACTGCAAACTAAAGCAACTATACCAAAATCCCGAACTGCTCAGATTTCCATAGGGCTGGTGACTTCCTCACACTCATTCATCCAGCAACACGCAGCAAGAAAGGGTTTCGGAGGCCACGTGCATTGCTCAGTGCTGCTGCTTGCACTTGATGCTTCACTCCCAAGGACCCCTCTTTTGGCTGGTCGAAGCGACACTCTAGTCTAAAGAGCCCTTCTTGAAGGAGAGGAGTACTTATTACCTGCACTGTGCAGCATGGTTTAGAATGATTTCATTCAGGCTTCACATACCCCTCAGTGCTCTAGTGCTCACCTGGGGACCCCATTAGCGCACACATCCAGCCTCAACCCCAAACTGTGTCCATTCATGAAGGTACAGGGCTGGGCTGGTTGAGCTCAGGAGGCACTGGCTGTAGGTTTTGTTCGAGGACACTCCATAAGCATGAGATAGGACACACGCTACCTTCTCCATATGCTCTTTCTAGCTTGTCAGCCTGTCTCATTACAGCAGGACCAATGATGTTCTGTAAAGAGCTGCATGCTATAAACATGCAGAATAGTATCCAAACCAGCAGAGATGAACCAGCAATTTGGCCCAATTTGGTTCTAAAAGTTGTGTTGGATTCCAATCATCTTGCAGGCAGTAGCTCCTTGCTCCCTGCTATTCATGAGCAAGGGCATCAAGGACTCCTAGTAATTAAGAATATGGCAGACACGTCCTGGGAATTCTCAGGTTACCATTCTGTCCCAGACCTTCATGCGGGCCTACTGCAGGGGGTTCTTGCACCTTCCTCTGAAGCAGCTGGTGTTGGCCACTGTCGGAGATACAATGTACCCCAAGCAAATCTAGTCTGGCAACTGCTCAGTTCTATTACAGTGGTCTCCCCCAGCCCCCACACATAACAGCAGAATAAATAAAGGACAGTAACGAGCACTCTGAACCTAGATGTGCCTGACCCTCACTGCCCCCCCCCCCAGATACAAAACAGCCCACCGAGACACACCCAACCCAGGAAGACCTCAGCAGAGGCACAGAAATTAGGTGACTCCCGTGAATTATTAATGTGGTACTGATCTGCGCTCATGATTCTCCACCAGGGAGCTTTCAACCCTAATTGTTCTACCAATAAAGGCAGACTGAAACTATCTAGTCACATTGTAACCTGTATAAACAGGCCTATCTGAGCTATATTACATAAATAAATACTCCCTTTCTGCAATGTTTTACTGCTTATTATATGATTGGGTTAATGAAGTCAGCCCTGCAATGGTTTTTATTCACTAGAATATAAGAATAGCCATACATGGTCAAACTTGTGTCCATCTAGCCCGGTATCCTGTCTTCTGACAGTAGCAGGTGCCAGATGCTTCAGAGGGAATGAAGAGAATAGCACATCTTATTGAAAAGGTGATCAATCCCCCCATATCCAGTCCCGACTCCTAGCAATCAGAGGTTTAGGAACTACAGAGTATAGGACTGGGTCCCTGACCATCTTGGCTAATTACCAGTGATGGACCTATCCTCCATGAACTTAGCTAACTGTATTTGCGCCAAGTTATACTTTTAGACTTCCTAGCATCTCATGGCAGTAACTTCCACAGGTTGGCTGTTGTGCCTTGTAAGAAAGAAGTACTTCCTAGTGTTTGTTTTAAACGTGCTTCTTAGGAGCTCTATGTAACTAACACATCTTTACTCACTTCCTTTACACCAGTGATCATTTTATAGACCTCTATCATATTCCCCCCAAGTCATCTCTTTTCTAAGCTAACAGTCCCTGTCTTTTTAATTGATCCTTATAAGGAAGTTGTTACTAGACTTAAGAGGCTTTGGTGAGCCTTGTCAAAGGCTTTCTAAATGTCCAAGTACACGAGGGGTCGACAACCTTTGCCAGCCCTCGTGCCAGCCCCGCCCACCGCATCCTCAGCAGGTGCTGTGGGCGGGGGCAAAAGGGGGCAGGGCCAGAGACTCCTTTTCCCTGCTGGCCCTGCCCCCACATACAGGGCTCCTGTCCCCTGCTGGCCGTAGTCCCCAGCAAGGGAGCTGGGCCAGCAGAGGACAGGAGCCGCAGCGTGCGCAGCTTCTCTTCCCAGCAGGCCCCATTCCCCAGCAGGGAAGCGGGGCCATCAGGGACCTGGAGCCGCACGCGGCTCTTGTGGTACTGGGGGGCGAGGCCAGCAGGGGGAGCCTGAGCGGCACCACGTGCTACTCAGGACCGGCCTGCGTGCCAACTATGGCACATGTGCCAAGGGTTGCCAACTCCTGAAGTACACTATGGATCATCTTTGTCCACCTTTGCTGACCCTGAGTCCTCAAAGAATTCAAATAGACTGGTGAGGCATCATTTCCCTTTACAAAAGCAGGGCTGATTCTTCAACATATCATGTTCCTCTACCTGTCTGATAATTCTGTTCTTCGCTACAGTTTCAACCAATTTGCCTGGTACTGAAGTTAGGCTTACCTGCCTATAATTGACTAGTTAATCATTATTTTTCCTTTCAAGTCTGGCACATTTGGGAAATTGAAAAAGACTAGTTTTTCCACTCTTCCTTTAATAGACACTGTGAGCCTATTTGTATTCTGCCTCCAAGTTCATGCAATAAAGGCCTTTTTAGCATCACATAACTCCATTAAAGGGCTTCTTCTTAATCACACAATAACAACACTTTTTACAGCTTTCATCTCCCCCACATCTTTCTTCTGGATACAAAGTTCCACAGCCCCCAAATAAAGCTGAATAATTCCCCATTGATTGAAAATGCTGCTAATGCAACTTCATGATCATCTGTGGTTAAATACAATTAGTTTTGCATTTCAACAAAAGAAATGAGCTCCAATTACTCTGTGATTTCAATAAGAGGCAGGGAAGATCTCTCCCTGCTGAGCTAAGACTAAGGCAGACACAGCAGGCTCTACCTGCTAAGTTAACAACATCCCACTTTAAGAGAGGAAAAGTGCATTAATTGCTGGGTATCAGTTCTACAGCTGTCTAAATTCACGTGGACTCCAAATGTAAACTTCAGAGAGAGGGGTGGTACAGGGTGCCCCACTAGGCAGGAGGTTCGAGGCACACCCTCGTCCAGTAGAAGCCTGGAGACCTTTATCAACCCTGGTTACTATCTACTATGATCTCCAGCACTTTGTCAGTGCAACAGATGATCCTGTTGGGTTTTGTCCAGCCCTGCTCCCTAGACCATATGTTCACTATATCGCATGCTCTCCTACCCCATCATAACAGCCACTACTGTTTTATTCGTGCATTGATGAGTTTTGCTACTGACTTCAATGAAAATCTTGAGTCTTCTGGAGATAGCGGTCTGGGCTTCGATAAGTCAGCTGTGCTATTCCAGGTCAGCCGCAAGCGGATGCTAACTAGCAACATACACTTGCAGCCTCCTGGCCAGTCAGCTGAGTGTTGCTGCTTACCCTGAAGGGGTCAGCAAGCTACCGCATCAAATGAAGTAAGAGTAAAAGTAAGATCAGGGAGGACTTTAGGGCAGGAAGCAGGGCCCAGAATCACTCACTGTAGGAGTTCCAAAAGGGTAGCCATGTTAGTCTAGGTCAGCAAAACAAACAAGGAGTCTGATGGCACTTTTAAATACTAACAAATTATTTATCGCATGAGCTTTCGTGGAAGAAAATCCCACTTTGTCAGTGGATAACAGGCAAGGCAAAGATGTATCCAAAGCAAACAGCTGGTTGAGCATGAGTGGAGAGAGGTGCGAAGGTGTTTACCCTCCCCAACCACAGTGCAGGAATCTGTGTGTTGTGAGGTGCCAACATTAAATTCCAGTTAGGCTCCTCTGGACCTACCTAACCTCTTTTCATGTCTTCCCTTGGCAGTTGGGGCACTTGATCTAATTGCCACCCAGACTGAACTCCTAGGTAGTGTTGGTGGGACATTCTGTATGAAGTGTCCTTGACTTGAGAACTAATTCAATCCCCCAAAACTCCTTGGTTTCACAGCACAAACTACCTCACATTCAGGATAGGTTGCATGGCCTATCCACGAGGCCTTTCCTTGATGAGTTTTAGTTGGGGAGAACTGGGCTGTTTTGTTTAGGGGTTGGTAGATTTCTACTCAGGCTGTCTGCCCAGCCACCATACTTCTTGAGTGGTCAGCCTTCAAAGTGATTTGGGAAGAGGTAGAAATCCTCCTGCTCCAGAGCAAAAGCTAACCTTGAAGTAACAGAGTTAATGGGAAACTTTGTCTGCGGACAGGTTACCCCATGACTGCTGTATTTCGTGCACCTTCCTGAAAGCAGCTGGTGCTGGCCAGTATGGTGCCAGGCAGGATACTGGTCTAGATGGTGCACAGGGCTGGTCCAATCTGGCTAGTCTTGTGTACATCTCTCGTTGTTTACATCTCTGTGTTATTTTGTGTTCTGCACCTGGACTCAAAGAAATCAAGTATGCTCATCTCTTAGCACTTCCCTTTGGTAATGTTAATAGATTAATATTATGCTACCCCCCTGGAACAAAATGGTAAAATTACAAAAACCCATCATGTACCTGCTAAATCAGACAAAAGTAAATAAATAAATAAAAAGCCCTCTTCTGTCTTTCATAAAACAAACAGAAAAAACCTCTCCATTCGCTGAGTGCCAGAAATAGTGTAGGGAGATCATCACAGGCTTCTCCACTTCTGCTCTAAAAACTTTCCACCTCTCATCATAACAGCAAAGGCAAAACAAATACTGAACAAAATGTCTCTCTCTTTAACACTCCAGGCTTCACATTTATTTGGACAGAGGCTTCTTCTCCCCTATAGCTCTGTTCCAGTAATTGCTGCAGGTGGGGCTTTCAGTAGTGCTCAGTGTGAGTCTGTTCCCCACCTCCCCCACATCCTTGACTTCAATGGGACAATGAGTGTTTTTGGAAAATCCAAGTGCTTTTCCCTGCAGCCCATAAGCTAGTTTTCCTTTACTATATTCATTAATTTCCATTATATTCAGCAGGAATGGAAAGAACCTACAGACCTACATACTGTAAGACACTGGCTTCGCCATAAAGCTTGAAGCCTATGAACTTTGAACAGATAAATGACACACAGGAAATCCCGAAGTACTAGGGAGCTGAAAACAGAGTGTTTAAAAAGAATTTCTAACCACGGGTATACATGATCCAACCACAAGAGTGTCATGGCAATGAATTGACGTGCATAACTGGTATATTTGCTACATCCACAGACGCCTAGCTACAAGAGGGGCCATGGTAATGAACTAACATATATAATAAGTTGAGACCATTGATATGCTAACCTATAGAAGAACAACACTCCAACAATAGTAAGGTGAGAAAATAGAAACAAGGAAAATGAGGAAAGCCCCTACAGAATATGCGGACATAGTGGCATCAGCGTATCATATTACAAAATTACATTCCAGCTTTGAGGTGCTTGGAGAGAGAGACATAGTCCTTGGGAAGTGCTAGAATGATGAAACCACTGGTGATGAAGGGGAAGGTGATGATAAGGAAGAGGATGGCTAACATTTTAGCTTTCTCTACAAGGGACAGAATGAGTATATGGATGGGAGATGTACATTCTGTAGTATCTCTGTCTACCTTACTAAGTTGGGATGTTTGTAATTGTGCTAAATGTACTAAAAAACTATTTGTAAGTACGGAAGTGTTCCTACAGTAAGAATGTTCCTACAGTAAGAGTGTTATATATAACGCTGCACATCAGGGTTCCCAACTATGTAATAATTTCAATAAAACAGTCTGATCTTGGGACAAGAACCTGGCAACCCTCAAAGTGATACCTGCGGATTCTTAAGTAATCAATATAATCTATAGATCAGGCTACAACCTTTGTTCCTATGATAGGGAAGTTGCCCTTCCAGCCCAGCCTACGTGGCGTAACAGTATAAGGGAAGATTTCCACTGACAAGTAATTCCTGGAGCATCTGTTGGAAATCTAGAAGAGATGAGCTGCAATATCTAATGGGTTAGCTCCAGAATGAATGAAAGAGGCTTCCTTTATAGAAAGCCAGAAGGGATCACTATGGCTGTCTAGTCTGACCTCCTATACACTCAGGCCACACAACTTCCCCAAAATAATTGGTAGGTCAGATCTTTCAGAAAAGAGCCAATCTTGATTTGAAATTTGTCAATGATGGAGAATCCACCATGACCACTGGTAAATTGTTCCAATGCTTAATTATCTTGACTGTTACAAATTTACTGATTTCCTTCCTCTGGCAGCTGAATTCCTTCCAACCCTACCATTCTAAAGGTGGATCCTCTCAGGGGAGAGACTCTCATTAGCTAGTGAGGGAAGAAACACAATAAGAAAACAAAAAACTCTAAACTGTCAACTCACAGTGTCAGAAGCCAAATGTGGAACATGCAGAGTTCAGCTGACCCTCACATTGCAACGGCACATACAGTTAAACTTCGGTAAGGTTGGGGGAAAAAACAACAAATAGTCTTCAGATGCCCTCAAGGGGAAGCAACGCTCATAGCATTCATCAGCTCAATGAGTTTCACAGCACAGAAGTGGGGCGCTTACTATAGTGACATGCATATTTTTCGTATCACTTCCAGTATTTCAAAGCAAGTGACCATCAGGCATCCTCTGCACTGCGAGCCTTGAATGCACGACTCTCATTACCACAAAACTCAAAGAGGTTATGTTTAGAGGCAGCCTTTTAGGAAACAAGGCTGATGTTTTTCACAGGAACCTAAGGGAGTTAAAACCATTGCTTTCAATGGGAATTAGGTGCTGTAGGCCCTCATAACCCACTGATATTAAATGGGACATGGGTGTTCACTCTTAGGCTCTTTTTAAAATCCCAGTTTAAATGCATAAATAAAAGGCCGTGATTGCCTCTTCTAGTCTGGAGACCAGGTTGACAAGAGTGATCAGCAGTAAATGCTAGAGGTGCCCTGTTGACTTGCCCTAGGAGGTGTTGGCCTGAGGCCAAGCTCTCTGACTGCAATGCTACAGAAAAGCAGACATATCCAAATGCCCTCCACAGTCAGCCTAACATTAGCATCCTGTGTAGTTATTTCTGGTAAATGTACGACTAGTGTGTCATACCATGGTGCCCCTAGAAGCTCCTTTTTGAACCATTATAACAGGCCTCGACAAATCCTAGGTGCCAGGTTGCCATGGCACCTAGGATTTTGCCCCTGGCACCTAAGAGCGCCAGGGCAAAGTCCCCTCACCTTCACCCCCACTGCACAGAAAGCACTGGGCTCCCCCTCCCCTGCCACTGGGAAAAAAGCCACTGTAGGCAGCTCTTTTAGCGGTACAGGGGGAAGAGGGCAATTGGCAATGTTCTCCGTCTCCAGCGCCGTCATCTCTCCCTCTTCCCCACCCCACTCCAGAGCCACCAAAAGAGCCACCAGCAGTGGCTTTTTTCGGTAATAGGGGAGGGGCTAGCTGCCGAAAGGCAATGCAGTCCTGACGGCTTTGCGGCAGCAGGGGGCTCCTCTGCCCGATACCTACGGGTACCCAAGTTTTGGGCTGGCCCCTACATGTCCTGCAGATTTGTCGATGTCTGCATTATAAGGATATGGAGCCCAGTGACACCAATCCCTGTGCTGGTTTGCACAGGAACGCAAAGAGAAAAACAAACTGCTACACAGAGAAAATAAGTGACATCATCTACAATCCAAATGAAGTCTCTCACAGGGCCTCAGGATTTGATTGTGCAAGCAGCTGAGCTCCTCCATCAACAGGAGCTTTTCTTCAGAAACCTTTCCTCTCAGAATATTCCTGCCAGGGAGATGTATGGCTGCAGCAGCTGAAGAAAGGGAAATTCTAAGGGGGGTTGTGCAGCAAGTAGAGATGATACCACTCCAAGACAGTCCACTGCCCCTAACATCCCTTGTTAGACTGGGTTGAATCAGTACCAACCCCACCATCTGTAGCAAACTCCAGCCCTATGTCTAGAACATCAGAATCTGTCATTCTGGAGAGAGTCATGACATCTCATGATAGGCTTTACGTCATCTCTACTGGATCAAGCAAGCAAGAGGGACTGACTGGCAAAGCCTTCCTGAAACACCAGCACAACACCCACGGACTGCCCTCAGTCCATACACATGGGCCACCTGGGCGCAAAGCTATTTCAAATCAGCAGGGACGGAGGTGAGATACAGCAGAATGGGGGGAACGAAGGGGTTAATGATCACTGCCACACACAGCAGCTTCACTGTCACATGGAAATAGTCTCTCTCCACTTGTCCTGATGCAGTTTCCCTGCGCCTTGATTCAATGTGCCAGACTTGCTCTAGTCACAGTCCATGTCAACATCACATGTCCTTAGGGCAAAGCCCTGTAAACACTGTGTAATCCTCGCAACACATCCCTTTACAGCCCAGCAGCTGACTGCAAGTCAAGCTCATGCTGCACAGCTTGGCATGTGCCATTGAGCACCTTCTGCTCAGATTCCTTAACTCACAACTGGGGTCTGGTTTGCACAAGGGCCAGCCAATTTCATTCATTTTTTTCTCATCCTTACTTCTTTTATCAAACATTTCCCCAGTCTAAACTGCAGCCCCAGCGTTCACATGTTGCTGAGGTACTAATCACTGCTGCCCAGAAGATTGTAGACACCTCTCACCAGGGGCAGGATCACCTCTGAGACATGCCTGGCTCCTTCAGAATCCTGAGAGTCCCCACAACTGAGCACAGGGCTCACGGTACACAGCCATGGTGCAGAGGTGAATCCAAGAGAGACCTGCTAGCCCCATTGGATCCTAGGGGAAGCTGTCCTAAAATGTTGTCTCTCACTCATCTGCAGAAGTCACGCTGCCTTGCATGTCTATTCCTGGCCATGATGCAGAACAATGGAATGAGATCCTCTGCTCACTGACCATCACCTACTTTCATAGACCCTGACCTCCTATTAGGAGACATACCAGCAACTACATCTCAAGACACTCCATCCTGGCATCACTGCAAATCCCTCCCCAACTCAAGAATGTGTTTCTAATTCTTTCTATTCCACTTGAGTGCTGTTAGCTCATTCTGCCATTATGGTGATGTACTGAAACAGCAACAAGACCACATTGCCACCATTTCTGCAGCACTGGCTCTGTAGCTGTTGCTCACTGCGCTAACAACAACAAAATCCTGGGTGGATTGTGGGAACATCTGCAGCATTTGTGACTGACCTATATATTGCTGCTTTTGCCTTTATCGCACAGCTGCTCATCCCTGCCCAACTGTTGGCTATTAAACAGTATATAATTTTTTTCAGGGATATATAGTGCCCCTCTCGACCATTCACACCTTATCTAGGAAGAGGTAAAAGACAAAAGGGAGCGCTCCCTGCTAATCTGCAATGTTATTTATTAGGAAAGGAACCCATCACCACTGGAACAATCTGTACTGACAGCAGCAGGCTCCCTTTTCCTTTCCCTGAGTCTCAACAGCCAGCTCCAGCTGCTGGTTAAGCACGTGTTCCAGCTCTGGAGCTATTGCAATCACCAGAAGATTAAGCTCTCTTTACAAACAGTGACAAGACAGGAGACTCTGCTTCTTTCATGTTGGCTTGAGGAGAGACAAGGACTGGGGCGGGAGCTTGCTGTTGTGTTTTCAGCCATTCTCTCCAAACGATAAATTACAGTGGCTGTTTGGCCCCTCCCGCTGAATGACAACAGCCTACTCCTGCCCTCCCTACGGAATACGGCAACTTCAAAACAATGCACAGAGCACCTGAAAGCAATACAGGCATAGATCCTCAGCTGACAGAACCTGACATAGTTCTCTTCGCCTCCAGGCATTGAAAGCTTCTTAAAATATTCTGTTTATGGTAAAAACAACAGCTACCTCCAGTCCCCTGCAAAGGAAAAAAAATAAAATCCTATCCCAAGCAGGGCTTTCTAGGGAGAAAGTCAGAGGTGCACCATAAATGCCATTGGGAATCTTGCTTTATTACCAATTTATTTCTCCCGGAAGGTGCTCAGCCATGACAATGATGGGCAACAGCATAGAGCGCTAAGATAGACAGAAGAACTGGCCCTGAGTTTATAGATTATTCTGTGCAGATCCTGTGTATGATTTCAGACTGCCTGGATTAAAGAGGAAGAACAATACATTCTAATTCCAAAGGGGTAGCCGTGTTAGTCTATTGTAGAAAGACAACAGAGTGTTAGTCTTTAAAAGTGCCACAGGACTCTGTTGTCTTAATACATTCTAATATTAGTCTGAGAAATTAGCTTCCAAGAGGGCAAATATTTAACAGATACTCTCCAGGAGCTGCATCTTTCCCTGTAACACAGATTCAATGCACAACTGTTATTTTCCACTAGTCTCTCTGCAATCTCGGGTTTCATATGCCACCTGGGAAATGGAAGACATGCTTTATGTGTGGAAGAGAGAGAAGTACATGGAGCTCCTATGAAATATTTTATCACAATGTAAGGATGGAGACATATCCAGACTAAAGAAATGCCCTGTGACCAAACATGACACAGAAAAGGCAAAGACTGATGACATTCCAGAGAGAACATGACTACACTCAAGAAATGTTACTATTTTTTTTTTAGACTTTAGCTGACTGCAAGACAGACTGATACCTGAGTTCTATACTAGACAGAACAAGGTAACAGCAATAAGGTAAGAAAGAATTCAGAAAGAGATGTTTTTTTTAACCTTCTAGACAGCATCTGCAAGGTGACAATGCTCTAGTATCTTTACCTGCACATAACTCAGAAATGTTGTGTGTCAAGGAACATTCTTTTTGTGTTTACCAACGCTTTTGATATCAAGGGTCAAATTCAGAGGGGATACATAAAATGGTTTATCTTCACCACCATCCCCTTTCATACTTCCTCAGAACAATTCAAATCTATTTTACTGATGTGTAAAGGAGTGTAAGGGCTTGTCTAGACTAGGTACATTTGCACTATTATGCACTAAAACATCTCTATGAAGTTACAAAGCCCAGATGGTACAAAATGGTCTGGGAGATAGGTTACTAAGTCTGGAAGTCAGGTTCAGTTCTCCGTTTCACTGCAGATTGTTTGTGTGACTTTGCGCAACACATCATCTGTCACAGATCTGCATCAAGAAAATGGGTGTAATGAATGCCTTACCTCATAAGGGTCTGTGAGGATAAATATATTCAAAAGAGTGAGGCACTTAAATACCACAGAAATAGGACCATAAAAGTACCAGACAGAGAGCTAGCAGGACCAGAGAATGATGTCATAACTAAGAGTAGCTAGAAAGGTCTGTAGTAACTAAAATCCTGGTATGACTCAGTGAGAAAAACAAGAGGAAAGGCAAAAAACCCCACATATGCTTAACTCCTGTGGCATGACTCTTGCAATAGAAACAAAAAACAGCTGTCTTTATAAGCTGGTCTCCTCTCGACTGAAGTAGATACTAACAGAGTGAAATTAGAAAGATTTCTTTATACATATATACTGAGATTGATGCTTAAGAGACAAATACCACTAAGTCTCATTCATTTAACAGTTCAGTTCTGTTAACAAGCTATAAACCATCCATCTGAAGTACACTACTCTCAGCTCTCCCTGGAAATGCTGCCAACATGTATAATATTTTTCTACGTGGTTATGGGATAAACTTTAGCAATGGAAACAGTACTGTGTTAGCAATTTTCATTGTGGGCAGCTATTCTGGAGGTTGTAGCAACATGTTTCTTTCTCCTAGAACAAGCAGCCTGGAGGAGTTCTTGCAACACAGGACCCACATGACAGGCGCTTCCTGGTGTTGTTTCGGGCAATTGGCTCAAGTGGTCCCCGTCTGGTGGTCTGTGCTCGGCCTGCTTCTCCATGCCAACTTCACTCTTGAGTCGCCTTCTGGGATCTCAGCCCTCTGGCTGAGTCCCTTAAGTCCACCCTTCCGGGGTACAACTAAGTCCCACAGGCCCACTTTGCACCAGTGGCTGGGCCTAGCCCTCTGATTGCTTCCCTGCGGTTGTAGTCCAGCTCGCTCCTCGTCCAGCCCACTATTTAAAACAGTCAATGGGCGAGCAAGCCCGTGCCACTCCTAGCAATCATGCCACTCCTGGCAAGCTGGGGGAGCGGGAGGGACCTGGGCCCACCGTCTTCTCCAGGGCCTGGCCCAGGGACCTTGTGCGTCTGTAGTAAGGCCTTCCACCTCCCGCCAGTCTCTCCACCATGTGTAGGGTGTCAACTCCCCAGGCCACCTTCCCCCAGCCCCCAGTCGCACATCCCTCCTCAGTGGCTTGGGGTCCAGTCACGTCTTCTCCCAGCTCCCTGTCCTCAGACCGCTGCTCCAGCCGCTCGCCACTGTCCACTCCATTCAGGAACTTCCGTTCCCGCTTGGCTCCCGCTACTGCGCTGCACTCAGAGCTCTCCATGGTCCTGGTCCTGTAGCCTACCAGCCAGGGAGAGTCCTTCTTCCTTCCAGCTCCCCACGCAGACTAACTAGCTAGCTCCAAGACTCTCTGATTGGCTCGGCAGCCCTCACTTCTAATTGGCTGCTGCACCCAGGCCCCTTTTTAACCCTTTAGAGGCCGCAGCAGTGCCACCACACCGCTACACAGCCCTTGAGAGAATAAAGGTTGACTGTTCCAAGCCACTTTTCTCAGCTAGCCTGTTCACGGAGATCTCTCTTTAAACAATGACCCACTGTGTCATCCATTTGCAGTACGAAGGGATTCCCATTAAGGCCAGAGGGATCAATGCACAGATATATGGGAAAATACAAGGGGAAATCAGGCACAAATGGGAAGAAGGCACCTGGCTTCCAATAAAAAATCCCTGTGAATTAGGCACCTCACTGCTATTTGTGCCTCAAACTCTCTTCCATGTTATTTAAATCTATTTTCTTTCTGATTTCTGGTATCCAGAAATACATTGTGTGGGGAGAGAACATGCACCTGTCTGTGGTCAATTCAGCCTCAACGAAATTGCTGTGGTCATCCACAGCTCTGGCTAATCCTATGGAAAATATTTGGTAACCTCTTTATAAAAGCCGCAGTGTGTAAGCAACACACTTTTTCTACTTGTTGCAATATCCTTCCTCTGTCATTAAAATGCTCTTCACAACAAAGCAAGTGGGTCTTTCAAGTGTCAAGATCCACAGTGCATATTGCAATTGCAGTGCATTAATAGAAAGCCAGAGCAAACAGCTCCATTTTACATTTAATGGTGGGAGATTTGGGCTTGATCATGACAGGATAGCTGGAGATACAACCAATCAACAATGTCTTACTAAGTGGCTTGAAACTCTAACAATTACTCAGTGCTTTCACAAGGTTTATTCTGACTACAGATTTTTCATTCTCAAATCAATAGTCAAATGTAAATAACTCAGTCAATTGCTCATCACTCTCCAGACTGGAACTTAGCCTGTGGGCAATGCAAAAGAATAATATTTTGCATGAGTTTCTTCCAGGCCTGAAGAGGCAGCCTGCTGAATCCTTAGCAGACATATCTAATCATTCTCTTCTGAGCCAAAGAGGAAACTGACACTGAATTTTCCTTAAAGTGTGCCCCACGCCTTAGAATTGAAAGCCACGTGAAACAATGCTTGAGAGACAGCTACACCAGCATGTCCAGCCAGAGCATGGTCTGTCCTGCTTTTCCTCTAGGCATCTTGCTTTTAACCTCATAAGTACAGTATTACTGGCATCTACTGAATTTTAATGCATTACTACTAAATACTTCTCAATTCCCTTCGGGTAGATAGGGCTAGTCCCAAGGAGTGATCCTAGGACAGTCATCTGCCTTGGTGCAATAAGACTGCCAATGACACGGAGTGTTTGCTTCATTACGACTCTTCTTTTCATACAGATTCTGGAGAAAGAGTTGGGCAGGTAAAGCACCAGCTGCACTGTAGCAAGCAGCACCACACTGAGAGATCCACCTCAAAAGTCTTTGTGAAGAAATTGGGAGCCCTGGAGAAATTGCTTGGTCCTACCCAGCTAAAAGACCAATGCTTGTCTCTCATCTGACGCATGAAAACAAGTCTCACGTTGAGATTTTTGTGGTTTAGGGAATACTACCAGTAGATGAACAGACTAATTAAGATAAAATTTAATAGCATCTTAGGTAAAAAAGTATGGGTGTAGCCATAAGGAGATTTTATCCTTGATAAATATTGGAAATGGATGGTCTGCCATAAAGGCCACAAAATCACCCTAACCCTGCTGGCTACATGCTAGGTAGAGTGATCTTCATAGATAAGCAAAGCAAGGAGCAGGTTGTGATAGATTCAAAACAGAAGTCCTATGAGGTATATAAATTCCAGGCTGAGATCCCAAATCGAAGTAGGATCCTTAACCTGGAAATAAAGGGTCCTCCACCCTTAATAAATCTTAAAGGCATAGGGTGAACAATTACAGAAAATCCCTATTGTGGAGAATAAAATGCTGGTATCGTGGCCAGATGAACCTAAATAGAGCTGACTGATAACCCTGATTTCTTCATGTCCAGCAGATAATCCAAGATGGCTGAGATCGCAGAAGGTTCAGGTACAAGGGGTGACTCACACCAGTGGTTGAACCTTTTCCATTTCTGAAGGTACATAATCCAAGTTGAATCCCTTCTTACTGTTTAGTGGTAGCTACTGTCTCCTATCAAGCAGGTTAATTTTAGCCCAGGTTTAAAAAAGAGGTCACCACCCAATCAGCCACCAAAAATAAGTGGCCAGATTTTCCAAATAGCTCAGCATGTGTGCCGATAACCTCTTCAGAAAATTTTTGTCTACCTACCCATCACCAGAAGTGACCATTGTGAGGAACTAGTCTGACCTCCTGCATAAGACAGGCCACAGGACTTGCCTACATTAATTTCTGCTCAGAGCCCAAAAGCTATGCTCAAACTAGCGCAGATATTTTAAAGGAAAAAAAAAACCAAACCCAATTTTAACATTTCCAGCGATGAAAAATCCACCACAAAACAAAGTGTTCCAATGATTAATTACCTTCGCTGTTAAAAACTTGCACTTTATTTCTAGTCAGAGGAACCAATGTTTCGCTGCATGCTTAGTTTCTCATTACCAGTACACTTCTTGCTTTCCACACTGTGCAATTCTTTTTTCATCAGGACAAGATAAGGAGGAGTAGAGATCACTGATTGCTCTGTGCATCCTCTCAGCTTTTTCTTGAAAAACTAATCAGTTTAAGAAAAATCTGTTAAATATTCATTGTTCAAAGCAGTATCTTTCCTAGTGCATTTTTCATCTGGAAAGCAGGGCCTGGCCAGCCACCATTTTCATCTGATGCCTCTGCACTCGCTGTTCTAGCTCATCTGCAGCTAAATTTACTTCACTTGCTGATGTTTTCACTATTCCCTGGGTTCCTAAGCTGCTAAATTCCTAAATTTGTAAAGACCAGTTACCACTGTATCCTAAAGTAACAGATATGACACTAATCCACTCAGCCAGAGGAGACCAACTTAGTTAATGGCATTACAAACAGGTTTCTTCATCTTTCTGCAAGTATCAACCATCAGAACTGCCTGCTTTTTAGGAAACTCATCACAACCAAGGTTGAAATTTACCTCTAAATTTTGTTCATGTAAAATAAAAACAAACATGCACATTACATTAGAACTTACTTCCAGGCAGCCTTTTGACACTCTCCAGAGCAGCGTAAAGGGTTTTTCTTGTAAATGAGAATGCATCTGTTCAGTATCATGAACTAGAGCTCATTTTACTGCCTGAAATAATTTAAGACATTCAAATATTGTAAATCAACTGCAATCAGATTAATAACAGTCATCTGACATCTCTTGGATGAGCCATCTTCTGCTAAACCAAATGACATTTGCCATTTGGAAACAAATCAATTTTTCTTAGGAAATTCTTGTAAAGAAATATAGAATAAAATGTAAGCAAAGTGATGACAGTGCACGTTACCAGGTAAAGCATGACAGTCTCATTATTTTTACTGTTTCTTCTTTGAATCACAGTAATTTGGCTACAAATATAAATAAATGCAAGGAAAGAAAAAGATAAGGTTCAGGCAACAGAAAAACAGTGAAAGTGGAAGGAATTTTGTAAACATGAGAAGAGGGTGGGTGGATTAGCAAGACTTAAGTGACATACAGGCCTCCTGTTTAATGAAAAAGTGTGATTACTGTTATTCATTATTTCTATTAATGTAGGGTCTAAAACATGGAGTGGACTCCATTGTACTAGGTGCCATATAAACACACAACACAAAGCCGGCCCCTTCCCAAAACAACTTACAGTCTATCCAGTGGATAGTGCTCTATGCTGTAACTGAGAAAAACTAAACAGTTTTCCCAGCTCTGCCTTGTGATTTTATGCAAATCCCCTCACCTCTCGTTCCTGCTTCCATTCCCCTATCCTTTGTCTGCCTTGTCTATTAGATTTCAAGCTTTTTGTCTCCACTGCGTGTATACAGAGGCCAGCATAATGGGCCCTTGATTTCAGTTGGGGTCTCTAGGTGTTACTGTAAAGCAATAATTGTGTTGGTCCTCAGCAGAAGAATGGATTTCAGCAACTGTGCAGGAATAAAGATCTGTGTTTTAATCTGTGATCCCCAAAAGATGTATTTGTTCTGCTCCTTTATAGTGTCTGTCAATTGAACTCTCAACTGTCTGATGTACACCAGGAAAAAACAGTCAATCAAGTCTAATGCACACAGTTCCTTAACTAAGGTTTGGATTTGCAGGTTAGTGAGCTCAGTAGATTAAACTAAAATGGTGAAAGCACTCAGGATTTAATACAACACAAAGCTGACATTGAACAGGATCTGTGTCTTGTTGACTTTATTAAAACTATGCAGACTGCTCTGGAGTGGGAGGCAGGGATTGATCTCAACTCGTTAGTAGATCCAATTCCTCCACCAGTTGCCATGGTAACCTCTTGGTAATCCAAAATGGACTGGAGGAGCATTGATAGCTTGAGGGAATATCAGAGCACAAAGATTCGGAGAGGGAGGGAGCTGCGGCTCACCGCAGTGCCACGTCACAAAGCAAGGAAGGAGAAAAACTGTTTATGGCAGCATCTGGGGAAGAGACTGCAAGAAAATGAGGTCTGTTGTCTCAGCAGGGAAGCGCTAGGGAGCTGCCATTCCTTTCCCGGGCTCTACTCGCTGTCCATGTTCATCCTGCCACACTGACAGGAGGCAATCCATCCCACCTGGCACACAGGGTCCAGTCCACTGGAAAGGGCAGGAATGTCTCTCATTCTGTTTGGCATGGGGCCTCTCCCCATAGTGGCACTGTGAAATGCATCAGAAAATGACATTGTACATGACCGTCTGAAATGGATGTGCAGGAGGGGACGTCACAAGATAACCAAGTGATTCACATCCTCCGTGACCTCAAGGGACCAGCCTCTCAGACTGCAAGTTATTCTGTCTGGCTTCAGGGATGCTCTCCTGCCCATGCTAATAGAACCATGTATTAAACACCTACAGCTTTCTCTCATTTCATCAGCGCTGACATGGGATGGGATGGAATCTGCTGTCGGGGTCAGAGCTTGCCAATGAGGTCACTTCCCAACCAAATGGGCTGCCGGCAACAGTATGCCCACTCTGGCCAATTATGACTCGTTTTACAACTGAACACGGCTACTATGGGAAGTTTCCTCCTCACTATTGCTTTGCTGAGTAAACTGGGTGTTGTTTTCCTTAAAGCAAAGATGCTCTAAATCATTATATTAACACATCCATACCATTGCAAAACCTCCCAAGAAACACCCAAGTTTGTTGTTTGTGTCATCGCTCTCCAAAAGCTTTGGCATTTCTCCAATATGCAACTAGTATACTGGGTCGGCTGCACCAATGCCCTGTTCCTTGTGTCACTGACACAAGTGGAGAGTGAGTTTAAATCCTTACTATTCTCATTTAGCAATGTTTCTCTCCACTTTGAACTGTTTTAAATAACTAGACAATGTGCAGGGCAATACTGAATCTAGTGTCTGTGCATGAAGGCCAGTGCATCTGATCTGCTAGTGAATTGCAAATGTCTGGAGGATATTCTATGACTAATCTTTCTCTATGTGTCTGGGGCAGATCATTTTAACTTTGCCTCCATAAAGTTATTACTATTAATAATATGTAATAGGATAGTTCCTCACAATCCAAAGTGAGATCAGAGCCTTGTTGTGTTAGGTGCTGAAAATACACATGATAAAGAGAAAAATCCCAGCCTCACATAGTTAACAATCTAAATGTGCAAGACAAACAAAGGGTAGGAGAAACGAAGCATTTCAGACAGAGAATTGAAGCAGAGAGAGATACAGCCCCAATCCTGGAAATACACATATGCTTAATTTTGAGCATTTCAATAGCCTTAATGACTAGACAGGGATTACTAATATGTTTAAAGCTAAGCATGTGCTTAAGTGTATGCAAGTCAAGGCCAGAGTCAATTGTCTAATGTCACATAGGCAATCCACTGCAGAGAAAGAAATAGAACCCAAATCACCTGAGTCCCAGTCCTGTCCCACGACACCAGCTTTTGTACTTAATGAACTTTATCACCTTGCTCTGAAAGGATATAATTTAGTTTTTAAAGCAACCCTAACGCATCAGTTGTGGTAGACAATACATTACCAATATACTCTTCTCTTGTAACAACCAGAAAGCACAGAAAAGCTTCTCAGAGATATCAATTTTATAAGGAATACAGTTTTATGCTTCTGATGATGTTCTTGATGAAAACTTTAATGCCATGAGGTGGGATCTTAAAATTAATAGCCCTGCTATTTGCCACAGCAAATATTTTCATTATTCTGATGCAGAGTAAGCCAAGACACTTTATGGAGCCATTAAATCAGACGACAGACAATTTTAATTAAAAACTAGAGGTGGCTACATTTTTCTACTGAGAGAGGTATGGATGGGTGAAGTCCCAAGGGAGAGATATGTCAGATAGAATCCAGTGAGGATATGAAACCAGAACAGAACAGAGGAGGCAAAAAACCAGTGTGCAAAATCCTCTCATTGTTAGGAATTGCTGTGTCACTGGAACAAGTTACCCTCAACAATTCTGTCCCCCAACACTCACAAACAACATTAGCAAATGCTAACCTGGACTCTATTAAGTGACAAACTAAGCACATGTTGAATCAAGACCTGATTCTCCCATACAGAGAACTCAATCTTTTATTTTGAATAAATACCGGAAAACAGAAATGTAATAAAACAAATGTATTTCTTTTCCATGGTGAGACGCTGGTTAAAATAGGGTTGATCAAAGTTTTCTGAGGGAAAAGTTTGACTTCAGCAGCTATTCCATAAGGAAAAAAAATAAAATTAATATTTTGGTTTGGGTCAATATTAATCTCTGCATCTCCCAGAGCAGCTATGGTGTCTCACGGGATTTTTAGTTCTAGGTCCTTTATCCCTCAGTTCTCCCTTCTGCGGCTGGAGCATATCTCTCATCATGCAGCACTGTTTCTCCCTGCAGCTAACTTGCCACAAGGTATCATGGGAATTTCATACAGGACAGAGACTGCATTTTTCAATCAGCTCTAGCTAGAAAGAAAAGGGGAGGAAATAAGAAATATTTTATATTCTATCCCCTTTTTGTCTTTCCAAACAGGCCAGTCATTAAGAGAAAGTAAAAACAATCTGTTACACATTAAATTAAGCACAACATTTTTTTAATTGACATATAATGGCATTTTCAAAAGCAATGGTTCAACTTCATTCCCATGGAATTCACTGGTAAAATTATCATTGATATCAACTGGAGCAGAGTTAGACCAATGCTGAGCACCTTCAAAAATGCCACACACAAAGAACAAGCCGTGTTTATTAAGCTCGTTTCAGGGTCGAATGTAACTTCTGATTAAGTAAGGAATGTACCCTTTCCAAAAAGTTCTTAAGTAGCAAGGTGACAGGCACCAAAGAATGAGCATCATCAGATCTGATATGGCAAACGAGCCAGATCTTTCCTGCTCTTTGAAACAGGGAGTATATGCCTTGCTTAGAGTTAACTGGTTCGTACACTACAAACGAGGGAAGCAGCTGCAACAATAGGTGAAAGCCAATATCAAAATCAATTCTGTCTAATCTGCTGCTTTGCTACATTGCTGCAAATTAAGGATTCCCATGGATACAGAAGCTCACATTTTTCTAACCTATGGATCCTTTCATCACAGAATTGAGGGGAAAAAGTCAATCTGAGTATGAGCAGAATAAGATACAAGATCAAGAGTGTCGTTCCCCCCTCCCCCTCCCCCCCCCCCAAAGGTGACTAGAAATTTTAGCAAAACAAAACAAGAAGGCCTGTGGCACCTTAAATAATAACAAACTTATTTGGGCATAAATTGCCCAAAAGTAAACACCTTAAAGGGGTTTGATTTTCAGGGGAGAGAAGATCAGCACTTTCTAAAACTCAGAGCCCTTTACATTATCATTATTCCTTGTGTTAATCTCATCAAATGGGGTCTGTTTTATGAGTCCACTCCCTCTTTGTTCAATATCTTATCCTCTAGTATATCACACCACATGCTAATATTTTTCCTTTATGACATCTCTATAGTCAGCCGATCTGCCTTTTTCCTTCAGTCTTGATCTGCTGGACATGTGGTCGGCATTGTGCTTTATACATGACCAAACCATCTAAGCCAGTACTCGCTCATTTTTTAAATTTCATTTATCGGTATTACTTTGAGCATTCTTTTAATACACATTCCTCACATGCTCTCTCTTACCCCACTTATCCATCTCAACACTCATATTTCTGTGGAAAAGTCATTTGCTCATGTTTCCTCTTTGTTGCCCAACACTCAGCACCATACATTAAAACAGGAAGGGCCACTGTTTTATAAACTTTCCCTTTTAATCTTATTGGTGTCTTCCTGTCACGTACTAAACCATGCTGTTCTCTCTCCATTTGCTGCAGGCATTTATTACCCTAACACTAATTTCATTCTCCATTTCCCTATCATTAATAATTTTTATTATAGCGCCAAAGAGCCCCAATCATGGAGCAGAACCCCACGGTGCTAGGAGCTGTACAAACCAGAACAAAAGTACAGTCCTTGCTCTGAACAGATTACAATCTAGCATCTCAAATTAGACACCTAAAATCACTAGCCACTTCAGAATGTGCTGCTCACAGTCATTTTTGTTTCTCTAAATTAGTTTGCCTTTTTCAATAGCCAGTTGTCTCTCCTGGGCTTTGTATAGATTCCAAATGTTCCAATCCATCCACTTGTCCCTTTAATATAATTTAGAGACTCTAAAACTCTGGGCTTGTCAACAGCATAGGAGTAGTCAGAACAATCTCTCCTTAACATTGCCGTACAATAACAACTCGCTCACACACAAAAGACACTAACTCAAACAGTTACCCACCAGTTCCCTTTGAACATCTTTCCTTTTATAGATGGACTGCAATTCCACTTTATAGTTGCCCTCATTAAGGAGAAAAAATGTGAAAAGCTGCTCTATTGAAAATCCAATTCCAGCAATACAGCCTAACTTGGAGAGTATAACAGAGGGATGATTAATCAATTATTTACTTAGTAACCATCATTTTCCCCATCCTTTAAATCATATTTAATATCAATCCATTATTCTCCATTATCAGCACTGAGCCAAAGTTCTTCATATATTGTTTGCCTAGGAGATGATTTCACACTTCTTCCATCAAAGTCTAAGTGCTCCATGTATATTTTACAGATATACTGCCTCTGATAAGCTGCGGTTCATATACTCACTTCAGAGAGAGCTCTACATACTCAAATAGTTCAACTTCATATTTGGGGCCATTTTCTGGCCAAGCACAAAATGCCAAAAATCAATACTCCATTTAACTTGAAAATTAATCTGTCATATCTAGTGGGATTCCAGCCATCTCTGAGACCTGACTATTGTTAATTTGTTGAAAGAAGAAACACCTGAAACCATGATTTAAATGATAGAGATTAATACTAAAAACCTTAGTTAAAATAAAAGCTCCTTTCCCTTGATTAACGCTTGTTAGGTAACATACATAACAGTTTAACAAGAATCATAATAATAATATAACAACAATCCTAATAATATTTAGTGTATGTTGGCTAAAAAATGAATTAAGGGTGAACATTTCCTGATAGTTATAAATTTCACTATGAATCTATAAAAAGCTGCTCACAATGTGATTTTTTCAAACATGCAATTATTTAATTGGATAATAATCATTTTCATCATCCTGTGTAATGAGGCAATACCCACAAGCCATATTCAGCGATCCCTTCATTTTACTAGGTGATGAACAGATACAATACAGACACCATGCTGGACTCCAAGAACTTAGTGTACACAAAGCAGAGAAAAACTCCCTTAGGGTGCATCTACACTTACAAATTAAGTTGACTTAATCTTGCTTAAATCGACTTAGTTTAATCTGTGTCTACACTACATATTCCTTAAGTCAATTTAAGCAGCAGCTTAAGTATTTTTAAAATGTGGAATGGCAAAGCTGCCAAGTTTACTGCGCTGGCAGTCAAACTCCAGGTTAAGAAGCCAGGATTGGTAAGAGTTAGACATTAGATGTTACAGTAACTCAGGGAGTCACCAACTGGCGATGACACACGGTGTTATAAATTACTGTACTTTGTGTCCACGTGATCAGTGTACAGTCTGAAGAAATGTATTGTTATTAGTTTTGTTATCTGGGTTATTTTGGGGGAAGCTGTTCCAAACAGCAAGAAAGTCTTCTCTGTCTTAATTCTTCAGTGAGAATGAGTAACTTACTAGGAACTTGGCCTCAATGTGTTGACTGAAATTTCTGGAAGAGGGGATTGCCTGTTTGTTCGTTGTGACCACCTCTGTTTGAGGACTGGTATATAATGCGAGATTAAACCAAGAGAATACCCTCATCCTGCATCACTATTTCTCCACCAGCTAGAAACCAACGTGCCAGGCCTGAATATTCAGTTCCCCATTTGCAGAGGGGGAAGATTCCATTAGAGCAGTGGTTCTCCATCACTGTGTCAGGATGCATTACTGTGTCGCCACACAGTGGTAACTGTGTCACGGAGAGCTGGGGAGATGGTTGGATTTGGCCTGCAGGGGGTGGGCTGGTGTGTCCTATAGGGTCATGACACGCTGTCAAGTATGTCACGACCTGCAAAATGTTGAGAACTACTGCATTAGAGTACTGAGTTGAAACAGTGCATTTTCTTTGAAAAATAGTGATATATATGAACTCTGGTTGAGCCCATCTGGAGCCTATTGTCAGCTGCTATGTTTCTGGAGGGCCTTGACTAATATGGCTCAGTTCTGATGTTTTTGGGGAACAATCTGAATTTGTTCAGCATAGACCTGAATGGCACTTACCTATATGCTGTACATAGTAGTCTGCCGTACACCCAGTCATTTCACAGCCCTAGAAAGGAGCATTTCCCCCCTGGACAGTTAAAGCTAGCAATAGAATCTAATAAGATGTAAATGTATGTTTCTTCTCTTTCTTTTGGCTGACGAATTCAATTTTGCTGTTTCTTTTGAATCTTCTCCTCTCTCCCCCGGCTTTGATGACTGCTCTCCTTCTGTTCTCTGCAGGATGCAGAATGAGGCAGTCTGGGAACTGTCCCAGCTCCATCCTGTAAACTTGATTGTACATATTTTTCAAGTGCTTCATCTGCAGCAAAGCATCGTTTCATCTGAAGAGCATTTCAGATTAAGGATATGCTTTTAAAAATGTTCAATTTCCCCTACTGTGATTTCCTTTAAAGTTCTAATTAATTGGGCACAGTAATTAAATATGTAAACTAGAGTGTTTTAATAAAACCTTTTTGAGCTATAGGACCTAACAATGAATCTACAACAATTCAGTATCGAGGCTGAAGAGAGTTAGGAGACCTCCATTAGAAATTATTTTGAAAGCTGTTGTCAACTGTACTCTCAATGCAGCATTGCCACGCCAGTATTGGTGCTTAATGCTAACACAAATGTCAGGCCAACCAGTAAATGAAGGTTACTCCCCTTGGTGCAGTAACTGGAGTTCTCCGAGATGTGTGTCCCGTGGGTGCTCCACTCTGGGCTTTAGTGCATCCCCGCGTTACAGTTCGGAGAATTTAAAGCAGTGCTGACTAGGACACGCGGGCAGCAGGGCGGTCTCGCGTCGGCTGTTTGGCGCCCTCGCTGCATGCGTAGCTAACTGCCCTCAGTTCCTTCTCTAACCGGAAGCGAGAAAAAAAACAAAACTCCGAAATAGAGAGGGGAGGAGGGTGGGTAGTGGAGCACCCACAGGTGGACACATCTCAGAGAACTCCAGTTACTGCACCAAGGTGAGTAACCTTCATTTCTCCTTTGAGTAGTGTCCCTGTGGGTGTTCCACTCTGGGCGATTTCACAGCAGTGACCTACTTGGTAGGTGGGGCTTCAGAGTTTGAATTAGCTACTGTGGATAGCACGGATCGCCCAAGTGCTGCATCAGATCTGGTTGACTGGTCCAATGCATAATGTTTTATAAAAGTGTGGTACGAGGACCATGTTGCGGCTTTACAAATGTCTTGAATTGGGACACTGTGGAGGAAGGCAGTAGTGGTGGCCACCGCTCTTGTGGAATGAGTTCTTATTGGAGCAGGTGGGGAAATGTGTGCAAGTTTGTAAGATTCACAGATGCATCCGGAGATGACTTTGGATAGTCTTTGAGTGGAAATATCCTTTCCTTTGGATCTATCTGCTATCGAAACAAATAGTTTATTTGTTATTCTAAACGGTTTTGTCCTTTCTAGATAAAAGGCCAGTGCATGACGGATGTCCAAGCTGTGGAGTTGAGGTGGTGTGGATTATCATGTGGCTTTGGAGAAAAAACAGATAAGTTTATGGGTTGATTGATATGAAAAGTAGATGATATTTTAGGGATGAATTTAGCGTGTGGGATTAATGTAACCTTTTCTTTATGGAAAGCTGTGAATGGGGGATCTGCCATGAGTGCCGCTATTTCGCTTACTTGTCTGGCAGAGGTGACCGCGCCCAGAAAGGCAACTTTCATGGACAGGTAAGTTAGTGCTCATATTGCCATGGGTTCAAATGGTCGGTTCATTAGGGATCGTAGGACTAAAGTGAGATCCCAAGCTGCAGTAGGTGTGCGTACACTCGGAGAGAGATTTTGTATTCCTGTGAGAAATCGTTTCACCATGGGTAGAGTAAATACCGTGGAGTCCTCTAGCCTACTGTGGAATGTAGAGATAGCAGCGAGATGTACTCATAAGGAGTTGGTGGATAATCACGATGTTTTTAGGTGTAGGAGGTATTCAAGCAGGTCTGATACCAGTGCTGAGGCTGGATCAATTTGTCTGGTATTGCACCAATTCAAAAATCTATTCCATTTCCGTAAGTATGTCTTTCTTGTAGACCATTTTCTGCTATTTAATAATATGTGTTTGACTGCCTTAGAACATGTTAACTCTTGTTCCCGGAACCACGTAGGAACCAAGCTGTGAGGTTTAGAGTTTGAAGGTTCGGGTGAAAGATGTCGCCTCTGTTCATAGACAGCAGATTGTGTACTCTTGGGAGAGTTATTGGCTTCTTGGTGGCCATCTGTGAAATCAGTGTGAACCATGGCTGTTGAGGCCAAGATGGTGCTATCATGATTACCGTTGATGCCTCCCGTTGTATCTTTATCAAAGTTCTGAAGATTAAAGGAATTGGGGGAAAAGCATAGAGAAGGCTGCGGTCCCAACAGCGGGTGAAAGCATCGCCCAATGATCCTCCTCCTAGTTCGCCTCTCGAGCAAAATAGAGGACATTTGCCATTTATCCGGGTAGTGAATAGATCTATTACTGGGTAGCCCCATATCTGAAAAATATGCATGAGTATGTCGTGATGTATCTCCCATTCGTGATCGTCTGCGAATGTTTTGCTGAGTCGATCAGCTATGGTATTTTGGGTCCCTGGGAGGTAAGTTGCAGAGATCATAATGTCGTGTTGAATGCACCAATGCCATAAATTCATTGCCTTGATACAGAGGGATGGGGACCTCGCTCCGCCATGGCGATTAATATAAAACATGCAAGCAGTGTTGTATGTCATTATTCGTAAATGTTTGTGCATAATATGTTCATGGAAGTAGTGACATGCATTGCAAACTGCTTGTAATTCTAGTATGTTTATGTGAAGGGATGATTCCTGTTTGGACCATCTCCCTTGAATAGTGCGGTTTTGCATGTAGGCGCCCCATCCTAGAAGAGATGTCTGTTGTCATTACAGTCTGGGGAGCATCTACATGGAAGGGGGTGCCCGACAATAGGTTTTGTGGCATTGTCCACCAGAGTAGAGAATTCTTTGTGCTGATTGGTAAAGACCGAATCTTCTGCAGAGAGTGTCTGTTTGGTCTGTAGACCTTTGTGAGCCATAACTGTAGTGGTCTCATACGCAGTCTGGCATGTTTTACTACAAAGGGTGGTTGATGCCATGTGCCCTAATAGTCAAACACATTATGGCAGTAGTTGTTGGAGATGCACACAGTGTGTGAACTAGTAGAGTTATAGCTACGAATCTAGTTTGTGGAAGATAAACCCTCGCGTTTATTGAGTTTATTTGTGCCCCAACGAATTCCAAGGACTCGGTGGGAGTTAATGTTGACTTGTTTATATTTACCAAGAGTCCGAGAATTCTGAAATAGTTGTAGGGTTTGCGAGAGGTGTTTTTTAGCTTGATTTTCATTTCTTGCTTTTATAAGACAATCGTCCAGGTATGGGAAGATAGTTATATTGTGTTTCCGTAGGTGTGCAGCTACAACAGCTAACATCTTTGAAAATACTCTTGGGGCTGTTGACAAACCAAAAGGCAGTACAGTGTATCGGTAGTGATCAGCTCCCACCTTGAAACGAAGAAATTTCCTGTGTGCCAGGTGAATGGATATATGGAAATATTCGTCTTGTAGGTCGACGGCTATATACCACTCACCACTTTCCAGAGCTGGTATAATCGTGGACAGTGTAACCATTTTGAAGCACTGAGGTCTTATGAATTTGTTTAGTCCCCTGAGATCCAGAATAGGTCTCCATCCTCCTGATTTCTTTTGAACGAGGAAATAAGGGGAATAAAACCCTCTCCCCTTGTATTCATCAGGAACTTGTTCTATCGCACCTACGAGTAGTACTAGTTGTACTTCTACGTACAGAAGTTGTGCGTGAGTGGTGTCCCTGAGGAGGGACGGGGAAGGGGATTGTATAGTTGGTCTCTAAAAGAAAGGGATGAAGTAACCCTTGTTTATGATCTCTAGGACCCATCTGTCCGATGTGATAATAGCCCATTGAGTGTAAAAAGAGCATAGTCTGTGGTGATAAATTGCAGTTGCTAAATGCTCTAGATTTTGCAGGAGGTGTTGTGAACCCTCGACCAAATTCTCAAAATTGAGGCTTAGGTGGAGGAGGTTGGGTATTTGGTGGCTGATTGTTCATGTTTCAAGGACGTTGGGTATGCTGTCTGCCCCTGGGATGGTCTTGACATCTATTGTTCTGGCGATAGGGTTGTTGGAACTGATACCTTGAATTGTACGGATGGTATCTGAATTGGCATCGTCTAGTAACTGGTGTATAAATGCTGAAGGCTCGTAGTGTTGCTTTAGAATCCTTCGAGGTGTGCATTAACTCATCTATTTTTTCAGAAAATAATTTCTTCTTTTTGAATGGCAGGTCTTCTATGGTTGACTGGAGCTGCCTTGGCAAATCTGCTGAATGTAGCCAGGATGACCGTCTCATGACTACTCCAGTTGCAATTGTCCTTGAAGCAGCGTCGGCCGCGTCGAGAGCCACTTGGAGTGCTGTTCTTGACATTAGCTGTCCCTCAAGGACTATAGCTAAGAACTGTGGTTTCTCTTCTTCCGGTATGTCATCAATAAAATCTGCAAATTTTAAATAGTTGTCATGGTCATAGTTTGATAATAGAGTTGAGTAGTTTGCAGAGTAGCAGATGTGTATACCTTTCTTCCCAAAAGGTCCATTTTTTATCGTCCTTATCATGTGGAGTTGACCTGTTGTACAACTGTCTATTTCTATTATTTGCTGCTTCCACAACCAAAGAGTTTGGTGGAGGATGTGAAAAAAGGTATTCTGAGTCTTTGGCAGCAATGTAATATTTTTTGTCCACTCTTCTGCACGTTGGCAGTATTGTAGCCGGGGTCTGCAAGATGTTATCAGCCGGTTCCAGAAGGGCGTCATCCATAAGGAGTGCTATTTTTGAAGACGAAGATGTTTGTAATATACAGAGTAACCTATGCTAGGATTCCGATACTTCCTGTAATGGGATCTCTAGTGAGTCCGCCACTCTTTTAAACAGGTCCTGGAACTGCTTAAAATCGTCAGCAGTTGTTGGCGGAGATGCTGCCGTTACCTCATCTGGCGAGGATGAGGAATTATGTGATGGAGAAGGTGGGATGTTCATCTCCCTCTCCCTTTCCAAAAATGTGTGTTTTTGATTAGACTGGTCTCTAGTCTGAGCTGAACGTGGTCTTGACGTGGATCGTTTTGCGTGTGACCTATGATAAGATGGGTATGGCTCCCATCCATGCCATTGATGATGGTAAGATAGGGGTGGACCCTACCATCTTGGTGCATACCATGGAGGCACGTCATGGAATGTGCAAAGCGTGTAATGTAGTCTACGCACAGAGGATGCCTGAGGTGAGAAAGTTGCTGTGTCGGGGTGTTGATCATCCTCATCCTCACTGGAAAAAGGTAAAGGTGAAGGAGAACCCCGTAGGGATATTGACCCAGTTGGAGAATCAGAATTATAATATGGAGACGTAGGTGAGGGAGGTCTCTCATATTCTTCCTCGGAGCTGTGTTTTCTTTTCTATGTATGTTTTCTCGGTACCGGCTCATTCTGGGAGTGAACCAGTGCCGTTGGTAAATCTTCCTGTGGAGGTATGTCTTCCGATGGTAGTGGAGTCAGTGCTGGTGCCTGCACCAATGACGTGCCATCGTAAACATCAGCTCCGTGTGGGAGGGGTTCTATGCTGATCGGTGCCAGCTAGTCTGAGGCTTGAGCGTTTGGTGCTGTCTCTGTCGGCACCGACAGGGTTGGTGCTGATACTGGTGGTGGAATTGTATGAGCCGATTTAAGGTGAGTATCCCCATGTCCGTGCCAGGACGGTGCCGTCGAGATCCGTTTATGGTCCTTCTTGACCATTGTACCTGAGGAGCCAGTCACCTCTTTGGTACGCGCAGCTTTGGGGGAAGAGGAGGATGTTTTTGCCTTCTTTCCTGCTGCATGAGGAAGTGTTAGGTGCCTCCTTTGTGGACAAAGTTGTGTGGTTCTCTGGCCTGGATCAGAGGCTCGGCGAAGGGACTTCTCCATTAAAATTAATTTCAGACGCAGGTCTCTATCGCGTCTTGCCCTCGCACTTAAATTCTTGCAGTGTGGGCACTTTTGAGAAATATGTGCCTCACCTGGGCAGTTAATACAAACATCATGTCCATCTGAGGCGGGCATCGCGTCTTTGCAAGACTCGCATCTCTTAAAGCCTGGCAACGGCGGCATGTCTGAGGTGAAAGCCGGGGAGGGAAAATCTGAGGGAAGGGTGGGTTTGAGGGGGGGAGGAGTAAATTAAAGGAAAGTTATAAAGAAATAAGAGTCAAGAATTAAATTTAAGGTTCTGAGGTAAATATAGCTGAGCACAGAGAAGCTCAGTCTGTAACCGTGGACGGTTAGAAGGAACTGAGGGCGGTTAGCCGAGGGCGCCAAACAGCTGGCGCAAGACCGCCCTGCCGCCCACGCGGTACTAGTGGGGATGCGCTAAAGCCCAGAGTGGAGCACATACAGGGACACTACTTGAAGGAGAACTGAGGTTTTTGCACAATGCTGTTTTGCTCATTTTCTGATAGCCGGAGAAGTAATGCAAAACACAGCCCATGGAAAAATCTCCCAGTGAAAAGCAGCTTACAATAGCTTTAATTTGAAACTAACTCACTGCTGGTGGTTACTTAACTAAGTTCTTCAATGGTCAGCAGCTGGTTTTCCAGATAATTTAGCAGCCACCCAACATAAAGATTACACTCATTTTCCTGTTTGTTGGCATTCATATTAACAGATCTACAGGACAGATCATTCCATAGTAAGGATATTTTCTTTATTGGCAGCCGTAACTATTTAGCATGATTAGCTATTTGACTGCCCGTTAATGTTCATAGTGAGTTATTCATCTGAATCCCACTGCATGTGGATCTGGAATGTGTACCACAGATGTGAGGGGACATTGGGAATAAGATTCCAAAGGGGTAGCCGTGTTAGTCTATTGTAGAAAGACAACAGAGTCTTGTGGCACTTTTAAAGACTAACAGATTTATTAATCGCATCAACACAGCTATTAACAAGTCGTTAAGGGAGTGAGCAGGGAGGTTGAAGTGTTCCCCTACAGGTTTTGCAGTGTTGCAATTTCTGATGTCAGATTTGTGTCCATTGATTCTTTGGCGCAGAGACTGTCCTGTCTGTTTCCTGTTGGGAATAAGGGCATTCAGAAAGCAAGCACTCCTGCTCTCATTTCTTCTCCCATAAGAGAATGCAGAAATCGGATTAGTTCATTATTACTGATTACTGCCAAACAAAGCTGGCTGTGCTTTTCACTCTGTGACACACAGGGGGAAGTCACACTCCTGCCCCAAAAAGAATACAATCAAAAGACACTGTTACCATAGTCCTTTAACACTGCAAATTAAACACATTGCAGGGACTCACCCAGGAAGGTTTTTAATTTGGATTATTAGAAAAGAGTTTGCCTTTCTTACCCACAAGTTGGGACAAAAAGAAATTTTTTCTTTAAGTAAATCTGCATCTCAATAAATGCTTTGCTTCGGATCTTTGAGCCAGTCTGCGGGTAATCAACTGTTCAATCCTCCAAAGCACTGAGAAGTTAGGCCCCTGATTCAGCAAATCTACGTCCTTAACTTCAAACATATGGGGAAACCTGATGTCTTCAGTGGGACCACTTGCATGCTTATAAAGTGCTTACATGCTTTGATGGACCAGACCACAACATGCCCTAATTTATCAAAGGGAGATTAAAGGTTTAAGACTCAATCCTGCAACAAGAGCACCCTGCAAATCAACTGGTACACAGGCATGTACACCAATTGTCCAAGGAAAACAGCCTTGCCAAAGAGCACAGCGCATGTCTTGGGCCCTGGCACATGCTGCTGTCTACATCAAAACACATCCTTCCAGTTAAAAAAAAGCCCTTGACAGCCTTGAAGACTTGCAATCATCCCAATCAGTTTTGAGGGAAACCTGACTTCCCAATATGAATATGATCCACATTTAAGTACCAGTGGGATCCCATGGAAGACCACCCATGTTAAAAATACCAAGATGCCATCTTCTCATCAGGAAATCATCTCACTGCCGTTTTTATAATTCATCTTAATTGGTCTTTCCTGCCAATCAATAGAAGTGCCAGTAAACCAAACCAAACAGTGCAATCAAAAGTAATATGGAGTCACTGATTTTATATAGTCCCATATAAATCAGGCTATTAATTGTACTTCATCGTCTACACCTGTGCTTCTCAAAAGATATATAACACCTTGAAAGAACTACAGGATATTCTACTTTCCCTAGTGAAAAGGATGCTTCAAGAGCATTTTACGCCTCATTCAGTTTACACCTACACGATATATAACTGGAGCCATTTCTGAGAAAACAGAAGGAAGACATGATACACGGTACATTGTTTCAAGAGAAAGATAGTCAGCCAAATCTGATATAATCCCTGAGAGCCAAACCCCTCCCTGGTGTAACTTGACTGAAGACAGTGGCATTACAACAGCAATTAATTTGGCACAGAATTTCTAACAGCTTTAGTCGCACATAGAGATACTCTTTAGCCTGGTTCACTTCCAACATCCCTAACAGCAGCTCCACTCCTGCTGCAAAGGTAGCCTTGCACCAGCACTTCGGAGATAAATCCCCTGATTTCAAGAGTTTATCACTTGGCTATAAAAATTCACCCTGAGCAAAATCTTGGCCTACAAGATATTTGGCCCTGCAGTTTTATGGAAGTAAACCGAGAAAGAGCAGCATTAACAAAGGAAGGATTGCATGGCAGAGGAATTGTGCCTGGAGAATTATTTTTGCTGACTGTGAAAAATTAATAGGGATAGCCAAAGGAAGTGCGTAAAGCATCCTGGCCTTAGCTTATCTCTAGCCAGATGGACTGGCCAATAATGGTCCTTCTAGAGACTCTTTCTGACTATCATTAATCAAATTAGGATTTGTGAAGTGAAGTATCCACATTGGACTGCAGCCACTAATGAACACACATTGGCCAGCCAATACAACAGTCAGGAAGCAGAGCTTCCAAAAAGTCATCCATAAGCATTTATCAATGACACTGCAACTAGAAATATACTGATAGTTCTCAGAGAGCCAGACAAAATGAGACATGTTTAATACCAACCACAGATAACAGAAAAATGAACATTAGGAGCTTGATAACCAACTTCTGTCAAACAAATGGGAGTTACTAAGTGTGCTCTATAATTAATATTTCATGGTACTTTTTTTGTGATAGCATGCAGAGGTACAGAGTACCGGCACCTTTTTTTGCCAGCCCTGCTGCCCAGCTGGTGGGGCAGGGTCAGCAGGGAAAAGGAATGTGGGGCTCCTGACCCTTGCCAGTCCTGCTGCCCAGCTGGTGGGGAGGACAAGGTCAGCAGGGAAAAGAAGCGTGCCACTGGAAGAATAGTGGTGGTGCAGGAAGATGAGGATGGTAGAGGCATTTTTCAAATTTCTATCAAGGTATGAGAATTGGCACCCCCCCACACACTTTTTTTTAAAAAAACAAAAAAAGCATTGCTATTGCATCCTTAAACATTTCCAGTTCTTCCCACTGCAACATGCCAATAATAAATATAGGTCCTTACCTTTACATGAGACAGATGCAAGTTATTATTTCCACCAAAAGACAATACAGGGAAATCACATTGGAAGACAATGAAAGAAAGGAAAGAAGAAAAAAAGATAGGTTTAGGGTTTGGGGGGAAGGTGAAATATTTGCATTAATACCATTTGATTTAAAAGAGCATCTCAATAATATAAACATAGGCTCCTGACATTAACTACTTGCTTAAGATCTGTTTTATGGCAGATAGCTATGCATTCAGCATATGTTTCATAGCGTCTGTACATTAGGTGCATTCAATACCATAAGTGTTTTTCTTGGCTGATGATTTTCTGATGATTTATTTCCATCTGTTGATTTTTCTCTTCCCCTGCACATAGCACCCATTATCATGAGATGTGAACGGTGACCATGCATAAGAAGATGTCTAGTTAAATTCTTCTGCTTTGTCAGATCGCATCACTTTTAAGGATTTCTCTCTAATGTGCCAGTTTATCAGATCAGTATTACTTGTTTTCCAGTAGCATTCAATGGCCTTAGTCAGCATCAGAGCTCTATTGTGCTAGGCACTGTGCAAATACAGAAGTGGCCTCTCCCCCACAAAGTTCACAATCTCAGTCAATTCACAGTTGAATTCAGCTTGATTTCCAGATTTGACAAAAGCAATCTTGCTGCCAAGAAATAACTCACACCAATTCAGCTATAACCAACACTGGAGTAGATTTCCACACAGAAACTCACTGGACTATGATGCAGTAGTTGTGTTCTCTAAGATGCTTCCAGTGAGAAAAACTGAGTAACCACGGCAATTAATCAATCATGGCTCTGCAAAGCAGTGATGTCTCAGTTATAGGTTTTTTATTTTCAAGAAACAAAATCTACAGCCTCATCCAAACATTCCTGGTGACTTGCTGCATAAGAGCAGGGCATTTTGGGAGTTGAATCTCAATTCACAAGGCACCAGAAATAGGAAACAAATGTTTGCAGACTTTTGTGCTAAGAAAGGAAGGCAGGATGGCCAGGACCCTTGCATTCTGTGCCCAGTTCTGCTACTGAGCCATTGTGTGACCTCAGCTAAGTCACTTAACTGGCTCTACTTAATTTCCTCAATCTGTAAAATGAGAGTAACAACACACTCAATGCCATACTATCAAAACTTAGGGCTGGACTATACTAACATGCGATTTCGATGGCAATCTAAGGGAGATATGCAAGGTACTTAACATTCCTTGCATATCTTCCTGAGACTGCCTACCTTCTACTTACCGTGCTGTCTTCAGTAACCTGAGCTGGAGGGAAACTCCTTCCCTCCAACTCAGTGCTATGCCTTCTGCAGGGGTGACTTTCCACTATCGGCTTCCTGATCGGGTGAACGGGTCTTCACAGACCCGATCAGTCACTCAACCAGGGAGATTAATCTGATGGGCAAATTTGCCGCTGTCAGTGAAGACATGCCCTTAGATAAAACAGCATGGAACATACATGAAAAAGAAGCATCTCTAAAAGATATAGTTATTTCCAGACTGAGCCCTGTGCAGTAAGCACACAAAGGTCAGAGCACCAGCTGCCTCTCCTATCTCACTGCACCCACAAGCAGAAACCAGCACAACTACTAATGCTGCATCAAAAGGGAAGACCCTCAAAGCAGTAGTGCTCCATAGAGGTCTGGGGCCCACTGTGCCCCTCTGTAGTACTCTGTGTCCCTTGGGAAAGCCTCCTGGACACTCCAAGTCTCAGCCAAGCCTTTGCCACCACCTTGGTGATGAACAATAAGGAAAAGCTTCTGCAAAGACAAAGACGCTGGCCCTTACTCAGAGGAAAAAGATAGATTTACAATAGAAAAGGCATTGCAATGAAGAACAGAAATGCAGAGACAGTCCCAGGCCATGACTAGCTACTGCTGAAAATCCCCTCATTTGCTCTCCTTTGAGATTTTCTGTTTTGAAAGCTATTTCTCCTTCCCGTTGCACCTGAGAAAAACTAGAGAAGCTGATGGAACCTGGTCCACTGAATCCATCTTAGGAAGGGGTATCCTGAAGCTTGTGAACTGCTAAGAAGTGTTGAAGCAGATTTCGTCTGTCACCCAGTTCGTTACACTATGACATTTTCCTATTTCTTTAATCGTTTTTCCTCTCTCCTGTGCTGGTGCAAAAGCCCCAAACAAAAAACAAGTGTAACTGACAGCAAGCTGATTATCCTGAAGACTGTAAAACTGACTATGAAACTAAAAAAAGACAAACTTTTTTCTCTAATGACTCTCCTTGAAAGTAATTCTAGATGCCACTTGCAATAATGCCAAAAAGCCCTAGAGAAGTAAGTCTGTGTAAGTGGACAAGTGCCTCTTCAAGCAGAAAAATTTTGTAGTTTGTGATGGGATATTTTTATGGGAAATTGTTTCTTCAAAATTTTAAGACATACCAGAGTAACCAATACTTGACCATCAGCAGAGACAGCTGTTATAACACAAGGAGGAAATATACAACCAACTGCAAGCTTTTTGGAGGAAAGTGTTCTCTGTTTGTACAGAGCCTAGCACAAGAGGTTCTGCTCCATGACTTGGGTTCACAGATGCTCCCACAATAATGTAATAAATCATAACAAACTAACTGCTTGTAGTACTAGAGTGGAGAGGTTAATTTGTTCCTAAGATATCTAATGTAGTCACTTTGCAAACAGTCACATACACATCATGAAGAAGGGGATAGGAACTGGGTTGCAAAGAAGCGCATTTATTAACCCATTTCCAAGTTTTGGAAACACACACACATACACCTAGAGAACTAGACTGGTATCTATACAATTTGGGGGATTTAATAGGCTTCACTCTAGAAGCATTTCTGAAAAAAAAATCCTGTTAAGCATTTTAACTGAGTATTATTTTAGTCCAACGTGCCATTTTCAGCTGGCTTTTAGGAGGATTTCTCCCTATTGATATTTATCATGGGATGATAGATATTTCTTTGAGTTTAAGGCGGTACCAACAATATTCTAGGACAAACACAAGATCCCAAATGCAGTCGTTTTCCTGCAGTTCCAAACTGTTATAGAACATTGGGCAATTCCAGTGTAATCATGCAAGCAGCCACATATGACTATTCTTCATTACTCGAATGAGTAAAGTCTGTATAAAAGTCGTTGAAATAAGGATTGGACTTTGATGTTTGCAGGGCTTGCAGCTGATAAAATATTAATACATAAGCTGTGACCTCAACAATTTGAGCTTCTTTAGATTCTCAATTCTGCTTAAAGGACAGCAAAAGGCCTCACAGAAAAGCCCCTCACTGTTGAGGAATGTTGGCTTGAGCATGTGGATTCAGGGCCCTCCAGCAAGAGCATGGTGTACAAAAATCTGCTAGCTTCCCCATGCAAATGAACATATCTCAACCTCTCCTGCTTGTGTTTCACTGCCTCCTCTGGCCCATCTAGTTCCTGTCCCAGTGTTAATGCCAAGTCCTTGTCTCACCTCCTCCATATCTGATGGGCTGGGAGAGATTCCTCCACCCTGAGTCTTCAGGACTGATGGCAGCAAAGAACAATTCTCCCAAAGAGAGGCCACTGGCCTGAAAATAATTTAGCAGCTTTCAAAACAGGATGACAGCGTTGTCACATGGATTACATGAAGAGCAGAGAAGTGCACTGGCAAATACAAGCAGCCAAATTCCTCTCCATAGAAATTCCCCAGTCATCCATGGAGTGACATCAAGGATAGGCTTGAGTTAAACTGCCTGGCCTGTTGAAAAAGGTGGTGATTTTCTGAGCTTTCAAGCTGCAGTTTAAATCTAACTTGAAATGTGCCCCTCAACCATTTACTTGGGTTCCATTAATACACATTGTAGAGTCCTTGGAATTCAGCACATAAAGGACTATGCATATCACTAAACCCATCTGTCCACGCTGGAGCAGGGGAGACCCAGACTCTGGTTAGTGCAAAGTTACTCACACACAGCCACCAGTTCATTCCTCAGACTGTTCGGCTAAAGTTTCACAAGGTCCTTGTGGTGGGAGATCCTGGCAGACCAAGGACTAGACCTACACTATGGAGACCTTCCCATAAGCTCCACTGCTGGCTTTTGTTCAAGAGTCCATCTGTTGCCCTACACTGGGGGCTGGGAAAGGAGAGCAGCTGCAATGGGCCAAAAGAAACCTTGGAACGGGGATAAATCCTGCTCCCTCCATCTCTCCTGTCCCCTATAGCCCAGGGGGTCTGAAAGGAAGAGAAGAGGAACTTCTGTCCAAGTACCCAGTAGGGCTTTTTAGAAGCAGAATTTAGAAAGGTCACAGCAGAAGGTTCAGCTGGGACACATCCAGGGGCTATCCTGGCCTCATCTTCATCTGGATCTTCCCTTCAGGTAGTGTAGGGGTTAGGCTGCAGACAACTGCCTCCATAGAGCCTGGGAAAGGTGCTCTCAACAGATCACTCCTCTCAGGAGGAGAGGGACCAATCAGGCATGACAATATTGCAGCTTCCGCTGCATCTGCCACTCAAGAGCTCTTGCTTCCGCCAAACCCTGCTGAGTCCTTCTGAGGAGTCATTGGCGCCTTTGCCATCACTGGCTATGTCTACACTAGAGAATTAAGGTCGACTTTAAAAAGGTCGACTTTAATAAGTCGACTTTAAGTCGACCTTATTAAGTCGACTTAGAGAGTCCACACTGGACTCTCTAAGTCAACTTGTTTGCTCCAGGGAGAGCCAGCCCCACATGGGGCTGGCTCTCCCCGGGGCAGCAAGCCCCTGAGCAGTCCGGGAGAGAAGGGAGCGAGGAGCTCCGTTCTGCCTCGGACCACTTGGCTCCCTTCTGCTCGGGACTTCCCACGTCCCGGGCAGAAGGGAATCCTCCTCACCTGGACCACTGGGATCCCGGGGACAACTTCCCCGGACCCGAGTGGTCCAGGCCAGGAGGAAGAGCCGGAGCTCCGTGCTCCAGCTGCCCGATGCTGAGCAGCTGGAGCGCAGGCTGGGACCTAGAGAGTCGACTTAAGCCTTAGATTGATTAGGAAGGTGGTGTTAGAAAGTCGACTTAATTTTAATTAAGTCGACTTAAGCAAGCTGCTTAAGTCGACTTAAAGAAACTGCAGTGTAGACTCAGGGTAAATTAAATTGACTTAAGTAGGCTTAAGTCGACTTAATTAACCAGTGTAGACGCAGCCACTGTGAGCAGAGTGACTCAGGCCTATGGCGCCATGGAAGAGTGATGAGAAGCAGCATGTAGGGCCTGTGAAGGGGAAGTGCAGGGTGCAAAGCTTCAAACGTCTGGGTGGAGCTACTTGGCTGACAAGGGGAGTTAGCAGTCCATGCTCCTGACTGCAAGAGTCCACGAGTTACAACCTGCTTTTTGTAACATCCCAGCACAGGAACCTCAGCAAGAGGGACAAACCAAAAATATTGAATGTCACCATCTTGAAACCTAAAGGCAGGGCTTTCAGCAGTAATCACCAGTGGCTTACTTCTGTTTCCAAAGAAACCAAGGGCAGCTTGACCACTGACTTCAATGGAAGCAGTAGGAAGCCAAAGCTGAGCAGTTTTTAAAATCCCACCTTAAATTTTTTTAAACATTCCACTGATGCCAGGCTCTGGCAATACTGAAACCCATGTGCTAACTGGAAGAACTTTTGCAACTACACATCACTTTCATCATCCAAATTCCAAAGGACCATTAGAACTATTAGCAACATTACAAAAAATCCATGCCTTGAATACAGGATAAAGTGTTAATATGCTGAACACAAGAGGCCACAAGATTAGGCAGAATAGTAGGCTAATGCACTGGCCTATTTGCTTAACAAGTATAGTGCCTCAAGGCAAAAGTGAAGTGAGTTTGTTTACTGCCTCCTCTATGGAACAGTGTTTTCAACTGCACAGTAATGTCAGAAAGATGTGAGAAGTTACTGGCTGTAAATTTCTGTCCTTTCCTACCCTTCACAATGCAGGCGCAGTAACAGAGAAAAGGAACAGCTTAAGCAGGCTCCTCTTTAGAAGCCACTTTCATGGAAAAAAGCTCAGAAAGGAGTGATCCTCAGGATGGAAAAATAATTAATTCAACATAGAATGTTTAAACTTGTATTATCATCACAGCTGTGACTGATGGGATAGGTCTCTAAGCTAACTGCCAGGAGGCAGAAAAAATGTAATATATATCTATTCTTGTCTAGAAAGTATCCCAGAAACCTAATAGGAATCCACTCCAGCAAATATAAAAACCTAATTTATGCTCAAGGACAGCAAGCATTCTGCTATACATAGAAAACTGTGCAGAACCAACAGCACGAAAGAAACCACAGTTGCACTTCCAATATAACCAATCTTGGTCTCCAATGACTACATAATAATGGCCGGTTTCTTGAAATTTGACTGACAAGGCAGACCTTAAGGAAAAAATCTGCTCTTCCAGACAACACAAATGTGGAAAAAGCAGCTCACTGGCAGGAGGCTATTCAGACAAATACACACATAAGCTATGGCCACAGAATCACAAACACAGGGCTGGAAAGGACCTCAAGAGGTCATCAACTCCAGAGCACTGGGCTGATGCAGGACAAAGTAAAAATAGACTATTCCTAACAGGTGTTTGCCCAATTTGTTCTTTAAAACCTCAACTAACAGGGATTCCACAACCTTCCTTAGGAACACATTCCAGAGCTTGACAACCCTTGAAATTAGAAAACTTTTCTTAATATCTAACCTAAATCTCTGATGCTGCACATTAAGCCCATTACGTCTTCTCCAACCTTCAAGGGAGATGCAGAACAATTGATCACCATATTCTTTATAACAGCCTTTAACATATTTGAAGACAGCTATCAAGCCCTCTCCCTCTCCCCGTCTGCTTTTCTCAAGACTCAACGTATCCAGTTTTTAAATTTTTCCTCATAGAACAGGTTTTCTCAACGTTTTCTCATTTTTGTTGCTCTCCTCTGGATCCCATCCAGTTTATCCACATGCTTCCCAAAAAGTATGCATGTTAACTCCTATCCAATTTATGATCTACCATAACCTCCAGATCCTTTTCAATTTGTAGCTGTGCATTTTATTTTTTCCTTCCTAAGGGCATTTTTAATTGAATTTCATCCTGTTGATTTCATACCAATTATCTAATATTTCGAGGCAGTTTTGAATTCTAATCCTGCCCTCCGAGATACGAGTAATCCTGCCCATTATAACTTCATCTGAAAATTTTATAAGCATATTCTTCACTCCATTATTTGATACATTGATGAAAGTACTAAATAGTATCAGACTCAGAACAGACTCCCATTGGACCCCCATAGATACACTCTCCCAGTCTGACAGTAAACCATTGGTAACCCACTTTGAGTACAGTCTTTCAACTGGTTGGCACTCTTTAAGAAATCTTCGGCATGCATCACTATTCCTATTCAGTTTCATCAGGGACACAAGAACATCCAAGGAAAAAAGTGTTCACCTCAGTTGATCTTACTACATTAATAAAAAGGGTAAATTAATTGACTGACAGTAACATAGTTCCACTGGTTCATAAACATCTAACTAATACTGGATGACCCTTCCTAGCGAACAGATATAGAGGAAGGGAAATATCACATCAATCTATCCAAGCTTCTTGATGAGCCCAAAATATAGTGCCATTCCAGTCTCTAATTTAAGTAACTGAAAGAGGCATCCCACACTGTTAGAAGAACCGTTCCAAAGAAATGCCTTTGGATCATTCAGATTAATAACATTATAGCAGTTACAGACACAAAATACGGATAGAAAAATCACATCCAGTCTCTACTGCTTGGATGACTGCACATGCACATGTGCACACATGCACGTACACACACAATTTAGGCTTCACAATCCCAAATAAAGCCTGTTCTATCATACAATCTATCAGTCAGCAAGGAAGGCAGCTCAATGGCTATGTCTACACTAGAAAAAATTAGGTCGACTTTGTTAAGTCGAATTAATACCAGCAACTTTAAGTCGACCTTATTAAAGTCAACTTAAAGTGGACTAAGTCGACTTAACTTTAAGTCGACTTAGTCCACTTTGTTAAGTTGACCTAACCACCCTTTAGTCGACTTAATATAGTCAACTTACGGGTTACATGATCCTTAAGTCGACCTAATGAGTGGTAGTAACAAAGTCGACTTAAGCTTTCATTAAGTCAACTTAAGGACTTTCTTAAGTCGACTTAACGAAAGCCTAGTGTGGACGTGGCTTAATTTAAGTCAACTTAAGCCTTAACTTAATTTAAATCAACTTAAATTGACAGTGTAGACATAGCAAAGTTGTGTTACACTGTATTTACTGAGGCATTTCTGCACAATTAATCTCTCCACACAGGTTAAAAGTACACTGATCTCTAACTTTATTTTTAGGTAGGATAGTTGGGTCCACCAGGAATTTTAAATCCAGCATCCTCC
Organism: Pelusios castaneus; assembly: GCA_007922175.1. Taxonomy (NCBI): domain Eukaryota; kingdom Metazoa; phylum Chordata; order Testudines; family Pelomedusidae; genus Pelusios; species Pelusios castaneus. The sequence continues at coordinate 2,598,292 of ML685896.1, forward strand.
CTATTCCCTAAGCAAAAGCCAATGCTATTTGTTCCTGGGCACTGGTAATCTTTCCTCTGATCTTGTTATATGCCTCTTTCAATTTTCTCCATCTTATGAATTATGAAAGGCAGAGAAAAAATGTTTTAGCTGAACATTTGTGCTTAAAAATATTAAGGGATCAACAATACTCAGGAATGAATCTCAGTGGATTGCTATGACAAGGCAGTTTTCATACAGTAACTTGATACTTAATGTCATGTGATCAGTTTTGGGAATGAGAGATAGAACAGGTGTAAGCTTATTCATCACTTGGCCAAATCTAGTCCAGTGAGCTCTTACTGTCTTCTTTATGTTCCAGTCATCAAACCAGATAAGATAAAGAAGAGGTTTAGGTCTCAATTTCTCTGCATCCCAGCCTTGTATTTGTTATACCAAAATAATTCAGTAATATGCGTGCACAATGGAAAAAATAAAAAGCTTCTTCTCAGGATCTTTCTTATATCATCTTTACATGCTGATGGGAGTTTGTAATACACAACATCCCATCTAATTTTAATGTTAAGAGTAAATTACTCTCTACAGATCCATCATGAAGCGAAACCAGCAGGGCTGACTTGACCTACCTCTTTTCATCAGCAGGTGGTCACTCAAATAAAAAATAAACTCAGTTCTTATTTCCGCCATGAATCCTACAAGCTATGTTACAAACAGGACTATGTTAATCTCTTGAACATGGTTGCAACTTCCAGAAAAAAGAATATTGCTTCTTTAATTTGTTTTGATAATCATAGGTGACAATACTTCCATCCTCCCAGAAAAGTTGTATCATGGAAGGACACTCTGTGGATCGACTCCAGGATGTCCCGCTCCCTGTCCCTGGTATAAAGGGACAGATTGGTGTTGTATCCAGAGTGCACTGTACTTCTTAGTGTTTGTTTTCCTCTGGCCTTGGGAAGTAGAGAGGGCATTTCAGAAACTTTAAGACACCTGTAATATACACTAGAGAGGAAAGTTCCCTATAGACCCACAATACCAAAAGTTTGACTTCAGCTAGGCTTCAACAACTCTACCATCCTCCATTTCCATGCCAAGCCCAGGAACTGAGATGCAGCACTCAAAGGCTATGTCTACACTTACTAAAATTAGTTCGAATTAGTTAATTCGAACTAACTAATTCAAACTAATTTTAGTTAGTTTGAATTAACTTAATTCGAACTAGAAAAATTTAGTTCGAACTAAGCAAGTGCCATGCATGGCACCTGCTTAGTTCGAATTAGCGAATTGCATTGAGTTCAATGGGCCGGTTATTTCGAACTAAGCAATTAGTTTGAACTAACATGGCCACATTGGTTAATTCCAACTAACTAGTTTGAATTAACCCTTAGTTCGAATAGTATATTCGAATTTATTAGTTCGAATTAAGGAAGCCCTTAATTCAAACTAATTAAAGCCTAGTGTAACCATGGCTTAAGTTAGTTCGAATTAAGCTTCTTTAATTCGAACTAACTTGCCAATGTAGATATAGCCAAAGATATTTCAATGCCTAACTCCCTTTGAAATCAACAGGAATTAAGTATCTAAATATATCTGAGGATCTAGGCCAAGTAACAGAGATTCAGGCCCAGCATTCCTAGGCTAGACAGTATCTATTCATCTATATCAGGGGGAGCCTATTTTTTCCAAGGTCCAAATTGGTCAAGGTATATCCAAGGCTCAGACACCAGAGAATTTTTTTTAAAAAATGTTTTACTTAACTATAATAGTCAAATTCCAAAAGGGGTAGCCGTGTTAGTCTATTGTAGAAAGACAAAAGAGTCTTTAAAAGTGCCACAAGACTCTTTTGTCTTAACTATAATAGTTATTAATAGTAAGTAAATAAAAGACTTTGAGGTCCATTCAAATGTATCTGTTGGTCCAAATTTGACCCATTGTCCACCTAGGTCTACCTCACAGCTGAAATGCTTAATCATAGAATCTTACGGTTGGAAGAGACCTCATGAGGTCATCTAGTCCAACCCCCTGCTAAAAGCAGGACCATTCCCACTAAATCATCCCAGCCAGGGTTTTGTCTAACCAGGCCTTAAATGTTTCCAAAGATGGAGATTCCACCACCTCACTAAGTAACCCATTCCCATGCTTCACCACCCTCCTAGTGAGAAAGATTTTCCTAATATCCACCCTCAACCTCCCCAGCTGCAACTTGAAAGCATTGCTCCTTGTTCTGTCCTTTGTTACTACCAAGAACAGCCTAGCTCCCTCCTCTTTGGAGCACCCCTTCAAGCAGTTGAAGGTTGCTATCAAATCCCCCTGCAGTCTTCTCTTCTGCAGACTAAATAAGCCTACTTTTCCTTCAGTCTCTCCTCCTAACTCATATGCCCCAGCCCCCTAGTCATTTTCGTTCCCCTCTGCTGGACTCTTTCTAATTTGTCCACATCCTTTCTGTAGTGGGGAGCCCAAAACTGGACACAGTATTCCAGATGTGGCCTCACCAATGCCAAATAGAGGAGAATGATCACATCCCTCAATCTGCTGACAATGCTCCCATTGGCCTTTTTGGCAACAAAAGCACACTGTTGACTCATATCCAGCTTCCTGTCCACCATAACCCCCAGGTCCTTTTCTGCAGCGCTCCTACTTAGCCAATTGGTCCCCAGCCTGTAGTAGTACATGGGATTTTTCCATCCTAAGTGCAGGACTTTGCACTTGTCCTTGTTGAACCTCAAGAGATTTCTTTTGGCCCAATGCTCCAATTTGTCTAGGTCTCCCTGAATCCTGTCCCTACCCTCGAGTGTGTCCACCATTCTGCCCAGCTTGCTGTCATCCATGAACTTACTGAGCATGCAATTTATCCCATCAACCGATCATTAATGAAGATTTTGAAGAGAACCAACCCCAGGACCGACTCCTGGGGTATTCCACTCGTTACTGGTTGCCAACTAGACATTGAACCATTGATTCCTAGCCGCTGAGCCCGATGATCTAGCCAGTTTTCTATCCACCTTACGGTCCATTCCTCCAACCCATACTTCCTTATCTTGCTGACAAGAATGTTGTGGGAAACCATATCAAAAGCTTTGCTAAAATCGAGGTATCTCATGTCGATGGCTATTCCTGCATCCACGAATCCAGTCATCTCATCATAGAAGGCAATCAGGTTGGTCAGGCACGATTTGCCCTTGATGAATCCAAGTTGACTGTTCCTGATCACTCTGTTTTCCTCCAAGTGTTTCAGAATGGATTCTTTGAGGACCTGCTCTATGATTTTTCCAGGGATTGAAGTGAGGCTGATTGGTCTGTAGTTCCTCGTATCTTCCTTTTTCCCCTTCTTGACGATAGATACTATATTTGCCTTTTTCCAGTCATCCAGGACCTTCCCCATTCGTCACGAGTTTTCAAAGATAATGGCCAACAGCTCTGGTACATCGGCCAACTCCATCACTGCCCTTGGATGCAGTTTATCTGACCCCATAGACTTGTGCACATCCAACTTCACTAAGTAGTCCCTAACTTGACCTTCCATCACCGATGGCCAATCTCCTTCTCTCCATTCTGTTACCCAGTGTAGTAACCTCAGAGCTGACCCTGCCTGTGAAGACTAAGGTAAAAAAAGCATTGAGTACTTCAGCCTTTTCCACATCATCCACCACGAGGATATCTGCCTCATTTGGTAAGGGACCTACACCATCCCTGACCCTCTTTTTGTTACTGATATACTTGTAGAACCCCTTCCTGTTATCCTTCACAGCCCTTGCTAGCTGCAACACTAATTGCCCTTTGGCCTTTCTGATTTTACCCTGCAGGCCCGAGCAATATCTTCATATGCCTCCCTAGTCATCTGTCCAAGCTTCCACTTCTTGTAAGCTTCCCTTTTATGTTTCAGCTTACCGCAGAGTTCTCTGCTAAGCCACGCTGGGCGCCTTCCATATTTGCTGTTCTTTCTACACATTGGAATGGTATCTTCCTGTGCCCTTAGCAGGGTTTCTTTAAAATATAGCCAGCTCTCTTGGACACCTTTCCCCTTCAGATTAGCCTCCCAAGGGATCCTGCCCATCAGTTCCCTGAGGGAGCCAAAAATCTGCTTTTCTGAAGTCCAGGGTGTGTGTTCTTCTTCTTTCCTTTCTTCCTTTGATCGGGATCCTGAATTCTACCATCTCATGGTCACTGCTTCCCAGGTTGCCATTCACTTCTACTTCCCCGATCAATTCTTCTCTGTTTGTCAACAGCAGGTCGAGAGGTGCAAGGCCCCTAGTTGGCTCCTCCATCATTTGTACCAGGAAGTTGTCCTCAATGCTCTCCAAAAACTTCCTGGATTGCCTGTGCGCTGCTGCATTGCCCTCCCAGCAGATGTTAGGGTAATTGAAGTCCACCATAAGAACCAGAGCCTGTGATCTGAAAACTTCTGCTAGTTGTCCATAAAATGCCTCATCCACCTCCTCTTTCTGATCTGGCGGTCTATAGCAGACACTCCCTCATTGCAGTATCATCTAAACTTAACTCAGAGACTTTCAACAGGCTTGTCTCCACTTTCATAGTGGAGCTCCAAGCAGTCATCCAGCTGTTTTACATACAGCGCTACTCTTCCACCTCTTTTTCCCTGCCTGTCCTTCCTGTAATTTATATCACCCACTAATGCAACCAGTTCTGCAACCTTTAAGCACTGAGGGGCAGAGGATTTTAAGAACATCTTGGCTTCAAGTTGGCCAGGCTGAGAAACTGATCTGCAGATGTTCACACTAAATAACACACACTTCCACCAGAAAGTCATTGTTTTGCTAAATCCAATTACAGGGACAGCACAAGCCAGACAACATGCCAGAGGCTAACAACATTACAAACAGGTGCTCTCATCATTGCTTACAGCTGTTGTGAGTGGGCAAATAATTAGAATAAAATACAAAAACAAAGTCAACTTTATATTGTGACCAGGTATTAAAGCCTTTAGGCAGCTTTTGGGCAGAGTGCCTTTATGACTATGAGGCACTTTACCACCTATGCCCATAAAGCAAGGTCTCACTGATGCAAAGGGATGTTGGGCTTTTTAAGTGAAGTCCCAGCAGAGTGTGTAAAGTCCCAGATGGGCAGACCCACCTGGCTACCACAATCAAGTGTAGTTAAGGGTTGGTAGGCCCAGAAACTTAAAAGGAGACAAGACTAGATCAGGGAACAGAAGGAGATTTTGCTGCATAGAAGCTGTGGTAGGGAGTGTTAGAGACAGCTGAACAATAGGGCCTGGTTTTCAATGAGCTCCAGTTCAGGATTCTCCAGTGGATTCAGTTGTGGCTGTATTTTATACTAATTTAGCACAAATGTAAATGTGTGCAAATCATGTGGGTGAAGTGGATTCCTAGTGTTCAGAGAGAGTTCTCTTTGGTGAAGAATGTTCAGGAAAGGAATGTGGCCAGTAAACTGATGGGGTTTTGAAAGCTAAATCCCTGGAAAGTGATATAGCTTTTTCTTTTAACTTGGGCCTCCTATGAGTTAATTTGCACAAATCCTGTCTCTAGTCCATTTAGAAAACTCAAATAGAACTAAGAAGTGGTTACATTTGCTCCTTTATGACTGTAATCAGATTCATTTACAATCACCACAAAAGAGAAAGAGAAGCACTTGGTATGGTTAGAGTGACTTCCGTTACAGTGTTGGCTGTAGGCATCAAACGCTCTGCATATATAATTGATACCACATACGAGCAACAACCCATAAAATAGGATTTCTTTGCTCCAGCAATTTTCAAGGGGAAGAAAATAATAGGAGAAGGTTTATAAATTATGAAAATTGAGGCAGAGCTATTGCTAAAGCTGCACCAGGATCAGAAACTGGCAGCCCTGTGTTGAAGCAGCAATGAGACAGCCCTGTTCTGCCCTGTTTTAAAACCATGGCCACCCCGATGCAGTGACTGGTCAGAATTTCAGCCCACAGGTGTAATCCTGCTGATACAAATCAATAAGGCAGACCCACACATTAAGCTGTAATTTTGATTTTTTTTTCTCCATATTTCCTTCCCTGCCTCTCTCAGACACCTCCCCCCGCACACACTTTTTAATACGTCTCTACTCTAACATTGCCCTTCCATAGCTGACAGCAAAGGACAGCAATATCTGATCAACTTGGCATGTGAAGTTCAGAGCCTGCAAGGAACAACAAAATCCCTCTGTCTCTCTTGAGAAGAACTCCCACAAAACACCAGGACATTTCAATGCCCGTTCTCTGTTCAAGTAAGCTATTGTTATTCCCTACGCTACTCCAAGCCCTTTCTAAAATGCAGTCTGCATTTCCATAGTAATGTCAATCGCACCTACCCTTCATTGATTTTGACCAAAGACTAGCGCTGCCTCAGCTAAACTTCCTCTCTCCAGCATCATAAAATCAGCATGAGAAGTGAGTAAGTATTTTGATTAATGCGGTGATACAAGAGGCCTGTGGTGCCCATCACGAGGCAGTTTAGAGTTTTATTTAGTTGCTAATTAGGATATTTGAATAAAGTTAGTGAGGATCCAGCTCTAAGGTATGGATAATTGCAGTAGCTTGCAACTGGCTGAAACTTATATGAAAGAGGGGAGAGAAGTTCTGTCAAGAGACTATGCACCTTTCCAAACTGAGTTTGCTCTCATAATAAAATTTACCTCTCTTCCTCATCAACAGAATCTTTTTATCAGGAGATCTCAAAGTACTTTACAAAGGAGATCAGTATCATTAACTCCATTTTACAGATAGGGAAACTGAGGCACAGAGCTATAGCAACTTGCTATAGGCGCACCCAATAGGTCAGGGACAGAGCAAGGACTAGAACCCAAGTCCCCTGAGACCCACTAGACCGCTCTGCATCCCAGGACAATTGTACAGAACGGAAGTCAACAACAGCATTAACACAACATGTTATTCGTCAGAACAGTTGAAGTTACTACAGCAGTAGGGCAAAAAATGGGGGCCTAAAATCTGGGTTCCTATGCTAGGATTTTCAAAGGAAAATAATTCTTTTGCCTTTATGGATAAACTCACTCCAAGTTCTATATTAAGATGCATACATACGTGGCCTAATTTTTAAAAGGGTTGAGTGCTCAACACCTTCCCCTGAACTCAGAAGGAGTCTCCAGGGTTCTTAGATATGAAACCTAATTTCAAGAATGTAGGAAATGCCAGCAAAGACTGGATCAATGTCACATCTAAGATTTTGAAGGCAAAGACTGTCTTTGTTCTGCACCCACGACAGTGGGGACCTGGACTTTAACTAGGGCTAGTAGGCACTAAAAAAAGAATCTAGTTCACTATTCCTCCCAATCCCTATAAATTAATGGTTGGGTTATGCCCAATGCATAAAGGGTTTATCTCCCTTCCTAAATTTCTGTTTGTATATTTACTCTTTAATATTCACTATTATAGCATTTAATAATAAGTCCCCATTTTAAAAAGATTTTCCCCCAGGATTTGGCTTTTTTACCCTCCCAGATTTTTTTTCTCCAGTCAACAAACTAGTGCATTTTGGCCCTGGCAGCGCTCACAAAGCATAATTCTTTTGGACAACAAAGGGAACACTCAATATAATTCTTTTGTGAATCTGTGGGTTCTAATTAAGCCCTAAAGCCAAAACAGTAAATGCAAATGTTCCTCCTATCACACTGTCATTTAAAGTAGCAAAGCATTATCCTTTTCATTTTTCTCTGCATTATAACTAAGCATTTTATCATTGAATATGAGAAGGGATATTAATGCAAGTGCCCCAGAAAACTGAATGCAGACAGGATGATGCTCTGACTGGATTGTAAATCTTCTAAGCTGACGTTAATAAAATTCTGTTTATCTCTAATGTATTAAAATAGTATTTTACAGGAAATATTCTGTGTAGCACAGAGAGATGACACATTGAACCCATTGACATTTAGCTAAGAGAATTTTTAATAGAATTGAGCTGGCCTAGTAGACAGGAAAAAAAGGAACAAAATGCCAGCCAACTGAGTCCCAGGCGAAGAATTCATTTTGGTTTATGTGATATTAAATATCACTTCTCCCACCAAGGTTAACACCTGTATTAGTCTTAATAAAGTACATTCCCCCAACTTATTTCTTTTCTTCAAAACGCTGCATAATTACCAACACATTTTCAACAACACAAGGAGACCAGGCAGATGGCACCCGAAGGTTAAAACTATGCAGAGTTTTGTAGACACCCACACAAATTCAACATGTTTATGGTGTTCATATAATTATAGTTTATCACCACACAAAAAATAAACACTAGTGCACAAACATTTGAGGTAGTACACAGTAGAAATGCACTAGGCAGTAAATTAGTTTCCATAGTCTCTAGTAAACAATGTTACCGTGGCCTTACCTATGGCAATTCTAAATTACCGAACAGCAATGTCAGAGGGGAAGGATGGTCTTGTAAATAAGGCACCAGACTGGGACTCAGGAGATATGGCTTCAGTCCCCAGCTCTGTCACAGGCAGACTGTAGACAAGATTGTTAACCCCTTATTTCCCCTGAGCATCAGTGAAATTCTGGTGAATAGGGAGTTCATAATCTGGCCCTTCAACTATCTGTGTCTCAATACCCCAGTTGTAAAATTAGCATTGTAATGCTTCTTGCTCCCACTCTTTTTTTGTGCATTTAGATCATAAGCTCTTCCTGGCAGGGATTCTCTTATAGTGTGTATGTACAACACCTAGCACAGTGGGGCCTCTAGGTGCTGCTTAAATATACACAATCATAGTACTGGTCATGTTTTGTTATTTACATTCAGTAGTAGCTCGGAGCCCCAGTCATAGACCAGAGCCACCTTGTACTAGGTGCAGTACAAACACAGAGGAAAATTTAATTCCTGCCCTAATGAGTTTACAATCTAAACAACAATTAATCTGTTAGCCACTGAAGAGTGATTTTAATGTCAAAGAGAACAGACGTTCGGGAGGTCACAGAATGAGATGAAGTTGGGATACAGCAGGTGGCCTATTCCTGGGTGAGTGAATGTGAGAGGTATTATGAGGCCAAGCAGCATGTTTAGGCATTCAAGAAACCCATTAATTCCTTAGACAGACACAGCAGTTTAGTGCAATTATGACATGGGTTTTTAAAATAACATTCACGTATACCAGAGGACCACATACATCACCACAGAACCTGTAAATAATGGACCCCTCTACACTGGAGGCTCGTCTTCACTGTAAAACTGTTATGTTAGTACACAGCTGTGAAGGGCCATGGTAGTTAACACAAGGCTTGCCATGACTGCACAGCCAGCATAAACAAGAACAAGACATGTTCAGCATTTGTCAGCTACTCAGGGTTAATTCATGGACAGTGATGGAGAGAAAGAATTTGGAGATAAACACCAGGTTTGAATGCTCTGATATTTTGAAGCAGCTGTGGAGTCTTCATCAAATAATGCCCCCAAAGTTCTAAATAAAATTAACAAAAGCACTTATGTTATACATCACATAACAGCAGAGGGATAAGTGCAGAAGGAGTGATATAAATGTCCTCTGAGAGCGCAAGGAGAATGAAAAGATTAAGACGTTGGGAGGGGGGAAAAAAGCAATGCAAAGCATTGTTGAAAGAGTAAAGCTAAATATCATTGTACTGCCATGACCGACAATAGCAGGAGATAATGTACCACTAAAAAAACCTCTTAGACTCATCATTACCATTATTAATCACTCTTTACTCTAAAAAGGCCCCAGGGAATACTGAGATGGGTACAGGCAATTGTATGAGAGTTCCAGATACAATATTCTGCTTTTATCTCTATCATCAAAGAGTCACTATCTCAATATTTCATTCCTTAACCTTGCCAGGATCCATAGCTATGCAAATAATTACCCTTTGTGATTGGTCACAGATTAACACTGATCAGTTTCTAGCCATCCATCATTTGCATTCAGTTCAAATTCAGAAACAAATGTATATCAAGGGAAAGAAAGCCTCCCAGATTGGTAAGGGATAAGTACTTGTTCCTCCACCATATGAGATTTACGGTTGCTGCTCTATATGAAAACCAAATTGGATACAACAAAGTTGTTAAAGTTAATCAATAGTTTCCATTACCTTCACTTCCATCAGGCACAGCAACAGCAACCCACAGCACCAGGGGGTGAGTAGCTGAGCAATAAGGCCAAGTCTCTGAGGGTACATGGTTCCAGGAGTCCCCTTCCCTCAGACTATGTGGGCCCTTCCACAGAACGTACCAGGAGGAGGGTGGACAGCAAAGGGGCCCACTATATGGGGGACCTGTGAGTATAGTTGTATATGGAACTAATGCTACAGGAAGAAAGGGTGATATAATTACAATAAACATGCAAGCTTTTTACAGGGAGTGTCTGTCATCATTTGTCTGTACAGTGCCAAGTACAAAGAGTCTCCCTGGTTCACAATGGAAGCATAATTTATTGTCTAAAGCAGAGTTTCACAAAGTGGGGGCCCTGACCCAAAAGGGGGTCACAAAGCTATAGTAAGGGGAGTTACAAGAGCAGTGGCTACTGGCTGGGTGCCCAGCTCTGAAGGCAGAGCTCCACCAACAGCACTGCAGAAGTAAGAGTGGCATGGTATGCTGTGGTAGGGGTGGTTATCACAGTTTGATAACCCCTGGTCTGAAGCATGTATAACACAGTTAGCCTATGGAGTTGACATCTGTTGTTGAGCCTGGTCTGCCTATTGTAATAACATCCGAGAAATCCAGTAGAAATTAACATTTTTGCACTTTGACCCTGAGTTGTAACTCTAGAAGTCTTGATTCAAGGTCTCACAGAAGCCTATGACAAGTCTCTCCATTGAACTTAAATGGAACAGATCTGAACCCATGTGTAAAGTCTACAGAATCACAGAATAATAGAATCTTAGGGTTGGAAGGGACCTAATGAAGTCATCTAGTCCAACCCCCTGCTAAAAGCAGGACCACTCCCACTAAATCATCCCAACCAGGGTTTGAACTAACCAGGCCTTAAATGTTTCCAAAGATGGAGATTACATAGCATGTGCCATTTGCTAGAAGTCAAAGATCCTGTAATATTAGCCAGTGAGACAGAGACCATTCGTGGTACTTTCAACGTTATTGCTTAAGAGCAAATGTCTATTTTTAACTCAAAATTCCTTGAGTGTTATATTTTCTTCCATGAATTTCATTTCCTTTAAATATATCTTTCATGGCACTTTGCAGAACTTATTGCACTTAGAAAACATATCTATATTTAGGCTGTAGTGACATCTGTGAAGACTGATGAATATTTAGAAAGTGAAGAAGAGAAGTTATGTTCTTGGGTATGTGAATACTTCTGAGCACACATGAAATTTCTAAACAATTATCGACAAGGGCACTGGCTCTTTTTCAAACAATTATGTATTTGTTATGCTGGACATGTTACAGTGCTTAACAAATAGACACCAGCATTCCCAGAAGCATCTGTTCATGTTCATTGTATTAGGGCACATGACATGTTTACACACTGAAGCCTGCAGTCAGATCTGTGTTTTGAATGCAGGATTAGGGCCCAAACAACTGTATGCATGGAAGATTTATGAAGGAATTGTGTTTCAGAAGTAGTGTTCAACAGGGACTGCCTGACTCAATATGGCTATGTCTGAACTCCATCACATAGACAAACTCTTCACTCCATGCTCTGTTGTTTGTTGCAAGGTGTAATTTTACATTCTCATTTTAATTTAACATTTAGAAGCATACAAGAGACATCGTGGCCAGTCATCCTGAAAAACACCATTAGACCTTTGAGTTACTGCTATGCTAAACTAATCCTCTGAGAGCACAGCAATTTTCAAACTGAATACAAAAACCAATTGGGAATGTTATTTCTTGAAATGTAATACAAACTAAAAATTCATTTCAATTTTGCTCTTTAGCAAAGAAATCCTATGGTACTTTCTTGTCCACATTGACTCACAGGCCCCTGAAAATAAGGACTTACACAATAAGCAAACACTATCTAAATCATCATATACCAAATAAGTGCATACTCAGTTGGTGTTGGATCATCTGGTTCTGGAACTGCAAGACCATCATCTTCTGTACTGGAGCCAAGAACTATTGATCCAGTCTGGCTCTTTGAAATGAGCAAAGCAACACTTGACTAAGTCCTTTCTGGGATTCGGTAACTTTCATTTTACTGAGTCAATAAGTTTAAATAACTCAAAAACTGAAGTGATTTCAAGGGCTCATTCAGCCAACAAAATTTACTTTGAAGCCCCCCAAACCACAGGAGCTTGACAAATCTCATTTCTGCTCTTTAGACCATACAATTTAGTTCTCATCTTTGTTTAACTTAAAATTGATGCATTTATAGTAATGGGGGAATGGGGGTGTTTGGTTTTTTTCCCCTGAGCTGGGCTGTGGAGAGGGACCTGGGGTGAGCTTTCTCCTTAACCACTTTGGCTGTGATTTAAAAGCTGGCTAGGAGACTGGGACGACCATTAACATTAATGGATCTGGGAGTCCAGGCAACTTAAAAAATAAGCCCATGTCCTCCTATTTGCAAAATACGGGTGTATAATATAAGTGCTATGATTACCATCCTTTGTTTTATTTGGTTTTATACCAAACCACACTTATTCCTCTATATCTAGAGCCTTTTTGTTAATGAAAACAGGATTTCTTTTTCTAAAACTGACTTCAGATCCCAAGACTTTTGCCAACAAACAATTATCACTGAAAAGTTGCTCCTGCCAATACTGATCTCTCTCTAACCATGACACAGAAAGATCATCCCCTTCAATGCCAGGTGTTTGCCAATAACAATGACAGGGATCCCAAAAGTTCAGCCACGCCTTTCAGCAACTTGCTGACCATCATTCCCTTCTCCTCAAACAGCAAACCATATACCACCAAGATCGGACAGCTTCACCCAGTCACTCCCTCTACTCCACTTCTTCCTCCTCCTCCCATGTCAACAAGGCAACACTAAAAAAATTGGGCTCACAAGAGTTAACTCAACCAGGAATGCCAGAAATATATTCTCTCAGTCGCTCCTTTGAAAGTCAAACAGACATCCACATTTCCATATCCTCCCTTCCTAGGGCCATAGAGGCAGCAAATGGCTACATTACAACATGCGAGAAAGGAGAACATGCTCTCTGCCCAAGTCAAACTTAAGAACGGAATTTCTAGTCACTTGGATAGGGAAATATCCCTTGAACTTCTCTGAAGATACAGGACTGCCTATGCACATATATATTGCAAGCTAAGAAGGGGAAAAGGTATGTTTCTATTTAACACTCCCCACCTCCAGAAAAACATGACTGTATGGTTATAAAAGAATTGCTCTATGAAATCACACCAATGGTCCATTTAACCTAGTATCCCACCAGGAGCAGGTACTTCACAGGAAGGTGTAAAACTTCAATAATGGATAATTTATACACTAACGTGCCTTGGTGTCTCACTCTACCCACCACTAAAATAGGTACTGTAATAACAATCACTTTCTTCACAGGAGTGTTGACAGGATGAATTAAATCACAGTTTGTGTGCTTCCTACATCTTTCATCCATAAACAGTGCAGTGCATTTAGACAGTATTAATGGTAAGCCTATTTCCAGCCTGGATCTTACTGCCACTTTAGCACGTAACACCTTGCTCCATGAACAAAAATAGGATCATATCCCAAGTGAGGAAAGGTGGCATAATCTGGCCTCATCTTTACATTGTTAGTTGGCTGCATCAGCAAACACTTCCACTAGCAGAAAGAATGAGCTAATGACCTCTCTGTTTTGGAGATATCTTGTCTAGCTCTCTAATTCAGTGGTTCTCAACCACTCTGTCGGGACACATTACTGTATATGTATATGGCTGGATTTGGCTTGGGGGCGGTGGGCTGGTGTGTTCTGTAGGGTTGCAACCAGGTGTGTCCTGACTTGCAAAAGATTGAGAACCACTGCTCTAATTAACCTGAATCTAAGCAGTAGATGCATCTACACTAACTGCATGCACTGAGTATGTCTATCTAGCCAACCCATAAATATCACCTGGTAAGAACCAAGTGATACTTATTTGGACAATATTTCAAGAATATATAATGAATACATTGTATTTTATAATGGGCAACCAAGATATGGCATTAACAGATGCTGTAGAAATGACTGCAGAACTTTCCTTCCAAGACAGAAATAATAGCTGTTTGGTTGATTTGTCTGATTGAACAATAAAAGTAAATGCAATTATTTATTAGGCTTTTTGATATTATTTTGAAATACAAAACTGGCAGTAACATAACCTGTAATTACATATACTAACACTCATCCATTATTTAAAAGAAATGTGCTATGCTCTGACGAGAGCTCTAGTTGATTAGATGCCGTATCTTTCTTCACTGTTTCTCTGCGACAGAAAGGGAAGTAAAAATCTGTATTGCTCAACACAGCTATCAATAATCCACTAGAGGGCATGTGCAACCTAGAGGAGAGAGGAGAGAAGAGCCTGCTATCTTAACTGCAAAATGACTGAAAAGACATGGTTGGACCCAAATATCAGCATAACTAGAATGACCCAATAACGGGGTGAGGAGGGAGAGTCAAAAGAGCAGCAAGAGCAATGATCCAGAATCAAATTCTTGATCAGAGGAACAAATATCAGGAGATCCGTACTGACTGGTCAAAACTGATGGCTCAACAAGGTGTCTTTATTTTATCCTGTTCTACTCAATTGCTTGTATTGTTCCCAACACTGGGGTATCAAAAGCAGTTGAGATCCACTGAATGAGTTCAGACCCCACTCCTATCTGCTGGACATTGCTTGTTCCTTAAATACATTTTTTTGAAAAACCTCATTAAACCTCTGTCTCAGGGCCCCCAACTCAGTCAGCTGGTATTACTGTAAAATATACTCACCCTCTTTAGTGCCTAATATGTGGTGCTAATTTTGTGACTTTCAAGCATTAAAATGCTTTGGCGTGTTGGCATGTGTCCATGATGTAAGCCCAACTAGCCTTGCTGAAACAGTGAAAATGAAGGTTGCTTACCTGAATGGTAACCGACGTTCTTCAAGATGTGTGTCCCTGTAAGGGTGCTCCATGCTAGGTGGGGACCCATTAGGAAAACACAGAGATTCTTTATATCGCTAGCAGAATGCTCCTGAGGAACACCAATATCCTCCCAAAGACTATCCAAGTGGATAAAGGAGTGTATTTTAATGGCCTATACATTAAATAACTTGCAGCCGCCGTGTGGAATAAAAACCCACTCGACACGTGGCATGGCCATGACAGTAGCATTCCTCAAGAATGTACCAATAAATGACATTTGTAAAGCAGCCACATGGAGCTCAATACACACCTACACTGGGCATTATGAAATAGACCAGACAATGAAGCAAAACACATCACTAGGGTTAGCAGTACTTTCCACTGCACAATTTACACACTCTTCACTAACCCTCCATCCAACAATGGGGGACTGCTCCTTAGATATCTAGAGTGGAGCACCCCTATAGGGACACCACTCGCTGAAGAAACGAAGGTTGCTTACCTGAACGGTAACCAACGTTCTTTGAGATGTGTGTCCCTGTAGGGGTGCTCCATATACCTCCCTCCTCCCCTCAACTTCAGAGTGCTGTATCTCGAGTCCGAGGTTGAGAAGGATCTGAGGGAGCTCGGTCACGCTTTGGACGCCAACGGTATTCTCATAAGCATTTATTAATGTAGCCTTATTCTGTAAACCCAGCTAAAATAAATGGGTTGGAAAACTCCTCTCAACCAAACATTATTATATATGTATTTGTAAGACATTCATCACTGCCTTCTGAGCAATAGTCATGCAATTTTAAAAAGGATTCTTCAGGAGAGGGGAGCAATATTCTGAGTCTTTCTCCAAAAAGTTAAAATGCCACCAAAACTTTTGTAGAAAACCTCCCAGAAAAAATGAGGAAGACCTCCTAGAAAAAATGAGGCAAGCATTATGTTCTAAAATCCAGATATTAAAAGGCCAGAAGGCTTGTGATCATCTTGTCTGACCTCCTGTATAACACAAGTGATTCCTGTACCAAGCCATATCTTGTGGTTGAGGTAAAGCGCATTATTTTAGAAAGATATTCAGAGCTGACAGGGGTCAGCCTGACTTTGGGCTCAGTCAGAGGTGTGCTCCATGACTTATCAGTGAGAACCTCCTGCATTTGCCCTCAGTGAATCTGAAGCAGGTTTCTGTCAGTTTCCCAACATCCGACAAATGCAGATGCCATGCTAGGGCGTCCTTAGTGAGGCTCCAGTGATGGTGTGGCTGGGCTCCTAATTGGCCCCCACTTTGTTAGAAGCCCATTCCGTGCTGGACCAAGTCCAATTTCTAGGCAGCACCCAGGGCGACTCCTGGCTAACGGCCACTGCAATTACATGTTTGTAGTTTGACCAACACACAGATCATGGTGGCCAAATCTGCACCCAAAGTATATGGAAGAGCACAGGCACCTGGCCACCTAAAATGAGTTAAACATGCCTGAAATCTCTTGTTACCCTGGGTATCAATGAACAGCAAGGAACAGAACCAGACCCCAAGTTGTATATGCCCTCTGATGGTGTCCTCTGTCTAGAGCAGGGGCCGGCGACCTTTGCCAACCCGTGTGCCGGCCCCTCCTCCTCGACCCTTAGCTGGTGCCGACAGCCCATTCATGGAAAGAAGCCACTAGGAGGGGCTCCTCTCAGCAGTGTGCCTGGGGACCCCTATCCCCAGGCACGCCATGGAAAGAAGTTGCCTGGAGTCACTCCTTTTGGTGGTGGCACACCACAGAGAGGAGCTGCTCTGGGTGGCTTCTTTACATGGTATGCCTGGGTCATGGACATGGCAGGGACCTCCGCTCTGCAGCCGCCCCTGAAAGAAACCACTTGGAGTGTCTTTTGGTGGCAGGAGTGGCAGTTTCTGTGGTACCACAGAGGATGCCGAGTGCCGCTCCAAATAGGCTTGTGTGCCACTGTTGGAACGCGTCCTGGGGTTGCCTACCCCTGGTCTAGAGTGAGAACAAGAGTAACATTAGTTACAAAGATGTCTGCTCTGCTTTCCTACATTGCCTCCATTATTCCTGGATGGATCTTAAGCCAGCTGCTTTTCATGCAGATCCCTAATTCCCTCAGACACCCAGGGAGCTGCACTATGTTATAAATCATTGCAAGATGATGTCAGGAAAGCTACCAGTTAATTTCGCAAACAGAAGCCACCTGCTCATAGACTGCTCCATTCCAAGGTTACACAGCAGAAAAATTAATCAATTTCAGTGAACTTAAACCTAATTGTCTTATATCATCATTTAATTTTGCTATTTCATAAACCAGTTCCTTCCTGGCATATTTATATAGTGCTTGGACAGACTCTCTCTGTCTTAAAGACATTCACAATTCTAACAGAACCTCCCGACTTCATAAACCTCTAATCTGGAATCAGATCTATTCATATATATAATATAGGCAGAGGGGGCTTTTTAGCACCATAAACACACATATAAAACAGGTCATTTTCTTTACCTTTAATGCAAAATTAAATCCAGAGTATCTGCATTTTCTTTAACATTTATCCAGTGTGATGAAAGTGAGAGACTGTGGCCTCGCGGTCGAAACACAGAAGACTAGGAATCAGGACTTCAAATTCCAATTCCCAGCTCATTCACAGATTTGCCATGTGACTGTGGGTAGATCTTTTGATCACAATGCCTCAAATTCCCATTCATTTCCAAATATTTCCTTAACTCAGAGGGATACTGGACTGTTTAATTAAAGTTGCTTCGAGTTTCTTGGATGAAAGTCACAACATAAGTGCAAATTATCAGAATTGCTACTAATAGAGTACCTCAGCAACAAAAGTCTGCACTACAGTTCGTATCCACTACATCTGTATAGAGAGGAACAGATAGGAACTTTGTGGATCAGAAAACATACCACAAGCTGAATCATTTTGGAATCAAGTCAGTGCCAATCCTGTAGAGCTGTCAAATTCACTCTCTTCTGCAAAAAACTGACCTGCTTTATAACCAAAGATGGCTCCTCTTATATTTCATTTAGCTAATGAAGGTTCGAAGCTAGATCACCTGCAGATGGCTAAAGAAATAAGTGAAAGCATATTTAATTTCCTAAGTGGTTATATCCTATGTACCTCTGGATGTAACATGACTGTTCTACTGATATTCCATTCAGAATGCAGTGAGGTTGTAGAGAAGTATGTTGGCAAAATAGAATTCCTGGACTGTTCTAGGACGAGGAGTTACAAAGGGAACTTAATGCAACTTCCTGCCTGTTTCCAAGCTTCTGTGTTCATATTACTGTTACCTCCCCTTCCAATCGTGTGCACCTATCTACCTAAGGTGCTTACCTGGCTGCCCCCATCAGAGCAGAATCTGAGCACCTACCTCACCATCTTTAATTCATTTATGCTCACAACCCCCCCATGACGCAGGACAGTGCTACTATCCCCATTTTACAGATAAGAAACTCCGGCACAGAGAGGCCAAGTGATTAGATTCACAAAGGCCATTTGTGGTGCAGCAGATTTTGAAACTAGGTCTCCCGTAGAGTAGGTTAGTGCTTAACACTCGGCCATCTTTTCTCACCCGCTTCCCCTTGTACATCATGTGGACTGTAAAATCTTTGACACAATCTAAAAAATGAAAAGGCATGTAAGAAGAATTCAGCATTACTAATATTTATTTTAATTTCACGATTATTAAACCAATTATGATTTGGGGGACTTGACTCATGATTTTGGAATTCTTTGAGTTGTCAACACTGGGTAGCTGAAGAGCACAGCATACAAATATCAGTTTGCCTTGCCCTCTGTATCTTGCCAGATTTGCTTCAGTAATATAACATTTACAGCATTAATGTAATCCTCCCAAGTGGTGATCAAATGCCGGCTTCATGCCCACTCCCAGCTGGGATTTCTAAATACAGCCTCTCCCCGTGTAATTAATCACACTTACTTTACTAGTTCCATGTAATAAGGTTGGAGAAGCTGAGAAAATAATTCTGAGTTTGTGCCCCCCTGTCTCACAACTGTGACTTCCATAGGAATTCAAGGCAATTATGAGGGGTTTTTTTGGTGGAGAAGAGTTTCTCCGTTATGATTATCTGATTGTACTATGCCCTAAATGGCACTGACCTTATTGCTGGGTAGGTTATAAGTGTTCACCCTTTGCATTCTAGTATATCCGTAGTCCAGGATGAAGTTGTCTGAACACGTGTCAGACAATCTTTTGTACAACTCTGAGAAAAAAGGTTCAGATTTACAGTCCAAAAGGAGGCTTATACTGACTGACTAGTTCTAGAAGAAGTCTGGAGAAGGAAAACTAGGAATATTTCTTATCTATTCTTTTCTCTTTACAAACTGTCTACCAGTCACATGTCAGTTATTCCTGCTCTGCTGGGATCAATCAAGGGTCAACCAAGCAATAGGCCAACATTCCCAAAATGCAAGCCTCAAATGCTGTAAAGGGAGCTACACTGATTTACACCAACTGAAGGCTGGGCACTTAAACTCCTTTAAAAAGTCATCTCTGCTGTAGAGTCTGAGCCTACACTCACTAACTCCTGGATGCAGAATGACACCTTCACTGAGAGAGACGAGGATTTGAATCTGTGGCTTTATGATTTGCGATTCAAGAGAAAATGCACAGACGATTTACAAGTATCACTCTGTTTATTGTTACATCCCCAGGTGTTTCCTTCATCTATCCTGTTATGTTTCATGAACAGGAGAATACTAAGTCAATAGACCATTGTAAACGCCTCATCTGGCTGAGTCTAAAAATCACTCTGAAGAGGGAATTTCACCTGATTTCCTGAAAAGGACATTGCAGTAATTCTTCCAGGCAAATAAGGCTCAGATGCACAATCTCTGATGCACTGGGAGCCTTTCTTCTTTGAAGCCTTCTTCCTTGAACTTCCACTCTGTATGGTTACAAACAGAGCTGACTTTAGCCTAAAAGGGTTATCAGAGAAATCTCCAAGATTTACCTAAAGACAGTATACAAGGTCCAGTAATAGACGTAGTACACAAGAATGATGGATCCTGAACTTAGTCTAAGCACAAAGCAATTTTTTTCCTCCATAGGGAGATGTGGACTTCATGCAGCAGGCAGCAAGCCCTATCAGTCAAAGAACATTCGGTTTGCTGTAACAGTTTGCATGAAGCCTAGGTAGATGAACTCCTCCACACACTCCATGGTACTCTATTCCACTTGCCCTGGAAATTCTGGTGGAACAACTCTGAGGCTCTTCTGCCTTGACATATTGTGCCCATAATGAGGGAGCAAATTGGAGACTTTGGAAAACAGGGATGAAATCCTCTGACTTCTTCACAAGCAAGGCAGCAGCATTGGCATTATCTTGGTGGTAAACTCTTCTTGACCAACTTGGATTCTGACATGTGGAGCAGCAAGTCCTAGTATCCAGTCAATGGCTTGCCAGGATAGTGCCCCTACTGTTACCAGAAGAAATAGGAAGTAGGAAAGAATTTCTTTTAAAATAAGACCAGCTGATGTCTTTTCACAAACATGCCAAGAACCTTGCAGAGAAGGCCAATTGTGCACTCAAACAATATGCAGCATTCAGTCCTACTTAACTCAAGGAGAACGCTTCCTCTACCT
Organism: Pelusios castaneus; assembly: GCA_007922175.1. Taxonomy (NCBI): domain Eukaryota; kingdom Metazoa; phylum Chordata; order Testudines; family Pelomedusidae; genus Pelusios; species Pelusios castaneus. The sequence goes on from ML685896.1 coordinate 2,618,828, forward strand.
CAAGAGGCTAGCTTCTGAGCCTGGTCAGGAAGGACTTTCCACATAACAGCTTATTGTAAAGCAGCATCTCAAGTAACTCCTCAGCATGTGGTGAATCTCACTCAATAACACTGCCCTGTTCTGGTACTCTAATCCACACCTTGGATGAATCACTATGGACTTTAGACCATCAGGTTTGCAATTTATTTGGGTATTGCCTTGAAACACTCATGACACAAGAGTCCATCATTACGACTGGGCAGAATTTTGTCACGTGTTCTATAAGACACAAGCCTATGAATACGTGCTTTTATAGACAGCAGCTGGAGTTTCTGAAAGCTCTCAGCACCTCTGCAAAATTAGGCCCCTTCTTTAAGAGACTAGCTTTAAAAGCACCCACATTTTGAAACTGCAGACTATCTTCCATTTTCCCTTATACTCTCTCAACAGCTGCTTACTGCATTTTCCCTATTGCACGAGTGGGTCTTTCGAAAAGTAAGAAAAGAGAGAAAACTGTATGAACAGTAAATAGGAAAATGTGACCGTCAAACCACAAGAACTGCCATGGGGGAGACAGGAGCAAATGATCCTGATGGTTGTTTTACCTCACTGTCTTCAAATTGACCAGAATTCAAGCTGCCCCTTTAAGATGGGCTCTCAGTCTGCATTTATACCAGTGTAACAACACTGATTTCAGTAGTGCTCCCATACTTGCACCAGGGTAACTGACGGAAGAATTTAGCCTAGTCTTGTCTTTTCTTTTTTAAAGCACAGAGCTCTGAGCTCTTTTGTATCTGTTTAAGTACCAAGCTGTCACTCCAACATGTTTTCCCATTGTGTGGCTCAGGCTGTGGAAGTATTATTGTTGTAAGTAGTACTTACTAGTGATAAAGACTCCAGCCAAGATGAGCTGTACTATACTAGGAATTTCACAAACACATACTAAAAGACTGTCTCTGCCCTGTAGAACTCTCAATCTAAATATTAGGAGATGCAGAGAGAGGGTAAGTCACTTGTTGAAGGTTACAGAGCAGGTCAGTAGCAGAGCTGGGAAGAGAACCTGGTCCTGACTTCCAGTCCAATGTTCTATCCACTAGACTGCACTGCTTAAAGTGTCTTACAGATATCAACATTCCTCTGCTTGGCAAGACTTCATCTAATATATTACTTTATATACAGGGCTACATTGGCTGTGATTAATGCCCATAGTTTTAACAACAGCTTTCTGTTTCACAACCCAGTTCTGAAGTTGGCACTGTGCAGATGCTTCCTAACTCAAGTTAGGAAAGTCATTTATCAAGAGTTTTGAGATCTTTTTTGAACAGAGGTTGCTCTATAAGGCCTAATCCTAACTCCTTTGAAATCAAAGGAAAGACTCCCATTGATTTTAATGGGCTTTAGATTAACTTTTATGGGCAAAATAGTCTAATTTATTTTAATAGTAAGCCAAACTAGCAATTACCTTCACCCCACTCTCTGACACTCAAGTCTTGACCCTTCCATTGGCACCAACTGCCCACTACACATCATTGCATGGCTGCTTTTTTGACAATACGTACAAATGAAACCTGGGGTGACCTTCCAGCTGGACTCCAAGTCTCTTGTGGAGAAAAGCCAGTTACCAACACCATGCAATAAGCTGGCGAGAGAGCAAGGAAGAGAACCCAGATCACTTGACTCCCATGACTATGCTCAATCCAGAGTGCCACACAGCATCCAACACTGGACACTGAACAAAAAAGTTCCAGTGTCATCCTGAGAGCCACACTGCACAAAGCCAGGAAATAACAGCTGCTACACAGGGTGCCCCAAGAAATGGCAAAGTTTATTAAAAACAGCATTAAGTCTTTTTCATTTCAGTATATTCTTTTCACAGAACCTTAGGGAGTTCTGATTTTACTTTGCCGCTATCCTGATTAAACATCAAAAGCGCTTCATAAATGTCAGATGTTTCCGTCAAAAGAACAGCACTTTCTTCATCTTCACCTGGGAGCAAAACAATGCTCCAAAACCCAGTTGTGCATGGAGCTTGATCTTAAACAGAGAACAACGTTTTGAAGGAAAAAGTACAGAGCATCATTTGCATGAGAAAATGGGAGAAAGGAGGATGAGAACCACAAGATGCGAGACATGGTTCACCGGCCCCAGATGGGAACCACTGATTTATAGCTTTGCCTCCCACTCTATGCCATTTCCTAGGGTGAATAGAGTTCAAAGAAGGTGAATCACTCATACCCTTTTAGTTCCAGTTACATGTAAGCTGAACATGGTAATACACTGGTAAATCATTAAGTAATGATGATAAAGTCATTTCACTAGGGAAATGTTAGTTGAGGAACCAATTTAACACAGAAGCAACATCTCACTGTTTTCTTTTTCTTTTTTTTAAAGTCTCACCATGACATGAATTTTAAGATCTTCAGGTGGCTGGAACTGAAGCAGGGGAGAGTGCTGTGACTGGAAGTTCAGCAAAGGGACTAGAAAGTGACAGAGAAAAGGCACATGAAAATGCAACACTGTAAGGCATGAGTATGGGGACTTCCAATCAGAATCCTCGTGAGACAGGGGTTCATGAAATTGTATCTGATGCTGGATCAAGATATAAGGCAGGAAGTATCAGAGCAGAAACTGAGACATGGATGTCACCAATTAGGAAAGGTGCAGAAAGGGGAGTTTTTCTAAGCAATCTCTCAGTGAAAAAATTAACTGATAATGCTGATAATGAAAACATTAAAAAATAATTCATTTCACACCCATCTTATTCCTAAAGAGATTTGATACCTAAAACACTTCTGTCTGGTATTCTGACCTGTTGTAATTTATTTTGAAAAAGAATACTTTATGGAAAGAGATAAAATCAGATCTCAGCCCAACTACGGCACACAATGGACTGTGATATGCATACAGCGTATAGTGAAAGGAGATTTTGTCAAATTGTGGTGAAAATCAACAATAAAGCCCCTCTCAAGCTATATTTTAAAGGCATACATTGGTGGCACACATCCCTCCAATGGAGTGAATTTTCATCCTAAATAAATAAATGTCTCATATTTCCACAAAGCTGCTTCTAGAAGCACAAGAAGAAAGATCTTATGGACAGAAATTAGCTTACAGAACAATCAGCTACGGATACTGACAGACCTTGGATATTATCCTCTTATGGAGAAGAATCATGCTGCCTTCATAAAACTGAAATAAATTAACTACTTTAAAAGCTGTTATCTCATACACAAGTCAGATCCCTAGCTGATGTAAATCAGTGACTTCAATAGGTTGGAATCATTTCTACCAGCCGAGAATTGGCCTAATATATTCTTAGCATTTATTCTAAGGCTAACCATTCAGCCACCCATTGTTCATAGGAAACAATGGGTGCTCCCCTTTGCCCAGGAAACAGAGCAGGATCCCTCACAGTTACATTCAAGAGCTAAAAAAGAGAGAGCTAATTTACTGGCCCTGTTTATCATGTCACCAAGTTGATCCGTGTCTGGAGGTTGGCAGGCCTTGTCTAGCTGCCGATTCAGCTGACATGTAGGCAACTGCTTAGCCGCATGCACAGCCAAGTGTGCCCCGCTGCAGGGTGCCCTGATCTTGGCTGCACCTCTGTGCCCCTTTGCATCACCAGCAGGGTAAGTTTTGGTAGTAAGGAAAGACCTAACATCCAGATTAGATCGATAGGGAATGAAAGTCCGTACTGCACCCATCACTGTGGTATCAGTACATTTTAAATACATAATATGTTGAGACAAATTCCTCTCTCTCATTCACGCATTCCCTTCCCTCCCCACCGCACCACTTCTCCTCCACTAACTTAGATATAAAACCAACACTCTGCAGAATAGCACTTCTGAGAACTGGAAAGTGACCAGACTTCACGCAGTCAAAATTGACATATGGCAGCCAACACAGTTAACTTCAGAAAGTTACTTTGTATAATACATGCAGATCGGATCCTCAGCTGATTTTAAATTTGTGTAGAGTACAAAGGTCAGAGTACCTATGTTGATATACACCATATGAGGATCTGACCCTTATACATTTTTAAATTGCATATGGCCCTACTGAACTTCAGCTTTTTGGCGAAACACGTGATTTTTTCATCTTTTCTCCTCCCAATGAAGTACATCTGTACTCTTAAAACTCTAAATAGGAATTCATGCTAGCTGCCTGGGGCTTATCCACAATCCTGCAATAACAACCCAGCATGCATGAGTAACCCTACAATAACAAATCAGTGTGCATGAACAACGAGGGAGAGGGGGAAATTCTCAGAGAAACAGATTCCAGTTTCTAGCTTATTAGGGAAATATCGTATCAGGAAATAAAGAAAAATCACCTTAACAGGATCTCTTTCAAAACAAGGCTATCTAACATTATTGTTACTGATCATACTAGAGCATCCAGATTATTTATAGAGCCATATGACAAAAGTATTAATGTAAACCTTAAAATGGTGAACTCTAAATCACTTCCAGAGGCTCTTATCTTCATGATGCACAGCAAAGACAGTAAAGCAAAGACACGGTTCATGCAAACGGGATTTAGGTAAACAGATGAGTTGTAGTATGAAGAAAACCATGAAAAAGAAATAGAGGTTTTGTCAGGGTGTTAATTAATGCAGTACAATTAACACTAAATTACTGGCTGTGAAGTTAAACACAGAATATAAAAAGACTTTCAACCAAGCCAAGAAAGCTGATGCTTCCATCAAACAACAAAGCTGGCCATTCTGCTTCTTTGTTAAATTGGGAATTCTTGTTTTAGAGCAATATTAGAAGGAATTTATTGGCGCTTTTACGTTTTACATTCACTTTTGGGACACTGAATAACTGTAAACTATTTGGCATTCGAAGTCTACAATCAGTAATGTTTTGTATTTGAGAAATGAGAACAGAAAAGACAGAGACAGAAAAAATAGAAACTCAGAAGAATGACAAAGCAACATGGCTGCACTGAAGAGAATATTGTACTGGAAGTTGAAGTGGAAATGCTTCTCAAATAATAGCAAGCAGCGCACACACAATGTACACAAGAAAAAAATTACATTACCAGGGTAATTCACTTATTTTTCAGCACAGTTGGGTTAATACCATATGCGAGCATAATAAAAACCAACCAACCAAAAGAAAGAGCAAAAGTGGCTGACCAAAATTTCTAATTGTGTTGCACCCACACACTGTGATTTACAATGATGCCCTGCAAAAGCTTCTTTTTTTTGTTTTGTTTTTTTGTTTTACTTGAGAATTAATTTAGCTCAATGCTGGATAAAATTTTAGAGGAACAGTTTGACTGTCAGAGTTGGATTTAATAAAAATCTGTTCATGTTTAAAAGGGAAAAGAAAGCCACTATTTTTCATAAGTCTGGATTTTTTTCTTTTGTCTTTTGTCTCCTTAATGTTAAGGAAGCTCCCACCTACAATGGGCCAAAGGGAGAGACCTGATGAGCCATTAAGGAGACAATGGTTGTTCACACCCTCCTGTCTAAGGCATTCCTCCAGAATGACACAAGTTAAAGTATAGATATAACACCAAATTCCTCACTAAATAAACAGGCAGGGTCCTTGACAAAATCCCTCTGACAAAGGACAGATCTACAGGGTACCCAGTAGGATACAGCATGTATTTTAGTTAGCAGGCTTATAAAATAGCATGCTGGTTTCCTGCCACAATCCATTCATGAGACACCATCTGCATGGCATGGGCGTTGTCATGCTCAACCTACATGTTGTTCCCTTGAAATGTAAATGGTGTAGTGCTTGAATGTGTTCAGTATAACAGGAAACAACAGCAGACAAGGAATACTGCAGACTTTATAGAGCTCGCAATTTAAATGGCACTATTCACAGAACTGTGTTCTACTTTGCACAAGACAAAGCAAGCAGCTCCAGCTATGAAGTAAAGAATGGAGTGTGATGCATTTAAATCTTCCCTACCCTACCACCAAACAGCAGAGGAGCATGCACAAAAATGTAAACCAAAAGTCAAGGCACAGCAGGCGTGTAACAACAATAGAGGTAGGAATTTTCAAAAAGCACCCAAGTCCCTTAGGAATACAAGTTCCAAAGGGGTAGTCGTGTTAGTCCAGGTCAGTCAAACAAACAAGGAGTCCCATGGCACTTTTAAAGACTAACAAATTTAGTTACTGCATGAGCTTTTGTGAGAGAAAATCCCACTTCTTCAGACCTAATTTAAATATCTTAGGTGCTTTTGCAAATAACACCCAGTCACATCAACAGTCTATATGTCCTACTGGGAAATGTACACCCTGCAGGCAAAGGATGCAACTGAACTGAGATGAAAACCATCTTAAGACGAGCATAAATGGGAAGAAGCCACATGCAGCACCATTTCAGAAATGGTTGTTGAGACTTTTCTATCCTTTACTTTGCGTCATATGATATTTCCCAACAACCTGTGCAAAGCCTAATGAATATTCAATAAAGTCTCCCTGGCTGAAAAGCAAAAGGCCTTGGGATCTAGAAAAAAAGACCCAATTTCTCCCTTATTTCTACCCAGAAACCCCATTGACCATCAGACTGACCTATCTGACACAACCCCATCAGTCATGTATCCAGTGGAATGTTAGCCCAACTAAAGCACACAGCAAAGGGGACATGGAAAGAAAAAAGCTGTAAAAAAGAGTGCTCAGGTCACTGCAGTAAATCACAGCCCTTAACAGCAAGTGAAAGAAGGGAATGCTGGGCCAACACAGGGCTCAAAGAATCCTTTGTTGAGGTGGAAGCCTGTGCATAAATATGTTGGAAACAGCTGGAGAGAGGAGATTTAGAAAGAAAAATGCTTCTGAATTTTGGCCTTATTTTTATACCAAGACAGTAGAGAAGCTAAAAAGCAGGCAAATAGCTAATTTTAAAAAGAAAAGTTTCATATCACTAAGCAATGTGAAATCATACTTATTAAATTTGTCAAACACTACACCAAAAAGCACCTTTGCCATAAGTTAAAATTGTAAGAGCATAGGAAGTACAAAGTAAAAATCAATTTAAGCAAAAGACCTTTTTCCTTCTATCCTACCACAGAGCATCTGATCACCAGTCATTTTACCAATCCAGGTTAAAGGTCCTACTGCATTACCCCACTAGATAAATCCCTAATTAACCCAGCACCACTCACTTCTACTTGTCAACCCAACATTACAGACGCTTGATTCCCCCCAGTTCCTTTTATTTATTTATTGCCAAACTGATCCTGTAGAAGGTTATTTATAACATCACATACTTGTGGTCTAGCCTAAGAAATATTATTCCTGACGGTTTCATGTTAGAAATCTTCCTCCAAACACTTTCAAGTCCAGAATAGATATCAACAGTCTTCAGAGTTTGTGGCAAGAGACTTGTTTTTGCAGGACATTTGGTCATGAACTCCCATTCATTTAACAGAAACTTCCTACCAAAAGGTCATCGTTGCCCAAGAGCTTACCGAAGTACCAGGGCTGGAATTTCCCCAGGCACAGCACTGTATTTTTCCTTTAACAATGGCCATCACAGAACGGATAAACAGAGCCTTCAGGCCAAGAAAACCAAAGCCCAAAAGGCAAGGGCATTATGACGGATCTGGAAGACAAAATAATTCTAAACTCATAATAAAATGCCAGAGCAGAAATATACTGAGGGACTGTTGCATCTTCCTATGAGATTAAGGCAGGTAGTCAAGAAAACGTTCTCTCTCCTTTCCAGTAAGGCAATTGTGATGATTTGGTGAGCGCTCTTATATCAAGAACCAGCAAACAGTCCATCTATGTGCTCCACATCTATGATGTTCTTAGAGGGAAATTTCATACTTTATAACATTTTAAGACAAGGAATGTGTGTGGAAGTGAGAACACTTCTAACAAGAAATGAACCATTCTATTTTCTGGCACAGCATGCTGGAATCTATAATTAAATACCCACAGAATAGATGTGGAGGTTTACTAAAACTATCCCACACTAATTACACCCTTCCAAGTACATATTACATGCTATGTGTTACAAACTGAACAGCTATAAGCTCATGATCTGGCTGGTAATTAAAATAAATGAAAGTAACGCAGTTGCACATACTCTGGGCTTCTGCCCAAAGCAAGGGAGTGCATTTCAGGATTTTACCGTACAGTTTTATTGCTTGTTGACAGTCTCTTCAGCACAAAGATCAGACAACTCAGCAAATGCAGCTCCATAAAATGATGCTCCACCAATTATGAATCCTTTGCTTCTAGGAAATCTTTAGCTTTTAAACTACCATAGCTGCCAATAATTAAGGAATGAATTCCATTGTCAGGTCTTAAGAATACCACCACAAAGTTAACCATTCCAATAGTTGCGCTGCAAATAATGAGCAGCCTCCTTCAGAAACGTAGCCATTTCCCTGCTCTCTGAAAGAGCAGCAACAAAATGATGGTCAGACAGACCCTCAGAGCTGTCTAATTTAAATCAGGGCCAACTTCAGCCCTGAAACATCCCTGGATTGGGAAGTCACACTGGTGGCTTAAAGCTACCATTACCATTCACATTTCCTGCTGAGCATCCTGTGCTGTGCCTCTACCGCATTCTTCTCCTCTTCACCTGGGACTCTAGTATTGGGGGCACAGAACAAAACCTTCTCCAAACCAGGAGTCAGGGAGCACAAGATCCAGCCACTGACAAGGAAAGGGACAGATTTTCATAAGTGATCAATAGCCTCAGTTGGGGCCAGATTTTCCAAAGCACTTAGCTCCCATTTAGGCACCTAAACAAAATAACCAGGTTTTCCCATGTGCTCCACAGGTTCCTACTGGTTTGGACGGCAGTTGCATTTCTAAAAATCTGGCTTGTGGCTGTCATACCAAAATTTGTAAGAGTATGTAAAATAAATCAAGCAGAGTCCACCAGCCATAAAATCAAATTATCTGAATTATAAGCTACTGTTTACCAGTCCCTCCACATTCTAAGGGCTATAGAAAGAATATATTCCTCCATGAAAAATTGCTTCCCGCTACATCTCCACTTTGAAACTTACTTCTTCCTCTTAGCAACCATCTCCCCTGTAAAATACATGCATTTTTGTAGAATACAAAAAGAAATTCAATACAAAAAAAGGAAGATAGACATTTATGAAACCAAACAGAATAAGGAACACAGAAAAAAGTCAGGGTGTTTTTATGCTGTCTGCTTAGTGGAAGCTTAACTGCAGCAAAGACACTTTATTATTATTTATATATATTACCAGAGAACTTGGCAACACCAGCCATGGAATAGGACTTCATTCTGCTAGGTGCTGTACAAACACAGAACGAGATGACGGTCCCTGCCTCAAAGAGCCTACAAGCCAAGTATACAAGAGTCACTCCTTCGCTCCTCTTAAAGCCAAAGACTTGAGACAAAACCTGAGATGCAAGACAAGTTCATTCACTAGAATTATTCTGAACCACTATTTGCTTTTCATTGTGAAAGTTTTCTTGGCTTCTTGCTTACTGAAAACAGACTGTCAACTGGCATACATCTGCTTAGCTCCACTGAAGTCAATGGAGCTGTGCCAATTTACACCTGTTGACGATCAAACCATTTTGTTGTCCCAAACTTCCTTGCTTTCTGTAAACTTCCCCTGCCTTCTATTTAGTGCACTTACATTCAGTACAGTCCACACATTATGGAGCTACAACAAAGCAACTGTGATGGAAAGAGAAAATGGACATGATACCAACTCATTTTGCCCCCTTGCAATGCCTAGGAACTACCTTATGGGAAAAAGAGAGGAATAAAGGGGAAACAATCATGGAGGAAAACGCCATCCAGAAAACAAACAAGTCTTGTTACAGTCACTCAAAAATTAATTTATATTGATCATTTTTGAGATCTGAATCCATTTGGAAATCTGTATCTTAATTTAAGTACCACAAGCAGGACACAACACGGTATACATTTTCAGATCCCCTTTATACTTTTGCCAAAGGAAATATGCCAATAAAAAACTTCTCTTCCTCAAACTATATATTCTTGTATTATTGTGCAGCGATGCAAAGCTTCTCCTTTAGTGAAGATGTATTGTTCTTGATCCCATTAATATGGGTCAGTAATATCATAAGTAATAATCTATGCATTGCAAAATCAACACAATATATCCTTCATTCCAGAGCACTCAAATACATCAACTAATAGTCCGTAGCAATCAATAACATGAATGGGTCAGAGAGAAAGGTTCAACATTATTTTCATAGAATAATTACAGCCTGGGACTTTTAGATTTTTCAGAGATTACATGAGCTCCAGGCTGAGAATACAAAATTCACATTGATTCCATAGCAACCATGTTTGGGCTGTTTTTGAAATGGGGACAGTCTAAGGACAAAATGAAAATCAGTGGCCTTCTATTGAGTTTACAGAGGTCTAATTCTCTCTCTCATCCATATACAATACTCTGGCAGCGTTACCCACTTATGCTCATTGTTAGGTACATATACTGTGCCGAAGCAGTATAAGGGGGTCCATATAGAGTGCTGAAGCAGTATAAGTGGCCTTTGTGTAAATGAAAATCATGCCCATCCTCTCCAAGGATCTCATCTTTTCTCATTAAAAGCATATGCCAAGATTGCATCCAAAACACAAACAAATGAATATTGCTCATCTGTCCACAGAACAGTAACCTAGCAATGGGAAAACCATAATGGGAGAAGCCTTGTTTGGTTTGCGTGCATGCTTTCCTCAGCTCACGAAAGCACATTTGTTCAAAGACAGCAGAACACCAGAGAGCTGATTTATTCCTCTGTGTATTATCTTGAAAACACCATTACCCAGTTAGCTATTCCTTAATTAACCTTTCTGCACCAAACTGACTTATTTGTATTGATTCCAAGCTGCTAACCAAAACCCTTTCCTACAATCACACAATTGTGAGTCATGTCAAACCTCACATTCTAAACGTGTTACACAAAGTTTGAGCATGTGAATCTCATTACCATTACTGGGAAATGTGTAGCTAAAGACCCATGTGGCGCTTTGAACATTTAGGGATTATGGATTCATCATTAATTCTCACCGATACTGAAAATCAGGAGATTCCAATTTGCCTGAGAGATGTGGCTGCAAAAAAGAATATGAATAGTTTACTAAAAAATTAATGTGAAAAAAGGAATCTAGATCTTCTAACAAGCTGGCAACATTCTTCTGAATTATAAACTACTATTTACCAGTCCCTCCACATTCCAATGGCTAAAGAAAGATTACATTCCTCCATGAAAAATTGCAAGAGTTGTTGAACCCACAGAGAAACGAGTGAGTCTCGCTCACTAAACTTCACTATGGGCACAATGGAGGTAGAAGTGTTCCTCCCTAACCAGAGAGGTTTGGGATCTGCAGCAAAGATGCCATAAGGTGTAGGCAGAGCAGCCAGGAGGAAGCAGAACTAGCAAAAGCCCAGCCTGGAGGAAAAAAATGGGCTCAACTTTATGTTGCCTGATTGTTAATTCATTGTTAACCAAGCCAAACCCCAAGAAGCAGCTGAATTCTAACAGCATGTGGGAACTGGGCTTTTGAGCAGAATGGGAAAAATACCTTCTCACAGACCTTATAAGAGATAAAGAATCAGTTGAGGAGGAGGAGCAGTTACAAGAGAGCTCCAAAACCAGCAGACTTCAAGCTAAGAAGTGATTTTTAAACCATTCCTCTGTTGATATAAGGTGATATTCCTCCATTTGTCAAGCCCTCAGTAGGATGTGCATTCATTAGCGGAGTGCTAACGCCTCTCAGTAAAACACACTACATGCCTTAATTAGCAAAATGCACAGCAGGATTACAGAATTTATTGACAGAATGAATGCAAATCGTGCACACACAGTTAGGAAAGTGCATGTTAAAACGCAGGGCTCATCAAGTTATGCGTGCAAAGAGACCAGTGAATGTTGAACTTGGGGGTGGAAATATAAATAATATGTCACAACTTTCAACAATTTTCAGTTCTGAATATATTATTTGTTCAATACTTCACACCTTGACCTTCCTCCCATGCTTATTTGGAAAAGTGGAAGAAGGTGGCATGGAGTGGCAATGGAAGGTGGGAGAGGAAAGGAACACTTCGGAGGTCAATTTCCCATCTCCTCAACTCTCTTGAAATGCTTCTTCACTACAGTCCCTTCATGCTTTTGATACAAAAGCAAATTTCCATTAAAGTAAAGTGGCTAATGCCATTGCCATAGCTAGATAGCATGTTCAAAGCAAAAAGAATCTAATTATGCTACTATCCTGATGTAGCATCTTTTTACTTTTTTTATTACTATTATTATTTCATGTAGAAATTACAAGGCTTCAGGGACTGCAGAAAAGAAAAAGAAGAAGCAGCCTTGCTAATCACTGCATGAACTGTTTATCCAAATGTAAAAGCTCAAGCAAATTTGAAAAAGCAAAGAGAACCTATTTAAACATATGCAGCCTGAATCACTGAGAGCTGCCAACGAAAATGCACTTTATGGCTTATTAAAATCAGAAAGCTTTTTAAAGTAAATGCTTTTTTTTTCAAGTGGATGAGACTAGCAAACAGTATATGGAAATTGCTTAACACAGATTCTTAAACAGTCATGGACAACTCCTTAAAATCTGAAGGTATGCTATATCACTTCAAAGAGAGGCTAAAACGCTACTCTCCAGCAATAGATCTGCCTCCAACACTGGAGCCTGTGGGAGATGCGTGAGCATATGGAAAGCAGAATAAATCAAAATTGCTGAATAACAGACTGAAAAATCTGGGTAAAATTCAACTTTGCGCAAAAGGGTCATCCAAGCGTCTATTCACCACTTCACTCCCCAGCCAAGTACACAGGACCAGCACAAGGCCTAAGTGGTTCACAGACCCCTCTGCCCAGGGTGAGTTTCACCCTTCCCAGCGCATAGCTGCTGTCAATGAGGGAGATGCACATACAGAGAGAGAGGAGAAAGTAAGAATCAGGAAAAATTTACTCAGTGGAAAACAGAACAGAATCTTCAGCAGCTTTGCTGGGTAAAACATAAAGGATTCAATACTTAAATGACAACACTCTGACCTTAGCACAAAAATCACGCAACTCCACAACACAAACTTTTGGCTCTCTCATGCCCAGATTAACTTCCCCCTAAGGAGATTTTCTCTTAACCCCTTGCAGTCAGCACTATCCTATCATTCAAGGGCCACAAACCAAATATTTCCATTAAAGGTACCTAAAAAAAATTGTATTTATCACATTTGCTTTCGTGGGAGAAAATCCCACTTTGTTTTCAAAGTGTCTGACAAAGTGGGATTTTCTCCCACGAAAGCTCATGCGATAAATACATTTGTTAGTCTTTAAAAGTGCCCCAGGACTCCTGGTTTGTTTTGCTGACCAAGACTAGCACAGCTACCCCTCTGGAACTAAAAAAAAACTAGAATTTTCAGGACAGCCTCTATGACACATAGTTTCATGCAATTACAAAATGTTTGATCCATGGAAATACCTTGGGGATCTAATTATGCATTTAATAACTTCAAAATAATTTTGGAAATAGGAACTTTCAGAGAGCACCTCACGTAGACCTAACAGAAAGCCAAGAATCCTATATGATATGCCAGTTCAGTAAAAGATTTTCCAGCCTTCTAAGGCTCGTATGGAGAAATCAAATGCCCACAAGCAACCCCTACAAATATCATCAGTTTTGATGAGAGAAAGAATGCTTTTGTCTCATTTTGTAGGAAGCATGGGCTAATCTCTAAAAGAGAGGCCCAGAAATCCTAGCTCCTGGGTTCAGTTCTTGATGATGATTGGCTCCACGAACTTGAGAAAGTGACCACATCATTCTGTGCCTCACTCTCCCAATCTGTGACATGGGGACAGCAGCAATTAGACATCCAAAGAGATGAAGGGTGACATAGCCAAATTAATTACTTGCTTGAAAAGCAATTGGTACTTATCTGACGAAAGTATCAGGCATTATTAATGTATTTACAGACAGCTTCTGTAGGCACACTGGAACTTGAGTTTATGCTCTGAACTGTGATGCACATTTCTAGCTGGTGTTGCACTTTTAAATCGCTCTGCATGGAAATGGAAGAACTGAGGTGAAGATGCACTGACTAGTAGCTAGGCCATGTTCACATCCTTAGAAGAATGCCAAGTGTGAAAGACTCAAAGCTACCTGGAAACTGAAATGAATGCTGGTTGGGCCAACACTAGATATTTTAGAGTCTTCTAAACAACACACAAAGCTGCTTTCTATAGATTAGCTAAGCAGAACAACAGCACTCCCGGCTGCAGAATACATTAAGCTATTTTACATGACCTTGCCAAACTAGGTTCTAGTGACCGACATGATCCAGCACTGTTCAATGTTCATTTCAATGATGTGTCAGTCATGTTCTCTGCACATAACGCCTTCTTGCTTTTGTACTTTTTATGAAAGGTTCCATTGAATTGCTTATTAAAACTTCCTTATATAAAACCACCTATTTGAAAGATCTCCCTGGCTTGAGTCCAAATCAATTACCAAACTCGCTGCCAGCTGATGAAAAGTAACAAGTCAGTATTGGATTATAGATAACTCAGCTCACAAAAGCAATGCAACTAAACCTCAAGGTACGGGGTTATGAAACCTTACACTACCCAAGTGACATTTTCATCCTCAGAAGCCACAGCTTTGCAACAAATAAAGAAAAAAGCCTCTATTGAAGAAAACCTCTCCATTGTGATCTTGTAAATTTCATTATTTTATTTATAAAAATTAAATAATTGGCTGCTGGGGCTTTCACATTCTAAGGATTAGTCTTAAAACATCCAGGACACTAAACTACTAGAGAAGAGCAATGAGCTATGGATCCACCATGTGAAAATCTAGAACTGGAAAAGCAGGATGCTACAGACCACGATTTGAAGGTGCATTGGTAGAGCTGTGGGGAGGCCCAAAACCTGTATTGCAGGGGGTACTGCAGCAACAAAAGACTGAACAATAAACACCATCATCTAAGTGCTTATCTAGCACTTTTGAACCACAAATACCAAAGTGCTTTACAGAGCTAATCAGTATTATCCTCATTCTAGAGAGGGGGAAACAGAGGTATGGAGAGGGGAAGTGAATTACCTAAGCAGGTCAATGGCAGGGCCAACAACAGAATCTCGGTTCTGAGCCCTAAGCCAGTGCAATTGCCGCTATTAGCATAATCACATGTTGCAAGCTTAAACAGTGGCTCACGTAATCTGCTGAGGTAAAATGTTGTAAGGTCTATTAAAACCAAAGGAGTGCCACGAGTTTACACCAGAAGAGAATTGGGACCTGCATCTGCATACATTGGAAGGTCTATTCCTGACATGAACACTTACTAATCACTGCAAGCTGCATGCAAAAATGGTACCTAGAGCAAAAATGTTAGAATCTGATTCTAATGCTAACTCAGTGACAAAGAAAGGCTCAACAAAATGAAATTATTTCAAAGATTATCTATATGGTAAAAGCTCATTCAGGCAAATAGAAGTTTTGCCACAGACTTCAATGGGAGAGGATTTCATCCTAACTGCAATGACAATATCAAAGATAGTGCCTCCGTGATGATTTTCAAGATTTATGATCCAAGAATGCATGCACGTGCAAAAAGAGAATGCCCAAAATATTTCTAACATGACAGCAAATGATTACGTCCTTCTTAGCTCAAAAATTAGCATGAATTTGTGTTGTACTGGTTCTGTGACGTTAGCCAATAAAAGCAAACTAACTGAAATGACTCAATTAGTCAAAAAGAGATTGGCATATTTCCATCCAAGCACTACATGTGCATCAACATGGCACCTAAGTATTTGACAAAACATCCCAGGCATAGTGTTCTGGTTTGACTTAGAGCTCCTTCCCCCTCTATATAATCTTATGGCTTTGAAAGCCTCACACATTGTTTTCTATGAATGACATGTTGTCTAGATATTATCTAAAGGAACTGCCCACTGAATGTACCAAGGCACCCTCTTCGCAATCTTCCCCTCCATCTGTTCAACAAAACATTAAAAAATAATAATTTGATTCAAAGACTAGTATGTTCTTTTCACTTAAAAAAAATCCTTATATTAATTGACATCAGTTGTGGAAAAGTTTTTGAAGATCACCCTGTAAAATAATGACATACTACCTGAAAGAACCTTTAACTCTACTTCTTGAAAGTGACTGCATCTCAAGTTGATGGCTTTCCATTCATGCTTATGCCTTAAACGATCACA
Source organism: Pelusios castaneus (assembly GCA_007922175.1). Classification (NCBI taxonomy): domain Eukaryota; kingdom Metazoa; phylum Chordata; order Testudines; family Pelomedusidae; genus Pelusios; species Pelusios castaneus. The sequence goes on from ML685896.1 coordinate 2,634,978, forward strand.
ATCAGACTTTCAAAGAACACTATGTAACACTTCTTTGCCTGTAAATAGCTAAAATTTAGCTGAAGTTTAAAACAAATTGAAAAAAGGTGTTTAATTTTCAGGCTTTCATGGGTTTCATTTGATGGCCTCAGTATCTGAATGCACATCTTTATACTGAAAATTGATTAGGGGAAGTTTTTGTTTGTTTAGTTAACAACAAAAATAATCTTTCTTTAGAACCATTTCTATCTTGTTGGGAAAACTAATAGTCCAACACATCAAAACTCCATTATTACTATCTATCAGTAAAACTGTCATTTTCTAAACTACTCCCCCTTCGCCCCCACCCATGTGTACTGATTTATTGACTCAGAACTGTCTGCCACAACAATTCCTTTGTATAATTTTTCTATTCCTAGGCTATTTCTACAAGGAGAACACAACTCAGGTGCCTTTCAGTTTGCGACTTAAAAAGAGAATTACTCCCCACTCCAGCAAGTCGCGTGTGTGGCTTTAAATGTAGACAGCTGCTGCTGGGTAAGAGGTGTACCATCCAAGTGGAAGGAGGGGCCCCCAGCCTGCACTGGCAGGGAGCAAGCTGCAGTACACAGCAGGATCTAGTTTTCTATTGTGTTGCCATTATGGAATAGTTAATAAAACAATTTTGTTGCTTAGGGAAAATTATTTTATTTCATAGGGATTTAAAAAGAAACCCCAAAATTTGTTGTTCAGATTTTTAAAGAACTTTGCCTCTGTAAATGAATGAGAATTGTGTATGCAATGAAAGAATAGTATTATCTGCTTCTGCTCGTTCTCTGTTGTTCAGTTTTGATTTCAGTAATGAGTCAGATTCTGGTTCCTGGTCTCCTCCTGTGGCAGTCACAAGATGCAAAGCCATCTTTAAACAATGTTTGTAAATTAATGTCTTACTTTGAAAGATTGTTCCTTTTGGAAATTTGAATCTTGCCCAGATGCCATGGTGCTGGCATCCCATGCTGCTCTATAAATACCAATTAATAAAGCTATAAGAGGCCACATACATTTTTAACATCAGTATCTTTACATCTGACCCACACCTGATAACAGGTTCCCATTACTGAAATCATAACTGAACAACAGAGAATGGGCAGAAACAGATAATATTATTCTTTCATAGCAGACATAATTCTCATTCATATACAGCGGCAAAGTTCTTTCAAAATCCAAACAAAAAATTTTGGGGTTTCTTTTAAAATCCCTTATGAAATAAAAGAAATGGTCTGAACAAGACGCAAGAAAACATAAAATAATCTGTCATTTTGTGTTTATATGGAAGGGGATCCTTTAGCAGAAGAATCAAACTCACTGTATTTTCCACTGAAGTAAAATATTCTATTTTGCATTAGCCAGGATGAAATGTTTTGGTTCAGACAGCTATCTAGGCCAGCGGTTCTCAACCACTGTGTCGGGACACAATAGTGTGTCGCAAAGAGCCAGGAGGTGTGCACAGAAAACTGGCAGCTCAGCTTGGAGCCAGCTTGTGGCTCCACTACCCGCGACTCTCTGCTGCCCTCAACAGCCTGTTCCTGCTGCACAACACAGGCACCAGCCAGGGCCAGATGAGTAAAGGGACTTAGGGGCTGTAACCCAGAGATCCTGGGCTTGGTGAGTGGGGGAGGGAGAAGGGAGTACCACCTGCCCCACAAAAATGAACCCAGCCCCATCGAACCAGAACACCAGGGCACCACTCTGCCCTGGCTTGACTCTGTCCCCACCCAAGTCCCAGAGTGCTGCATCCTCCAGAACACCGCTGCCTCCCAAGCGCTCCCAGACCAAGCGTCCCCGTCACCAGCAGGTTTTACTGTGTCACGCAGGGAAACACCATCTGTCAGGTATGTCGCAACAGAAAAAAGATTGAGAACCCTTGATCTAGGCAGTACAGTATCAGAAGGAATAGTAGACTGAAATTTGAGAAAGGAAGAAAATATATGCTGTTACCAGCATGTTATCTTGAAAAGTACTCTGTGCCTCAACCCCAAATGACTTCAGTAGGAGCTGGGGGCACTCAGCTTCTTCTCAGGATCGGGGTCTGACTGCTGCTGAGAAAGTACAATTGCAGAAGAACACTCACATGTGCATATGAAATGAAATGCAAAGCACATCCTATGTGATGCACTTCATAAGCAGATCTATTCCTGAAACATAAAATAGCCATAATATTAATACATGAAAAAGTAATGCATCTAGAATGAAAGGCTTGCAATTCTGAAAGAAAAAACAGAATACTGAAGTTCCCAGTGTAGGTACTCAACAGGCTGACCTCTTTTCTGGGTGTCCCAGAAAAGCACAAGGTTTTAAGACTTGAGGACATGCTCAAGTGCTATTGGGTGTAGCTTTCAAATTGGTTAAGCAATTAGTAGCAGATGTCCCCAGTGGTTTTCCTTTCAGCATGGGGATGGAATCAAGTACAGTAGACCCTCAGAGTTATGAACACCAGAGGTGCAAACTGACCAGTCAACCACAAACCTCATTTGGGACCAGAAGTACACAATCAAACAGCCGCAAAAAGAAAAGGGGGGGAGGTGAGCAATATAGTACAGTACTATGTTAAACATAAACTACTAAAAGGATAAAGAGAAGGCAGAACTTTTCTTCTGCACAGTAGTATTTTAAAGCTGTATTAAGATAATGTTCACTTGTAAATTTTTGAAAACAAAAAGAAGCCACCATAATATTTTGTTCGGCGTTACAAACAACCTCCCTTCCCAATGCATTCATAACTGTGAGATTTTACTGTATGCATGTCAGTGCTTTCCTGAATCACAGCCTAGGGAACAGAACATGGGGCTTAACTGTAAGTACAGGACTAGTTCCTCAAAGTGCATGAGGTGCTCAATATGGCCCAAGAGAGGATAGATGTGGGTGAGATCCTTGCCCAGATCTAAGAGGAATACTCTCTTTTCCTTCAGATAGCATTAAGCACTCCTTCCAGGGCATTTCCTACATGATCAAAACCACCATGTATGTCCAAACAAGACTGTTTATCTTCAACTACTAGTTTCAGACTTAGCTGCTTAATCATAAACATTTGTTTACTTGCTTATTAAGGTTATAGGCTTGTTTAGGTTTTTGGCTTTTTAACTGCAGGACTCAGTGCAATGAGCTAAAATCAATATGCTAATTCTGTTAGTATGATAGAACACAAAACTGATAAAGGGAAACCAATTAGTAACTGATAGTTTCTCTTCCAATCATATTTACATATTCAGTGTTTGGGTTTTTTGTTTTTGTTTTTTCTTTTTTCAGTTAATGAAGTTATCTTAACACACAGCAGGTTTACAATTAATAGGAAATCATATGTATTGTATACTTCCATCAAAATAATTACACAGCAGTCCCCATGCTATGAAAAAAAAGAACGTAATAGATTCTGCCATTATCTCAGGGCTTTCTTTTATAAGTTTTGTCAATAAAATATCCCAGCTAAGTAGTTTTGCATCTCATTGTTCCCACCGTTAATATAGTGCGCTAACATATTTCACTAAAACACAATGATGCTCTTTTTCATCCCAAAGTAATGATTGCCTCTTCATTTATTGTTCTTCCCCAGTCTGTGATAAATTAAGGCAAAGTTAATCAAAGCAAGAGAAGACATAATAAATGAATCATGACTGCTGTGTCAAATTATGAATAAATACATTTCACAAGAGAATAACCGGATCTTCATGATCAAATTAGCCTGTGAAGTTGTTAACTTGGAGAATTAAGAAGCATGATGAAAAGGTTTGTTTTCAAACACTGATAGACATTAAAGGTATTTATAAATAAACAGCTCATAGTTTGTGACTCTATGCAAGCTTAGTACAGTCTCTATTAAATGCATCAGAGAATATTAACAGTACATTGTGAGTACAGTGGAAAAATTGTGTTGTACTACAAAATAGCTTCTTGTGTATCACAGCAATTTTTGAGGTGTGGCACAAAGCATACTGCTGCCTTTATTACAAGGAGCAGATCTGGGAGGATCTTATAACAGATCAGTTTCCCATTGATAGAGAATTCAGTGACACAGATGCAGGATATTATGCAGTATAAAGTATTTGTTTAGAAAATGCACACAAGCCCTGTTTGTCTTGAACAGACACAGGCAAATGTACACACTGGCAAAACCTTTCACAAAAATCTCACTCAAGACACCACTGCTTTGCTACCCAGAACCATCACCCTTTCTCATTTTGCATGTCTTGGTTTATAAATGGTTCGGATCACTGTTCCCTTCTGGTGCCCATCACCCTGAATTTTCTATTAGAGAGAACAGTTGCACAAATCTTATACAACACCTCTGCCCTACCAATACAACAGCACAAAGATCCAGAGTTACAACTGACAAGCCCTTCTCAACTCTTTGATTGTTCCTTTCAGCAATTATGACATGTCGCAGGGTGTATAAGACTCTGCTTGGAATTCTAGCTCCATCCCACACACCAAATGACTATCCTGACAATTTTCAGTGCTGTGCACAATTGAGGCATACATTCTACTATTGGTGCGATGAAAAGAAAGAAAAAATCCTCCTCAAAGCAGAACACCTTATGAAGAAGCTAGAGATTCCATGATGTCCACTAATACTTGTTTTGACCAATCCATTTTATGTGGAAAGTGCTTAAATTATACAGGGAGAGGTGGCAGTATATGATAGATAGGTAGATGAGAACTTGGAACAAACATACTGCAGGGAACAATCCTTCAGTGGCCCACAGGGAATGGATTAGTTGTGACCTGAGTGGTCTTTTCCACTCCCCATTTTTACAGGCCCATATAAACAAGACTAGAACATGCTAAATAAAAATATCAATGAAGTTAGAATGTAAACTAATATGAAGTTGCATGCATAAACAAACAAACAAACCCTTCTTAAGGGACTGAGCCCACAAATGGAAATTAACATCTCCAAAATGGTGTTTAAAATGGAAACCCTGCTATAATATTAGCTGTGGAGTATGATCAGAGATATCAGTTTCTTTACAAATGAATCCTCACACTTGTAGACTTCTACATTTGCATCCTATTGAAATGTTAATGCTTTATTTACTATGAGTTTGGAAGTGCAAGAAGGACTGTGAAAAGAGAAAGATGGAGGGAAAAGGAGAAGGTAATTTTATGCTAGGTAATCGCAATGAAAAAAGACAGTATAGAGGAGACTTGGACTTCCTATTGCAAGAAAAGTATCATGCTGGGTGGGTAAACAGCTCCGGAAGAAACATAATGTGATGACTGGCAGATTAAAGACATAGCCACGCTAATACAGAGTTACAAGGCAAATCAGAATTATATTGTGCTTTAATGGTCCCTAACAGATATTACCTAATTCTCCCTTGGGGTAGAAATGTGTTTTGAATTGCTCTAGTTAACCTAATTAGTAATTCATAAGATCTCTCATAATACACATCAAATCACTTATACCACATGGTGGTCTGTAAGCAAGTAGCATAACCCTTGTTTTCATAAATTACAAAGATATACAATAGCAGAAGGGAGAAATTTGACTGTATACAACACAGGAAACAATGCTACATATAGTAAAGCTGAAGTCCCAACAACAGGCCATGTCAATAGGTTTAAAATGTGCCTTCTCAGTCTCACTCTCACTTCTTAACTGTGTGAAGGATTCACTTAAAGAACTAACTAAAAGTGCTTGTTCAACAAATTATTTTCTCATCAAGGTGGTACAGAATTCCAATCCATTTGGGCTGCACTCTGCCCTACAGAATTTATTCTCAGGTGGAATATCCTGTGCGGGAATATATTTCTCCCCAATGGAGGAAGTTGGGGCACCACTCCACTAATCCTCTGAAATCTAATCAGGGAGAAAGAGGAAGCTGCCTTTTTGTCTCTGCTGTCCAAGCCCATCAACTCCTGCCAGCCTCTAAAAGTGCAGACAGGGAAGCAGTTTGACCAGGAGAGGAGGAGGAGGAGGAGGGAAATCTGGAAGAGACCAATTCGTTCCCCCTATTTCCCCATCCCATGCTGATTTGCCCCTACACAGGGGCTTCTACAAGGCTGATGTTAAAAGGAAAGCAAATCACAGCATTCTAATGGATACAGACAAAGATGGGAGTAAAGGGCTCCCTATCAGAAAACATTTTATTGGCTGTCTCTTAAAAACACAGGATTACGTAAGGCTGATTTCTTATACAGGCCATCTTAATACATGGACTGATCCACAGCACAATGAACTCAGTGGAAAGGCTGTCATTGACTGCAGTGCACTTTGGATCAGGCCCTACTTAGATAGCCAGGTAAAGATTTATATATAAAGAAACACAAACAGCCAGATTCAGCTGTTGAGCAGCACCTTACTCTGCAAGCAGACTCATAGAAATGTAATTAGTATGAGGAAACTGATCCAAGAGCACTTTCTTGTAACATAATCCTCTGTATGTTGAGATTTATTTCAATGAGACTAATAGCTGAGTGAAGGTAAAAGTGGCAAAAGCTTGCCCTAAAACCACAGCAGTTAAATGGCATTGACAGCAGTGCAATAAAAAGCCCTTTTTTCAGAAGCCTAAAAATCTGTTTTTCATTGATTGGCAATTCTATGGGATTTCAGTGTGGAAGGAAGCCTTATTATTTTTTATTAATCGAAGCTACACATACCTTATGACATTATCTCTGGTGCGTACATTGTAACGTGTTCCCTTTTAAATGTATTTGAATTGCACATTATGCATTACAGAAAATGAATAAGAACTTAGACTTTTAGACATACCAAGTCCTTGAAACTTTTTAGTGTAAAGTGATTTGTAAGGGAAATTTTGTTAAATCAAAACAACGTGCTTACTTTGCTGAGATATCTAGCAGACTATCCTTCTGGAACTGTTTGAATAGACCTTGTGACCCACACTTCTCTGTAGATATATAGATAGATAGAGAGATCTAGATCTATATACAGCTAAGATACTACATTTTCTATTTCATGCATCTGATGAAGTGGGATTGTGCCCACAGAAGCGTATGGGATAAATAAATTCATTAGTCTTTAAAGGTGCCACAGGACTCCATTTTTGTTTTGGTGAAATAGACTAAACATAGCTACTCCTCTGGAACTTGACCCAGTAGGAAAGAATAACAACTGTGATCAACTTTGTAGAAGTCAGGGTTAAGACAAAATCCCAAGGCTACTTCGAAAATCTCAACCCAGAGTTATAAACTCTGGAAGACTAGAGTTAATGGGTAAAATTTTCAAAACCTCTGCAGTGGCTTGACAGCCTAAATCACTTGCACTTTCAGTGGCATTTTGGGCTCTAAATCACTTAGGCACTTTTGAAAAGATTATTCCAAAACAAATCTATTGTATAACCTTCTAGACCATCCTCTTGTTCCCTACAGAACACATACTACAGTAAGTGGCGCGTATTTTTCCATAACCTCAATTCCTCAAAACGGGGACAGTCTCTAACCACATTTTGCAGTAAATCAGGAGTAACTGCACTGAAGTAAGTATAAAACTGTCCAGAGATCAGAATAAGGCCATATGGATTAGATTCTCATTTATACTAACACCCCTTTACTCTGCTCTAGCAGGGAACAGAAGCATTAAAGTGAGCATAAGTTGTATTTACCCTGACTGTTAGGTCCCTTTACCTTCACACTGTCTGAGAAGAGTAATGGGGCTCTTCTGTAAATGAGAGTTGGGCCCTGTATCTCTTTGCTTCCCAGTATACTAGCTCATTCTAACAAAAAAACATGTCTGCAGGATGATATTTAGCACTTACAACATTCAGAACCAATCATACCCACAAACAATGCTTTACTGGTAAGTATTACATCAGAAATTACTCAAAATCTTTGATCGAATAATACATCATTTTGAACAGCCATAGCACCACTTTAGTGTTTTCCTTTTAAGAGAAAGGTCTAAGTCACATTTATCAAACTCTACCAATTCGCTCCCAGGGCTATTTTTGTCCAAATACCAATATACTGTTACGTTATACAAAGAAGAATCATAATTCTATGCTTTGCAACCTTAAAAAACGCAGAGAGGATTTTCTGAATTCAAACTTCAATGGACAAGACTAAGCTAATAAGTCCCATTTCTTCTGAAATAGCACCAAAAGAACATGACAAAGTTGAGACTTCTATAACTCCAGTCCACGAAAAATGTAGCAGATAAATAACATTTTTTAAGGAATAACCTGTGAATTTTAAGATCAAATTTCATCTGTGCCTCTCAGTACAAACAGCTGACTGGTATTATAGAAAACAAAGTCTTAATAAACTAAAATAGCACAGGGCCTTGCTATAAAACACCACTCCTACATTTTTGTTCCATCCAACTCCAATGTTACAATGGGTTCTGGGCTCCGGGTTCTAGTCTTAGTTTTGTCACTGATCTGTATGCTCTCATCTCTTCGTGCCTCGGTTTCCCACCATTTGTCTGTCGGCTACACACATTGTAAACTTGTTGGGAATACTGTCTACTTCAGTGGGCCCCTGACACTATAGACACTTCTGTAGACTAATATTTATTCATAACAACCAACAAAAAATGGATAGCACAGGCAACATGCAAAATTGTACATTCTCTTGAAAATTCCCCTCTTACTCTGGCTGTTGTTTACTTGCAGCTGTTACTTGCAGCTGAAAAAAAATCCCATGACATTTGTGTGCGTCTGAAAGAGAATCGATACAAAATCAAATTTGCTTCTATTAAAGTCACTAGGCATTTATAAACACATTGAAAAGGCTGCTCTAAAGGCTATGTGATGGCATTGTAAGAAACCAACAATGCAAAAATAGATTTCACCACATGGTGAAGTAGAAGACTAAAAAAAAATTAATCTCCATTTGGTATGTGATGGTGGTACATTTTCATAGTGCTCAACTTTATTCTTAATTTCAGAATCCAGTTTTCCCTAAGTACCCACAAATGTGTCACAAGGAAGAAGAACCACTTAGGCATTTAAGGTTCCGCATTTTATATTTTCTGGTCTCTCTTCTGGTGCAGAGAAGTAAACATTTAACTGTCCCTTATTTGTCATCCAACAGCCTCTCTGCAAGTCTGTACGAAACTTTACCCAGCTCTAACACCTACTACATGGAATGAAATGGTGCTGATTGAAAGAGGAGCTCTGCTGCATAATTTGCTCCTCCACCCCAGCTCTGAGCAGCATTTTATATGCTCATATCAGAGACAGTTATATCTATCTCCCTATGATTATAACTGTTTCCTCACCTTACCTAGCAAAAGTATTGGAATGAAAACACAGGGATGAGGAACCAGAGAGCACTCAGGCTATGTCTCCATGGGGGAAAAAAAAAACCCACTGCAGCAAGGTCTATAAGGTCCAAGTCTAAAGACTCTGACACACATTAAAAATAGCTCTATAGCAGTTTGTGCCTTTGGCTCAGGCTGGATACTGATCTAGGCAGCAGAATGCTAGGTAAATATATTCGCAGTGGCTGCAGTAAAAGGCACAAGAAGCAGTAATTTAGTTACAGAGTCTACTTCTCTTCTAACCTCCATCTAAAGTCTCATATCTTCCTTGTCCTTTTTCTGTCAAATGCTTTAGAAATAAAACTTAAAAAACAGCACATTCTGATTTCTCAAAGTTAGACTCCATATTTCAAAAGGCTTTAGTTAAACTGAGGAATAACAATATTAGTAACTATGCTGATATCTCCTTACAGGACTGATAAATCTATAATCATGTGCTTTTATACTGTATTTCACGTTTAAAGACTCACTCTAATGCAGAGATGAAGTCAATATACATTTAACTGATGTCTTCTGTATTTTCTATTTCTTCACAACAGAGAAATAACCAAATCTGGCTGCATGACAGAAAAAAATCCCACTAAATCCTAACTCCAAGGGCTAGAAGGGATTATAGGTACAGGTGGTATAAACTGTCAGAGCTCTAGTGACTTCCCATAATTCTCCTGTCCATATCTACATTTCTATTCTGACATTACAAAGTTCCAACACTTAGGGTGAGGAAAGACAGATGTGTGGCTGCATATATAACCAAATCTGTAAGTACTTCTAAAAATGCTTTGAAAGATTAATGCACTCTTTTTAAAAATAAACTCTTGCAATAAATAGCAGCAGTGATCGATTTCCACAGCCAAGGGTACATTATTTAAATCTCCTTGGCTCTATTACTTAATGCCATAAATTGTTCTTTCTGTAACTACTCTGGGGACTTGATTCTTCACTTCGTTATGCTAGTGTAACTCCATTGTGATTGCAAGAAATATACAATGGCATAAAAGCAGTGTGAGAATCAGGCCTGTCAGCGTTTTAAGGATTTTGAGGCCAGATCCTTGGCTAGCATAAATCACCCTACATTTAGTAACTTCAGTGGAGGTAAGCCAAAGTACCCCAACTGAGCATCTGACCCTTTATGACTAGATGTAAAATAGGAGTTTCTTTGCACTCAAATATTTAAGGTGGAAACATCTTTATGAACTGGGAAAATTTGCCTGTTTTAACACATGCCTAAAAGTGAAAGAGCTTTGTTACAGTGGGTACTAATGAATGCAAATTTATCCCAGGGACAATATTGATGTAAACTTAGAGTGCTGTGTTTACAAAAATAAACACAAAATACTGACAACAATTTTTTGGAACAGAGATAATACCTAGAAAACATTTTAAAGGCATGTACATTAGAATGAAAATGTGCTTTTTTTCTTTAGAAACAGACACCAAGCTACACTGAAACAATGGATCAGCTCATAATTTGTATCGTACTTCTGATGTAAACTGACCTAAGTCAATGTAACCAGTCCAGGGAAAGGACATTTCCCATTTACACTGACTTGACAAACCAGCCACTCTTGTCACAGCAGAGAAATGGGGGTGTAACCAGAGGAGAAAGCACATAGCTAAGATGCCTCTGTTTACACCAATCACCCAGCTGCATTTTTAGCCCGCTGGGCCTGTTTGCAAGTGGCATAAAAGAAGCAGTTTTCAGGTTGCTGAAATCCAGTGCAGGACTGTCCCTTCACAGAGCTACAGCAAAATCAAAGAACTGCAAAGGAGAACTAACTCTCTACACCATGCTTCCCCACCCCACTTAGACACAACCAGGAAGGGCAGGAACAGTCAGCACAAGTTATAAAAGCGAAGGCTTGGACCAGACCCAAGACTCAGGATCCAGAGTTGAAATGACGGATGGTTGCCACTTTAGGCCTCCCACAAAGCTGCAGGCAGCATCTCCTAGCTAAGCATTCAGCAGACGTACTCTGGAGGTATCTGTACGAGATGTCTGATAGGCCCTCTGCTATTTTCACCTAGATTTTGAGCCGGGGTGCTTGAGATGTGACAGTTGCTCTAGCTGTTGCTATTAATGGTACAAATGAAAACAGTAAAAGACTTTGTATACAGTCCACAAATTTCATGTCACTGTGATGTAGATGGATCTATAACAGGCACCTAGAAGATACTGCTAATAGAAATGGATATAATTCTCTCAACTACTGGTTGACTGTAAGCACACTAATGGCTGTGAACATTTTAACTATGAACTCTAATCACATGGCTAAATACCAATCATAGGATAGCAAGGCAAGCTTTTCAAATTCACAGTGTAACACATTTAGAATGGTACTCATTGTTTAGCCTCATAAACCATTATTTTATTCCAGTATTAAAAATGTAATTGTCTTCACTAAAATCATAATGAAGCAATAAACACGTCTAGGACTAGGCTTGTTTAACTCTGAGATAGCACCTTCAGTGGAGTTACTTCCTTCAGTGACCTCAGGATTGAGTTACTGCACAAAACTGTGGCCTAAATAAGTTGGGCTGCATGTGTGCCAGGACAGCTGCTTCTCCTTGAAAAGTTCCCCTGAGATTGGGGAGACTTCTCATGAGGGTAAAGCTACTCAGCTGTGGAAATGTTAGCAGGATCGGGACCTAGAAACCTTATACTCCCCTACACCTTCCTCACTGATAATGTATGTAAATAATGTTTACATACATGTAAATCCCACTATGTAAATTCCAAGGGCAGTGCTAGGGCGGTGTATACACAGAGTACTGAAGCATGTAAACTGTGTATAATTTAGGGCAGCAAAGGGCCAGTAAGCCCAGCCCCTGCTCTCTGATTCTGGCAGGACATATTTCATTGTTTCTAAACCATCCTTAATAGGCAGGTGTCTGGTCTCAACCTCAAATATCTTCCAGGATGGCAAGTCCGTAACTGGTGCTTACAGCTTATCGTGCTGCTTAGCTATTCTAATAATAATAATTCAGTGACTGATGTCACTGGCCTCATTACAGCATGACGATAGGCTTTTTACACTGATTACAAAGCAGTCAAGAACGTTCAGTGAATCAGACCACTTGACCAGCTGAGCATGTGAACATCTCTTTTTTAGAAAGGGAACAGCTCGTGCAATGGAGTCAAAACTTAATTATAGTAAGGAAATAATCTTGTCTCTTCTGTCAAAGCCAGTCATCAGTCATGGAGAAAAGGGGCAAATGGCAAATGTGTCTCTTTAAACAGTTTCCAGAGGGGTAGCCGTGTTAATCTGTGTACAGCAAAAACAATGAGTCCTGTGGCACCTTAAAGACTAACAAATTTGCATCTGACGAAGTGGGTTGTAGCCCATGAAAGCTTATGTCTGAAGAAATTTGTTAGTCTTTAAGGTGCCACAGAACTCTCGTTGTTTTCTCTTAAAAGAGTTTTTCATTTATTTAGTTAACCTCTTTGACAACTGGAAAAAGAGTTTGTTTTCAGTGGATTATGCACCTGGGGGGCAGGGAGAGCTCACTGAAGTCATCTTTCTTTAGATCCACCTCTGTGTTTTCTCATCTAATAAAAAAGCCATGCGTCTCTCTTACCTTTCTAAAAGAAAGGAAACAAACATCCCTTGTTTTGTTTGTTTTCTTCTTCCCTACACCACTACTGCTGATCTCAGGTTATCCTATAAAGATAAGCAACCAGCACTGTGCTGTGCAGTACTGTGTGGCATTCTAATACTAACAGCAACATTTTGCATCTTTGTTCCACATGAACCTTACAAAAGCTAAATTGTTTTGGTTTTGTTTACAACAACAGATATGCAGAATTTTAACAAAAATACTTGTTTAGATGGGTAAGGCATTTTTCAACACATTTCAGATATCTTAACCTTAAATCAAAGGTAATGTTTAAATATTGAGAGGGTCTGATTAGTTCTCTTTATTTTCATGAGGTGCCTTTAAATAATTTGTATGGCTATGTTATATCAACACCCAGTTTCCATGGCAACCTACAGATATCAGGCCACCACCTAAGGGTTCCTCTTAGATGTGATTCTTTTAAGTGAACTCTTCTGTGTCATGCTTGCACACTTCAATAGGCTCACGGTTTGAGGTCCCAGAGCATAAAATCATAATTATAATAAAACAACTTAAACCTTCTGCTTCTGGGCTTAAGCCAATCTCCATTACAGATCACCATGAGACCTAATTTCAGACACACATTATCCCACATCTGCTACCACAGGGTTCCTACACCTCTCTCTGAAGCATCTGCTGCTGGCCACTGTCAGAGAGGACACTGGGTTAGATGGATCTTGGGTCTGAGGCAGTCTGGCAATCTCCATCTTCCTGTGGGAATCTTTAGGCCAAAAGCCACAGTACTCTTTAACATGACCCAACATGGGACTTAAACACAGGCTCTCCAGGGAAAGGGCTTTTTCCTCTTCTGCCCCTGGATAAAAGTTATTCAAGTGCAATAAAGGCTGAGGTCTTTCTCCTTTATTGCTGAATTCCTTCAAGTGTTTATTTTATCAGAAATCCCTTTAACTGCCATATATCACAATTTTTAATTAGGAATAAGGCCTGTGTATGCTTAAAAATCAGATCATACCTCAATCACCCAAAGCCATGAAAAATTTCACACCTCTGTGAGATCTAGTTATCTAATGCCTGGTGTAGAGACAGTGGCTATGTCTACACTTGCACTTTTAAGTCGACTTTAACTAAGTCGCCTTAACTAAGTCGACTTAAAGTCGCCTTAGTTAAGCCGACTGAGTGTGTCTACACTTAAAATTAAAGTCGACTTAAAGAGGAACTTACAAAGTCGACCTAGAGTGTCCACACTGGATGCTCTAGGTCGACTTTGTGGGGCGAGGGGGACCTTGGGCAGGTCCACGGTGGTGGGGAGGGCACCTCTTGTGTGCAATGGGGCAAAGGGGGACAGGGACCCTGGCAGGGCAGAGCCCTGTGTGTGATGCTGTCTGGATTTAGGGAAGCATTTATGATATTATTTTCAATGGATATCTCAGAAATGCTATAATCCATAGGAGTTAAGTCATGTTTGATATCAATAGAAAGGTAGTAATTTGCTGGGAATGATTATATAGTCTATGTCTAGTAATTCTATTTCAATTAGAAGTTAGGAATATGGTGTTCTATCTATTCTTTAACTTATGTTATTTTATTGAAATGGCTGAGAGAGGCGGGGTGTGTCAAACCATTGTGTCCTTAATGTTTAGGAATTTTCCACCTACAATGGGCCCAGGGAGAAAACTGATGAGTCATTAAAGACACAATGCTTGTATTCCTTATGTCCTTAATGGCTCATCAGGTCACTCCCTGCGACCACTGTAGCTGGAAAATTCCTTTTGTTAGGAAAGAAAGACAGCTAAAAGTGACTTTAGTAGTAGTTGCTGGAAGTTTTCCTGTTGGGCACATTGGGCACATATAATAAATATAGTACCTCTGTTAACTAGCTCTGTGAACTGTCCCTGTCACCAGAGGCAATTTACTGAGTGCAGACTTGGGAGATTACTACAAAGGGTAACCTCATTTCTACATCTCTCTATCTTATAATGATAAACAGATGAAGCCTGAGAGCTAGTGAAAAGAAGCCATGTTAGTCTATTGCAGAGAAACAAACAGAGTCCTGTGGCACTTTTAAAGACTAATAGATTTATTTATCGCATAATTTTCTCCCACGAAAGCTCATGCGATAAATAAATCTGTTAGTCTTTAAAAGTGCCACAGGACTCTGTTTGTTTTTGCTAAAAAACCTGAAATATATTTGATCCATAGTGTTCTGATAACCAGACTAGCATTTGACGCACAGGCATGCTAGCAGAGGCTCCTTCCAGAGCCTACTCTGATTAATAGGGCACATTTTATCACTCTTGTGAGTTTGATAGCCACAGCTGTGACAATCGTTTAATTGCCTTTTAAGGAAAGAGAAGAAAAGAGAACATTAAATAAATATTTTGAAATAAAAGTGCATAATTTTTAGTTTATATTGTGCTTCTGCTAAATGCCTCATCAATTTTGAAACTTAAAATCAGACTAGAGAAAATACTGGAAATATGTAATCATACTAAGGGGACCACAACAAGCTTCTCCTCAATCCCCCCAAAAAAGTAAAAAGTAGAGGAACAGAATGGAATGTTTAGATATTCGATGACTTCTAAACATTCTGGAAATTAACCGATATTAACTCATAAGAGGCACACAGATAACATGGTAATGAGGAAGGAAAGGACAGATAATTCTGAAGGAGAATTTTATTTTTTAAAAATTAATCATTAAAACATTATTCTAGGATAGCCAATTATTAGTGAAATTTCTAACAATGTTCCTGCTAGTATTAAGCTGGTATCTTTGGCCTACCAGTCCAGACTATGGACTTTTAAAACCAAAAAAGTTTAAGGATGGCAGTTCTGGAGCCAAGATGCAATATCTTAATCACATTAATGATAATAAATGCCATGACAAAAGGCTGATCTTAAAACTTAGATTTATTCCGCTAAAAGAGATTACAAAATCTACTGTCCTGCTTTACAGCCTGACTAATACAAGGAAATCAATACTATATCTAATTCTAACCAGTACAATACTTGATTTTCCATTATTCTGACAAGGTCACAATACCTTGAAAAACAACATACTGGCAGGCAGACCACCTTGGGATGTGATCTCATCCCATCTCACAGGCTAAATAGAGATTGGTTTGGTCACCGCTTGGATGGAAGCCCTGAAAAAAGCCACAATGACGCAGAAGTAGCTGGTGGGCATAGCAGAGGAGACAGAGAAGATTCAGAATTATGGATGCATCCGGATGTAATAGCATCCCTGTACTCGTCCCCTCCCTTGCTGCATGCTGGCACAGGGCAGCCAAAACAAAACCCTGGTTATACATCAAATATCATGGGGACATTTGAGTGATTTCTAATTTCTCCTTCCTTTCCTGTCCTGAATAAACCTAACCTTATAGGGTTCACTGTCTTCACTGTACAACAGCTTCCCAAGCTCAGATTGCTTAAAGCAGGGGCCGGCAACCTTTGCCGACCCCTTTGCCGACCCCACCTCTTCGACCCTCAGCTGGTGCCGACAGCCTGTCCATGGAAAGAAGCCGCCTGGAGGGGCTCCTCTCAGCAGTGTGCCTGGGGACCCCTATCCCCAGGCACAGCATGGAAAAAAGTTACCTGGAGTCACTCCTTTTGGTGGTGGCACACCACAGAGAGAAGCCGCTCTGGGTGTCTTCTTTACATGGTATGCCATGGGGACATGGCAGGGACCTCCGCACTGCAGCCGCCCCTGAAAGAAGCCACTTGGACTGTCTGTTGGTGGCAGGAGTGGCAATTTCTGTGGCGCCACAGAGGATGCTGAGTGCCGCTCCAAATGGGCTTGTGTGCCACTGCTGGCACGTGTGCCGGGGATTACCTACCCCTGGTTTAAAGCATAAAATGATCTGATCAGGTATTTCAAATGGAAAATCCTGTGTCTTATTCTTCCCACAAAGAACTGAGTTTCCTTCCACGAGGTTGTTATTCACAGGGCCAGCAGGGACTGGTCCACAAAGAACTACTAACCCTAGGTCATGAGGCTCCAACTAGGATGAAATGCGAGCGCTTTGTTTATCCCACACTGGCCAATACAATGTGGTGTGGAGTGAAAATGTCAGGATATCTCTCCTTACAGAGTAGCCATGGCTGGGCGGGGTCGACATGAACCCATCTTCTTTCTATCCACTTAGCTACTATTCCCCTAACTACAGTACATCTAATGTAACTGCTAGTTCTGGCCATATTACTCATTACCCCTTCCTGCCTTCATAGCACTGAACCTTCTCGCCCCTTACTGCTGGCATTATAAAGGGCAAGTGACGCTCTGTTTAAATCCCTGGTGTCCACTACCCTCTCTTGCTTTGATGCAGTCACTTTTTGCAGTACGTCCCATTAGATTGAACGGCAGTGACATGTGTGCCATGTCAACGGAAGAGCAGTCTCTATCATGGCTTAGGACACCATGAGGTAATCACAACAATGAAATTTCCCCACAATCTATCCCCAGTAAGTATTTTCTCTTTACATATTAGAAGAATATTCCACACTTGACTGCCTCTTTTCAAAGGTAGTAAATAATTCTGAAATGCAGTCTCCCTTTAATAGCAATGGCCAGACTACTGGTTTAAAGGAATAGTTCCTTACGGGTCAGAATGGGCATTAATCCAAAATTATACACAAGTAAAGTCAATTGAAGCTTTACCAAATGCCCCCAATTCAAACAGATGCAAGATTAATCCCTGGATGCACAACCCCAATGAAGGGGTGGTGCATGCTCCAGTTGTGCAGGTGCAGGGAGGAATCTGCTACATCCCTCATCAGGGCACACATGTGGTCACCCAGCTTTGCCAGCCACACTCGTTCCTAATTAGAGGACTTGGCCTACAACCTCCATGGCTCTTCCTTGCACTCAGAGCTACAGCCTTCTCTCTCTTGCATGGCTGCCTTAGATCTAGTCAACACCTCCTGTCAAGCCTATCTGATGACTTCACAGACGCTCCCTGTGCTGTGACCATTTAAAAAACATGTATTTGACCTATAACTATGAAGTTTTATGCATCCAAGTCCTATGCTGTTACAGAAGGGATTTTTTTCCCCTTGTTTGCTAAACACAGGCAAAACTGACTGGCAATTAAAGTTAAAAACAGCCTTTCTTCTGAGGAAGATTTATCTGAGTTGTCTCATTTCTCTCGCCTCACAGAGAACAACATATGCTTGCTGGCTGTGCTTAAACTAGTTGGCCCAATTCATACCTAGTGTGAATGCCATTGATTTTAAAAGTGGCACTAGAGTGGAATCTGGCCCATAAAAATCAAATGAAATTACAGGATTTATCCAGCCTACATCTGTCACCAAGGTAAAGACAGAATAATTTTTTTCTTGGTATTCATTTGAAATACATTTTTAAATCAAGAAGTATGCATAATGCATGGAAGCATTTCAGAATCCCAAATTAATGCTTGAAAGTGTTCCCCAACTGGATACTTTCTAGTCACAATGTATGACACTTAAAGAAAAGTTTCTTACCTGCTAATGCAATTCCTTGGAGTTCTCCTTTACTTACTAGTCTGCATGTTTCCTCCCCCCAGAAGGTGGAAACAAACAGACTTTTCACCGCCCCCATATCCTCTAGCTCTCTCTGAAATCTTTATTACACTGCAGTCAATGACAAACCTCTCACTGATGGCTGTGGTGCACTTAAAATGAATGCTTCACTGAGAGGAAAAGCTGAAATGACTGATCTACAGACTAAGAAATATTTATATAAATAACTCTAAGTTTTCCTGCTGAACCCTTCTCTGAGTAGTGCTTGGTAATTAGAATTACTGGAGGAGAAATCAGAGAAGTTGTATTAGTCAGTAACTCCCATCTCATTTTCCAATATAAGTTCAGACAGTGAGCTTTTCTCATTCAGTCAATGGATGATGTAGCAACCCACACAGCCAAAAACGACTCAGAGACAATATTCAGCCAGGCAAATAAATAAAACAACAACAAAAAAAGACTGTTCAGGATGTCTGAACCATTTCATTTTGCAGCTGACCTGGGCCAGGTAACTATCCAGGGCTGTATGAATTTACAACTCCTCGTTCCTGAGGGATGTAGTCATTGCAGTTATAACATTAGTAAAAATCCCAAATATCTGATGCCATAATTTATTTCATGGATGGATAATGAAAACGAAGATGACTTGGACATTCATCATTCTTATTGATGGTCATTAAAAACCAAAACCAATGTGCCAGCATCATTCTTTCATCATGACAGGATGGAAGAGAGACCGTCATTCAATTTACAGCTCCCTGATTCTCAAGGAGCCTAAGGGCTGCTTTAACTCTTAACACTTTTTATGTTACTACGGGTAAGTCTATATTGAGGCGGCAAAATCGCCACCGTCAGTGCAGTCTTCCGTGTTCAATTGAGCTGTCTGTGTAGACGTGCTCAATTGAACATGGAACCAGAGCTGCAACACCAGCTCCGTAACCGTAGTAACACTACGCCGAACGGACGCCATTTCCAGTCAGCTTAGTATAATGTGTAGGGAGCAGTTAGGAATACCTTGCATATCTCCCATCGACTGCTGCCGAAAAGCACGGCAAGTGTAGACTAGGGCTAAGAGGACCCATCTGCCAGCTGGAAACTGTCATGAGAGAGCAGAGCTCTGCCCTGCCCGCCTCAGCACACACCCTGCACAGAAGGGAAGGCAAAAGAGAAGCTGATGTAGCCCTAGTCTACACTTGCCATGTTTTTTGGCTCAATCGAACCCAGAAGATCGTGCTGACGGCGGCAATTTTGCCGCCATCAGTATCGATTTACCCATAGGAGCCTACTGCTCAGCTTTCAGCCAGATGAAAAGATCCTCTCGCCTGGTAGAATGCTCAACTGACCAGATGCAGCCTGATTTTTCTCAGAAGAAAATGGGCCTGGAACTGAGAATCTGGCCCTTTAGGCCATAAACACTAAGTCCGAGCTTTCTGGGTAGAAGAGTTGAGCTAAAGATCTATCATTTTAGCTTTGACTGCTGGACTTTGAGGAAACATAAAATAGATAAATGGGCTGAAAGAAGAGAAGACCCAAGGCATCACCTAATAAGAATGTCAAATGATCTTCTAACTCAATGAGAAGTGGAGTCACAGCTCCCATCATAATAATACAATGAAGCTAAGAGTATCAATAATATGACATGCATCCAGAAAGGAATTTATTTGGGACTGCTGAACTAAATGAGTGATCTGGAAAGACAAGCGAAACCCTCTGTTTCAGAAGCAGCAAAAAAACATTCAATTCAATTTAAAAATGAGGGAGTTTTATTTTTGTTTCCTTTTCCCAAATTTAAAATTAAACACTGGCTGTAGCGACTGGCATGTTAAAAATTTACTGCACCTTGAACAACTCATTTGGAATCAATCTGTTTGCAATATTGTTTTTGCAAGTTGTCTCCTATGCAGCAATGTTATCAGAACTGGGCCAGAATGCAACCCAGCCAAATTAAGACGTACAGAACAGCAACAGAGGAGTAAGTCTCCTTCCCTCCCCTCAGCAACTGTGTTTCCTGCATCACAGCACAGGTGCATGGGGGAGAAAGAGGACTGTATATCCAGTGGGTAAAGGAGGGAAGAAAGGAACAGGGAATGATGGACTAATGATTTCATCCCGTAATGTGCACGCCAGCAGATCTGAATCAGTTTGAGGAGAAAGGAAATAATCTACATCCTGTGAAGAAGGGCAGTAAAGAACATTATCGTATGCACCACCTCTTTCTTCAGGTCAAGCATAAAGGCTCCATTCTAGCCCACTGAGGTCCGTAGTTATTCTCCTGTTTTACATAAATATGCTATCATTTCACATCACACTTATGAAAAAAGAACTTGACCACTAGATTCATGTTCTTTGAATTAAATATCTTCTTTCCATGTTTCAGTTTATGAGCATTACAAAGTGCAAAATACGTATTTTTATCCACAACTTGCTTTCTTCAATCACCTTGCTATGTCTTGTATATTTTCATTTTTTTACTAATGGTGGATAATAATATAAATATTTTAAAGCAAGTTCATAAGCCATTTATTAAAAATGATCATCTGTTTTACTAAACATTTAGACAAAAAGAACAGAATTCTTCCTTTAAAGGAAATAAATAGCCTGGATCAGTTACTTTATATTCACAAGTACTTTCATATTAGTCTGATATGTAAATTAATAGCAAAGGAAAAAAATAAAAAAACCACTCTTACCTGGTGTTATATATAATCACAAATTGAAATATCACCACAAAAATCATTCAGATACGCATCATTCCAACCATGGAAGATTACAGGATGGAGAGGAAGAGAAAATAGAAAGACAGAAATTTGATTAGTTTTTTGTTCACCATGTCACGTTATATTCTTCTGCAAAAAAAAGAAATCAGAAAACTGTCACAATGTGCAAAATTCAGCTATCTTTATCTATCATTTTAGGAAACTGAAACACTTACGGAACTAGATGAATAATACATGATATCTAAACAAAACAGGCTACGTAACTGGTGCAACCATATGTTTCCTGATTCTGCAGTCAACAAATAATGTAAGAACAAAGTAATAATAAGAAAGAACAAATAGGTCATAGTAACAAGAAAATAAGAAGCAAAAACATAAGAAGAGAGATCTGTGCACGTTTCCTCTTTTGAGTGCAGATCAAATCAGATTCATTGTGACCATACAGCTGTGTTGTACATCTGGATCCTCTTTCTTTCTTTGTATGTCATGCAATGCATGCAAACTAAAACCTTGCTAATCCCAGCTTTCCAAACTTGATCTCCAGAAAACACCAAAGACTTTTATATAGCATCACCTGCAAGTTGTAAGAGTCAGCAAAACATTTTAAGGAAATATAATTTATTGACTACAAATTATACACTCATCTGCACTCATTAGACTATGTTGCATATGAGTAAAAAAAAAGTCAAAACATTCATAACAAAAACATCTTGTTTATTTCAGATAGCATCATCTTTGCCCTTTTTAAGCACAATAAATCTGATCTCAAATGAGCTACTGCAAGAGTGTCTGGAGCATTATTCACCCATCTCACACTGATTATTAATAAGAAATTTACATGCAACAAACACCTATACTCAGTTCTTGCTTTCCTGCTATAATAATACACACCAACAGACCACAAAAGTGCCGATACAAAGTATTCAGGGCTATGAACACACACAGTACTTGGTTTTCAAGTATAGTTTATTCATTAACATTAACTTTTAAAAGTTGTTTTACCAAACCACCATGCAATAGTGCAATGGCATGCAGAAGATGGTGACTGTGATAATACAAGTGGTGAAAGACTACTATGTTCAAGATGCTACCTTTCACATAAAACCACTTTGAGAAATACATGGGTTGGGGAAAGAGATCATATGCTTAGTCAGTGTTGTTCAATAGAACAGGCACTACTGGGGGACTCAACAGACCTGAGTTTTATTCCTAGATCTATCACTGACTTTCTTGGTGACCTTGAGCAAGTTACGTCTGTTTAGACTGTAAGGCTATGTCTACACTTGTTAATTTAAGTCGACTTTAACTAAGTCAACTTAACTAAGTCGACTTCAAGCCAACTTAGTTAAGTCGACTTAGTGTGTCTACACTTAAAATTAAAGTCGACTTAAAGGAGAACTTACAAAGTCGACCTAGAGCGTCCACACTGGATGCTCTAGGTCGACTTTGTGGGGCTAGGGGTAATTTGGGCAGGTCCACGGTGGCGGGGGGGCACCCCTTGTGTGCAATGGGGCAAAGGGGGACAGGGACCCTGGCAGGGCATGTGGGCAGCGTGTGACCCTGTCTGGATTTAGGGAAGCATTTATGATATTATTTTCTATGGATATCTCATAAATGTTATAATCCATAGGAACTATGTCCTGTTTGGTATCAATAGAAAGGTAGTAATTTGCTGGGAATGATTATATAGTTTATGTCTAGTTATGTCTAGGAATTGTATTTATATTAGAAGTTATTTAGTGAGGAATTTGGTGTTATATCTATACTTTAACTTGTGTCATTCTGGAGGAATGCCTTAGACAGGAGGGCGTGAACAACCATTGTCTCCTTAATGGCTCATCAGGTCTCTCCCTTTGGCCCATTGTAGGTGGGAGCTTCCTTAACATTAAGGAGACAATGGTTGTAATGTTAAGGAAAGCGCTTTTAATGTTATTTTTATTTATTCATTATCTTTACAGACATCTAGCATCACTGTATGAAGATACACCATAGAACAGGCCAGTACATTTCCAACATATAGCAAAGTCACTTTATTAATCACAGATATCTTTTGCTAAGTATTTAAGTTCTGCCACAAAATGAGCAGGTGGGGGGACTCCCTCAACAAAGGAAACAGCTTTAGCTGTCACCACAGGTTTCCTTTGCTCATCCGTTTACATCTTTTACCCCTTGAACAAAAGTCAAGGCTGCTGCCACAAGGCATTTATTTTGATCAGTGCCCCAAACTCACAATGTCTCAATAGCAAAGCTAAACCAAGTGTCCGCATGCTTGGCACTGCAACCTTTTTGAAGAGCTCCATGGAGTCAGGCCTCACTACTTCTTCCTGTCAACCAGGAAGAAAGTCTTTCGGGGCACAGCCCCAGGTTCACACCCCCCCACACACCCAAAACCAACCATGCCTCCCCTCCCCGTGCTACCAGCCCCTGCTGCCAGTGGCCTTGGCTCCTGGCAGCCCCTGGAGCTACCGCTGCCGGCCAATTGCCCTAGCCATGAGGCCTGTGCTAGCTCCTGTCACCACCACCAACCCCGAGCCAGCTTGGGACTCAGGGCACTGGCCTGGATACATGGGGTATGTCTACACTGGAGGCTCTGTTAAGTCAACTTAACAAGGTTGAAGTCAGTCTTGTTAAGTCGACTTAGAGAGTCCACACTGAACACTCCTGTCGACTGCCTGCATCCACACTGGCAGATGCTAGGACGATGGAGGAGTAGTGAATTGTGGGTAGCCCTGGGAGGGGGCCTGGAGGCCAATTAGGTTGACTTAAGGGCTTCCCCCGTCCATACTGGCTTAAGTCAACTTAATAAGGTCGACTTAAGCGTTAAATCAACCATAAGAGGTAGAAAGACAACAGAGTCTTGTGGCACTTTTAAAGACTAACGATTAATAAATCTGTTAGTCTTTAAAAGTGCCACAAGACTCTGTTGTCTTTCTACAATAGACTAACACGGCTACCCCTTTGGAATAAGAGGTAGTGTTATTAGGTCGACTTAAGGAAGCACTTGAGTTGACTTAATAAAAGCCCAATGTGGATGCAGCAGTCTGTAGGTCGACTTAACCTTCCTTAAGTCGACCTAAGGTTCCAGTGTAGACGTACCCGTGAGGCTTGTGCCCCCTGTGCCCAGAGCCAGCAACGCCACTGCTGTCAACAAATGTAAGTGATTACCTCTGAGTTCCAGAGGGGTAGCCATGTTAGTCTGTGTACAGCAAAAACGAGAGTCCTGTGGCATCTTATAGACTAACAGATTTTCTTCGTCATAAGCTTCCGTGGGCTATAACCCACTTTGTCAGATTGCATCTGACAAAGTGGGTTATAGCCCAGGAAAGCTTACGCTGAAGAAAATCTGTTAGTCTATAACGTGCCACAGTACTCTCGTTGTTTTTACCTCTGAGATGTAGCTGTTTTGAGAAATCATCCCGAAAGTGGGAGGCTGGAGGGAAGCAGAATTTCATTGTCAATTTTACAACATAAAAAAATGTAGGTGCTAGAATTCAGTAAATGAAACAAATAGAGAGAAGATGAGCATAGTCTTAAGTCATGCACAGACTTTGGGGAAGTGGGTGCTAAATGAGATGGTGGCCAGGGCTCTGCTCCCTTTCACTACTGTTAACCCAAGATTGGGACGATGCATTCCTTGCATTCTTCAGATAGGTGTTGTTCCTTAGCGGGCTCCAGCAACTGCTTCTTGTCAATCTTAAAAATCTGCAATTAAAATGGTGCCAGCAACTGCAGTTCAGGACATGCACTTGCACATACATAGCAAGGGCTGTAAAAAGCCCTACATCTAAATAATCATGTAAAAGCTGTTAGTTTAAACCATAATTCTGAGATCAGAAATACATTTGGGAATTCAAGTACTTTAGTCAAACAGTTAAATCGTCTTGCACAATTAATCTGCCCGGGTATAACAGTAATTACTGTACAAGTGATGGTTAAAACCCAAACAACCACATATTATTCCAAAGGGGTAGCCGTGTTAGTCTATTGTAGAAAGACAACAGAGTCCTGTGGCACTTTTAAAGACTTCTCCCACGAAAGCTCATGCGATAAATAAATGTTAGTCTTTAAAAGTGCCACAGGACTCTGTTGTCTAACCACATATTATGTTATTTTCAATGCTGTAAAAAGGTGAGGGTCTATTTTGACCATAAGGAAAGTACAAAAACATAGTTGTAGAACTAAATTATTACAGATGGAATTTTATCCTTTCTAAACTTTTGGAAAGCTGAAATTGAGTCTTTACCCAAACTTCTATACATTTTCTAAAGTTGTACAGAAACTGAAAGAGATTCCATATAGAATATAATGGCCTAAATCTCTATAAGCCATAATGTCATGCTATCAAATAGTCGCAAAATCCTGCTGCCTTCAGAGTGATTCCAGAGGAGTTATGGTCTGCCAATATAGATCTCATGGGCCTAGAACAGTAACCTTGGACAAAATATGCACTCCATGATCTATAGACTAAGACAATGGAAGAATGGGGGTGTACATGTATGTTTATTACAGGGCATGTTTTCTAAGCAGCTACTTGGCTTCTGAGGGGTGGAAAGAGTGGGGGGGAGTGCACATCACCCCAA
This sequence comes from Pelusios castaneus, assembly GCA_007922175.1. Lineage (NCBI taxonomy): Eukaryota > Metazoa > Chordata > Testudines > Pelomedusidae > Pelusios > Pelusios castaneus. The sequence goes on from ML685896.1 coordinate 2,660,590, forward strand.
AGCAGATCATGCTAATGGAAAATCCAGCACTAGAGCTGTAAAACTCATGTCCAACAAGATGAACTCAATTAAGCAACATCAAGTTACTGTTTAAACACTCCCCTCCCCACCCCCAGACATACACACTCCCTCTTCCCATAGACAAGGTGTGAATGAAAAATTTCAGAACTGCACAATTTATCAAAGCGGTTGCATACTGACAAGCACACCTGTGACTTAATGGTTTTGCACTCAAGTATCTGTGTCTGCCTTTCTCCTTTGAACTTGTTGATTGTTCAGCCACACCCATTGTCAGTATTCACTAATTATCTTTTAATGCATCTAATCAATGCTACACTATACTAAATGGTCAGAATGCTAATGTGACTTCTAGCCCAATTTTTTTTTTTGCTTTGATTTTTTTAAAACCTTCATTTTCCAAGTGAATAATACTATATAGGAAAAAAGCCAACGAACCTTTCTCAAAACATAGAGGCTACATACCCGTATAATGAATGGCTGTACAGTGAAGCAGCCAATTGTCAGCCAGGACGAAGGTACTAAATTAACTGAGGGGAGAAAAGAATGTTTCGATTATTTTGTACATCAATATAAAAATAATTAGCAAAGTATGGCTAATTTCCAAACAGTGAACATGTTCCAGAACTTGTGGCTCCATGCCTTATGGCTCTAGTTTAAGAGCTCTCCCATAAAGATCAGCCAACTATATTTTCATCAGATACATTTATCAGAGCTCCAACCAATTTCATTTCATTTGATATGCAGCAGACAGCATATTTGTTTGCCTTATAAGTGTCACAAGCTTCACCACTTACTCTGAGTATAAAACACATGCAGTCTGACTGATCTCAACACCGTAAGACAAAGGTTCGTTTCAATAAGAGTACAAGGCTTCCATTTACCAGCAAATGAAGCTCACAAGCAAAATTGTTTTAAGACTTGTAGTGACAGTCTCAGCATGAGCTCATGGGGACAGGGTGCCTCCCAGAATTCCCCAGTACATAGAGAGGGCATAGTCAATGCTACACCTCTTTCTTGAGTTTAACAGTCAACCCAACTCGAGTGCTGTGCCATTCCAAGGGCCCTGCCTTCTCTCCATCTGCTCTGGGGTGATGTGCACTCCCCCCACCCACCCCACCCCTCAGAAGCCAAGTGGCTGCTTAGAAAACTGTAACGCAACTATGACAGGCCTCAGGGAAGCAATTCATTTTGCACTTCCTCACTCCTTTGCACCCTTTTAAGGGTCAGTAACAATCTGTAACCTAGTGCACTGAAGTTTATCTAGAAAAACTGTTAACACAAATATTGCCCCAAATTCTCCCTAGTTACATGAAACAAATTGTGGAGGCATGCAGTAGTGCTGTGCAACATGTAAACCAGCACAGAAAACAGGTGATTGGATTGCCCCAGAAATGCCATACTCCATGTTCTAGAGTCAACAAGAGACTAGTTCAGCAAACTCTTTTAGTTCAATTAATTTAAAACTTTGTATTATAAGCCAACCTTACAGTTTACTGATGTGAAGGTTACTCGGGGAGAAGCAGACTCCATGGAGTTAGATGACTGTGACAAAGTACAGGATTTGTCCCTATATTCTTTATTACAGGCCTTTCCTACTTCCTAAGATTTACAATAAAAGTCAGGGTGCTTTCTACACTGGCAGTGTCTCTAAAGTTAAGATCATGCACATATTCTTCAATGTCTTGTTAGAGCGCATGTACCAAAGATTTATACATTTTATGGACCTCCTCAAGCCTTTTAATTTATTCATGATTTTCTTCAAGCAAAAATCTTCAACCTGTATTTTATTTAGCCTGGATTATGTATGTAGATAGCACATTTACACATTGCACTGAGACAGTTTGTGAAAACTTTAACAAAGGATATTCTTGTGATTAAGGAACTGGACTGTGACTCATGAGACCTGGACTCAATCGCTGGCTCTGCCACTGAGGGTGTGGTGTGTTCTTAGGCAAGTCATTTTATCGCCTTGTGCCTCAGTTCCTCTTCTGTAAAACAGGGTTAATGACACTTCCTTTCTCTCTCCACTCCCACGTACCCCACTGATCTGTCGATTGAGACTCTAGGACAGGAACTGGCTCTTACTATGGATATGTAAAATGCCTGGCAGAACTGGAAACAATTTCTATTGGAGCAGCTAAGCACTACTCTAAAATTTCTACTGCATTTTGTATACAAGTTTTTCATGTCCTGAGATGTAAACTAGAAAAGAGAGACTTATTTTTCCATTTTCTGGATAACAAAAAACCAAAAGCACATCTGATGTGTTCCAAGGCAATAAACGATATCAATATGTCTTTATCTTCCATATTTGCTTCCATAATTAATTTTTGGGTACAAAGAATAGCTCTCTTGTTCATGGCATGGCATCGTGAAGCACAAACTTTAAGCCAAGTCTCCTACTAAGCTAAGGAAGCTGCAGTTGAAGACAGAACAATGGCCAAACAAGGTTTCCCTTTGTACTCCATTTCCCTCTTTACCAGAGTCGTGCTTACAATGCTGTCCCTAATTACAAGTTTATGAACTCCAAATAAAAATGAGCTCAAGGAAACCTTCCTTCAGAACAAATATTCAAAAAATCAAGTTCACACAAAGAACACTATTTGAGGAGAAAATGGAGAAAAATCTACATCTAGAATACTGTCCACTATTTCCTTTGGAATGTGTTTAATATTCTAAAAATATTCATGTTACTTTCTGTATTTCCCAAGCAAATTATTAAAGAGACAAAGGGATAAATTTCTGGTCTCAGATACCCCACTGTAAATGGGAAACAACTCGTTCAGCATCAATCTGCATGAAATATGCCAAACTAAAGTTAACATATTTATTGAAAATGAAAAATCACTCTTTGCATGGTACCAAATAATGAATGGATAAAATTGGGAACATGGGTGGCATGGAATAAAAAAAACGTAATACATTTCATAAAGAAGTTTTAAAGATTTTCATGCATGCCTGCCATCCATCCCACAAACACACCCACAAAAGTATAGTGTGTAACAACTGTACAAAAATTAGCCCATTCCAACTACATCACTGGGTACACCACAGGGACAGGCATGTTCCTTTCCCTGGTGATATAGATCTAGATCGATCAATCTATAGACAGACAGACAGACAGACAGACAGACAGATAGATAGATAGATAGATAGATAGATAGATAGATAGATAGATAGA
>ML685896.1:2663801-2964394 GCA_007922175.1 Pelusios castaneus
AGATAGATAGATAGATAGATAGATAGATAGATAGATAGATAGATAGATAGATAGATAGATAGATAGATCAATGATAGTGTGCAATGCCAAAACAATGAAATGGTTCCTGCCCTGGTTGATTGATAATTCCTGACTTTACCATAAAAGTCAGAAATTGAATGTCCCAGCCATTAAACTGAGTAAAAATACAGTAGTTTGTATTTTATCAGAAAAAAAAACTTCCTACTAAAATCAGGTTTGTGTGTCCAACTGAAAAAAATTCTCTTTTCACGAGTAGATGCGGGTACATTTATATCATATCCTAGCTATACTTCCAAAATGAGCCTAGATGCTGCTCCCCTACAGATATAACTCGTGAAGGGGGACAGGTGTACAACTTGAGAACCACAAAAAAAAGCCATATTTTACCCTTAACAAGACGGGGCTTATGGCAGCACAAAAACCACAGAGGGTGTGGCCCTGTAAATTTAGAAAGTGAGCGTTCGCATGGAAATCAGGTTCCCAACTTCCAGGTACTGGCCTGGATCATGTGCAAAAAGAATCCACAACTCTCTGAAAGGCTACATTGCCACTGATTCAGTACTCTGACATTGCACACAGTGCCCCATCTCCAAGTTACCCATATGGCAGATGTAATTCTGCTTCTATCACAGGCCTCGACAAATGTGCTGCACACCTAGGGGGCAGCCCAAAAACTAAGGCATCTAGGTGTGCCACGGCACTTCACAACACCCTGCTGCCAAAAAAAAAAAGCCACTGCCAGTTTTGGCTGCACTGTGGTGTGCAAAAGGCCCCCGCTTCCAAAAAAAGCCACTGGCCAGGGTGATTTCAGTGGCAGTGGAAGGGGAATAGCAGTGCTAAGGTGGCAGTGCCAGTGCCAGTAGCCTTTTTTTTTTTTTTTTTAAGGCGCCAGGGTGTGTTCTCCTGCTTAAGTACTATGGCGCAGCTAGGTGCCATGGGTGCCAGGGTATCCTACCGCCTGGGATTTGTTGAGCCCTGTTCTAGCATCATTAGCTACCATATTAGATACCTACTCAAAAATCCGCAATTATTTGAGGAGAGTAGCCTGGGTAAATCAGCTGTTCCCCAGTTATGCAACCTTCCAACTCACGCTGTTAGCACACAGGGCCTTTCCACAAGCTTCCCCGGAGCATGTTACAAAGCCCAAGGTCTACAAGAAAGCTCCTAACCCTTTATTGGTTCGAGGACATTCTTGCTCCTCAGTCTCCCATTTTTTCCTCTCCATACCACAGAGGGAAGGAGAGAGAACCTGCTAGTTATTGTTAATAGGACTATTTTCCATACACTTTTATTTTTATATTCATTAAATGATTTTAAGATTTTTTCCTCCAGCTACCTAAAAAATTTCACATCTTCACACTGCTAATAAAATTATAGAGGTGACAAGATCCTTATATATTAATAATACAGATGTTTTAAAGCTGTTAATATCAAAAGGAAAAACATACTATGTTCACAGTTTCAAAAAACTGAATACACTGTCTTGGGTTAAGGGAGTTTTTTCAACTGGAGATGGTCATTGAAATGAATAAAAAAGCCAAGCAAATGCTGCCAAGTGAAGTCTTGGCTCTAACTTCTTCTGGAAGTGCTTTGTGCGTAGACAGCTGAATGGTTCCCTATACAACTAGTGGTGTTGGCATTTAATTATTTCCGTTCTTCTGTTCTCTGGCTGCATATTATAATCTTGCCTGTGCAATGAAGTGTCATTTCTGTGCTGAACACTGTTGTAATTTTCATTTTGTATCTTCCACACATCTTTTCATAAAGCTTTTTGTTAACTCCTTGCTGGACAAAACTAAAAATTAGCTACTGAGCCTCAGATTCTTTGGGGAAATGGAACCTTATTTGTGAGAATATTCAGGGTCATCCATCAATGATTATGGAAACGAGAAAGGACCCAAAAACCTTCATGCTGTGCTACATCTGGGGGTTTACTGGAGGATCATCAGTCAAGTTCAATGTTGTTTTAATAGGATAAAAGAAACTACCCTAGGTAGTACATAAGATCTGAATAATTGGTAGTAGAAGGATCTTTTGCTTAATCTGTATGATTTAAAATTACAGAAGTGGAATCTGAAGGTAAGGGAATAAAGATGAAGATAATAGTTTGTCTGTATAACCTTTGTCCTTGAACAAAGTCAGCTCTCTAGACTCAGGCAAATTCATAGTAATTAAATTCCAAAGGGGTAGCCGTGTTAGTCTATTGTAGAAAGACAACAGAGTCTTGTGGCACTTAATAAATCTGTTAGTCTTTAAAAGTGCCACAAGACTCTGTTGTCATAGTAATTAGTTTTTAAATCATTGTCACAAAGAATTCGTCACCTGAAAGGCAGCTTGCTCAGATGACATCTGTAGAATAGATACGCAAACCTTTATCTGAGTTACAGTGTTATCCAGTGCTTATTGCTGAAATGCAAACACCACCGAAATAAAATAATTATAAACTAAGTACCTATTTCAATCAAAGGGAAAATCTGAGATTAAAACAACTTCCTTAGCTTCTGTAGCCAAGTCACAGGGGCAGTGGATGAATACAAAAAGTAAATAATTAACTGTAACTGCCCACACCTCTGTCTGTAGGCCCTCCATATGCAGAAGAACAGAGGAATACCAACCACCAATGTGCTATGCTCTTCATTCACTTTCAGAATCTTTCAGAAGGACATACAGTCAAAGTTTTGTAAATCTTATCTGTGCCCTTTTTCCAGCCAGCCCATTAGCTTTGCTGCAAACTCCCTAGATCTTCTATGGAAACGGGGACTGGAAGATGGATCTACATGTTACTTTCTCTTGTGCAATTTTATCTCTGACAATGGGAAAGATACCTTTTCCAGTGTTCCGCTAATGATGGTCTGATAGACTACACAACAACACGACTATTTTAAAAAGTCAGAAATCTTGTCTTGATACAAAGACAGTGCCCTGAAGTAGACTTTCATTGTACTCTCAACTTCTATTAAATGTAGCATAAATCTATTTGGTACTTATATATACATTTCAATTAAAAAATTGATTAAAAAACACTTATAGAAAGAGAACTTTATTAGTGAATATGGAAAAGTTTTTTAGCCCGTCACATAACATAAGAACTAGAGGTCAACCAAATTAAATTAACAGGCAGCAGGTTTTAAAAAAACAAACATTAGAAAGAACTTCACACAATGCACTGCCAGCCAATGGAACTTGCTGCCATGGGATGTTCTTAAGGCCAAAAGCATAACAAGAGGTCAGAAAAGAATTAAATAAGTTCATAGAGCTATCAGATATGTTCATTAATAGCTATTAGGCACAACGGTCACAGGAATGCAACCCCATGCTCCAGGTGTCCCTAAACCTCCCACTGCCAGAAGCTGGGACTGGATATCAGGGGAGGATCCCTCAATGAATTGCTCTGTTCTGTTCATTCCCTCTGAAGCATATGGCACTGATCACTGTTAGAAGAAAGGACACTCAGCTAAGTAGACCAATGATGTGATCCACTGTGGCCATTCTTACTTTCTTAACTAAAAGCTGGAGCAGACAATGAAAACTGCTGCTCAATGTGCACCAGCAATTAAAGCAAATAAAAGATTGTACCTCCTAAAGAATGAGATGTAAGATAACAACAATATTTTAATTATAGAAATCAATAGTAAACGCTCAGCGGCAATACTGTATTTAGGTATCATCACGCTAACACACACAAAAAAAATCACTAAAAATTAAAATGAGGTATAAACATGGGCAAAGAAAATAGGCAGAGTCATGGAGATTTCCACGTGAGACAAGACTGAAAAGATCAAAACTGTTTACCTTAAGGAGGAGATTAATAAGATGAACAGATATACAATACAATGTATGGCACATAATAAATATAACTGGCACTCCTACTTACCCTCTCTCACAGTATAAGAACAAGGGGAAATGTAGAAACGGAAAGATAACTCAATTTAAAATGGACAAAAAGAAATATTTTATTTTACACAATACACAATTAAGCTATAGAATTCTAACAGAGCTTAGCAGGATTCAAAACATGATTCCACATTTAGACCGAAGAGGACATTCTCAATTGCATCAAACAAGAATTTTCTAAATTATAACCCATCATTCTTCAGTACACAAGCCTGAATAGGGATAGGAGGATGTTCACTGCAGGGGATCTAGCACCTTCTTCTGAGGAGTTTCGTGTTGACTATCAGATAGGATAAATGACTAGATGGTCCATGGGTCTGATTTCATGTAACACTTCCTATGCAACCAGAAATAGTTATTGCTTTGCCAAATGCCAACTAATCACTGTGGGTGCGTCTACACTTGTAAATTAAGTAGACTTAAGCTTGCTTAAGTCGACTTAATTTACTCTGCGTCTACACTACACTTTCTTTAAGTCAACTTAAGCAAGCTGCTTAAGTCGACTTAAAGAAAATTAAGTCGACTTTATCAAACCTAGTTTTAAGTCGACTTTTGGCTTAAGTCGACTTTTTAAAGTCGACTTAAGCCAGTGTAGACGTGGAGTAGCCCTAAGTCGACTTTAAGTCAACTTAGGGTTCTCCAGGGCTCCCCCACTGCCCTCCCTGCCAGGGTGGGTGGCACAGGGAGAGCCTGGCATGCCCCCCCCAAAGGACAGGGCAGAGTCCTGCCCACCCTGCCCCTATGCCCTGCCAGGGTCCCTGTCCCCCTTTGCCCCATTGTACCCAGGTTGAGCCCCCTGGCACTGTACCCAGTTGTACCCATTGTACCGAGGGTGCTGAGAGAGTTGGGGGAAGTGATTGCAGAGCCGCTGGCCATTATCTTTGAGAACTCGTGGCGAACGGGGGTGGTCCCGGAGGATTGGAAAAAGGCAAATACAGTACCTATCTTTAAGAAAGGGAAAAAGGAGGATCCGGGGAACTACAGACCGGTCAGCCTCACCTCAATCCCTGGGAAAATCATGGAGCAGGTCCTCAAGGAATCCATCCTGAAACACTTGGAGGAAAATAGGGTGATCAGGAACAGTCAACATGGATTCCACCAAGGGCAAATCGTGCCTGACCAACATGATTTCCTTCTATGATGAGATGACTGGATTTGTGGGTGCGGGAAGAGCCGTTGACATGATATACCTTGACTTTAGCAAGGCTTTTGATACGGTTTCCCACAGCATTCTCGTTGGCAAGTTAAGGAAGTGTGGGTTGGACGAGTGGACCGTAAGGTGGATTGAAAACTGGTTATATCAACGGGCTCAGCGGGTAGGAATCAATGGTTCGATGTCTGGTTGGCAACCGGTAACGAGTGGAGTGCCCCAGGGTCGGTCCTGGGGCCAGTTCTATTCAACATCTTCATTAATGATCTTGATGATGGAATAGACTGCGTGCTTAGTAAGTTTGCGGATGACACCAAGCTGGGGGGAATGGTAGATACTCTGGAGGGCAGGCACAGGATCCAGAGAGACTTGGACAAATTGGAACACTGGGCCGAAAGAAACCTCATGAGGTTCAACAAAGACAAGTGCAAAGTCCTGCACTTAGGACGGAAAAATCCCATGCACTGCTACAGGCTGGGGACCGATCGGCTAAGTAGCAGCGCTGTAGAAAAGGACCTGGGAGTTATGGTGGACGGGAAGATGAATATGAGCCAACAGTGTGCCCTTGTTGCCAAAAAGGCCAATGGCATATTAGGCTGCATCAGTAGGAGTATTGCCAGCAGATCGAGGGATGTGATAATTCCCCTCTATTCGACACTGGTCAGGCCGCATCTGGAGTACTGTGTCCAGTTTTGGGCTCCCCACTACAGAAAGGATGTGGACAAATTAGAAAGAGTCCAGCGGAGGGCAACAAAAATGATTAGGGGGCTGGGGCACATGACTTATGAGGAGAGACTGAAGGAACTAGGCTTATTTAGTCTACAGAAGAGAAGACTGAGGGGAGATTTGATAGCAACCTTCAACTACTTGAAGGGTTGCTCCAAAGAGGAGGGAGCTAGACTGTTCTCGAGGGTAACAGAGGACAGAACGAGGAGCAATGGTTTCAAATTACAGCTGGGGAGGTCAAGGTTGGATATTAGGAAAAACTTTCTCACTAGGAGGGTGGTGAAGCATTGGAATGGGCTATCTAGGGAGGTGGTAGAATCTTCATCTTTGGAGATTTTTAAGGCTCGGTTAGACAAAACCCTGGCTGGGATAATTTAGGGGGAGTGGTCCTGCTTTTTAGCAGGGGGTTGGACTAGATGACCTCGTGAGGTCCCTTCCAACCCTATTATTCTATGATTCTATGATTCTACCCACTGTACCCAGTTGTACCCATTGTACCCAGGTTGAGCCCCCTGGCACTTGGCAAGGGGTGCCCTCCCTGCCACTTTGGCCGAGTCCAAGGTCCACCTAACCCCTACAAGTCGACCTAGGCGTCCAGTGTGGATGCTCTAAGTTGACTTTATAAGTTCCCCCCAAAGTCGACTTAAAATTTAAGTGCAGACATGCTAAGTCGACTTAGCTAAATCGACCTAAATTAACAAATGTAGACATAGCCTGTGTGTGATACACCTATTGTTGAGGTGTTACAGACCACGGGCCACTCAAGATATCAATGAGAATTAAGAGTGCTCAGCACATTTCAAGATCAGTCCCTTGATAAACCATTACAGCAGAAGGTGAAAGATGTTCTAATTCGCAGTGGAATATTATTGTAATAAGAATAAGAATAATGTTTGCAGTGTTGCAGCCATGTTGGTCCCAGGATATTAGAGAGACAAGATGGATGAGGTAATACCTTCTACTGGACCACCTTGTATCTAATTATTAATACTTAGGACTGACAAAGTTCTTTTCATCTTCAAAGCACTTGATAACCATTAGTTAATCTTTGATGGAGGGAGGAGACAGCATATTAATAGAGGATGCAAGGTTGAATGCATAAACTGTTAGGTAAGTAATATAAACTACTGAGACAACTTGCATTTCCCATCTCAATGCAGGATATAGGAGAACCAATAATGAAGGCTGTAAAGAGAGCATACATTAAACAGTAGAACCAAAAACAAAAAACAAAAAAACCCCAACCCTCTGATCAGCTGGCTTTTGCAGTCTCTTGTTGTCTTTGTTAAATACCCAAGAAAATTCCAAGCTATGTGACTTTACTATTAAGACCCCTCAGTGAGAAACAGTAACCACTCTCCTTTGAATGATTATACAAACAACACTATATTGCTGTGAATGATATTTCTACATACCTCATGCACTTCAATTATGACCATTTCTTCAGCTTCAAAACATTAACAGCCAGGCCTATCTTCCCCTGACTACAAGAGAAATTCACTCTTAGATTTCTTTAATTCTTTTGCTCCTGCCATTCCAACAACTTAGTGGCACCTTGGCAAATGAAATTATCCTATGAATAGTCAGGTAAAAACCTAAATAATCACTATGTATATAGTGAACATAAAATATTAAAAGATTTTTATTATCGTATAAAACAGGGTAGGCAACCCCCGGCACGTGTGCCAACAAGGGCACACGAGCCCATTCAGAGTGGCACGTGGCACCACAAAAACGGCCACTCCTGACACCAAAAGTCAATCTCAGTAGGTGGGGTGCCAGGGGTCCCCGCCGTACCCATGCCCCCATGTGCCACGAAAGAAGCTGCCTGGAGTGGCTCCTCTCCGCAGCGTGAAGCCACCAAAAGGAGCCACTCCAGGCAGTTTTTTTCTGTGGCATGCCTGGGGACCCCTGAGAGGAGCCACTTTTTTCCACAGCATGCCTGGGTAGTGCCCCCTCGGCCGCACTCCAGCCAATTTTCAGTTGGCCACCACATTTTTTCAGCAGAGGGGTCTGCCGGCACCAGCTGAGAAAGGGCCAGCACGTGGGTTGGCAAAGATTGCCGACCCATCATGCAGAATTACAGTTTTCTTTAAACTAGTAGATTAGTCAACAAGTTTGGAGATAATTAGAAATGCATGCTAGAAAAGTTCTGCAGCTCTGCTACTATTATTTTACATGAAGCAGTATATGAAGTTTAATTGATATGGCACAACCACAAGAGTGGTTATTATGTGTTTGGGCACATGCTGACATACAGTTATGTGAGAAGTTTAAATGAAGAATTTCCAAGCAGATTTACTTTTCTCCTAAGGATTTGAAAATATTTGAATTAGATAATTCATAAGTCATAATAAAAGACTACATCTCTCAGTGTTCTTGTATTTAGGCAGAAAATGAGAGCATACTGAGAAAGTGAAAAAAAGAAAATGTATTAACCAGGATTTAAGAAACCATAAACTTCCCAATAATCACCACATTTATAAATCTAGAACTGTACATTTTAAAGATATCAATTGTTTCCCAGGACATAGATAAAGAATTCCTAAAAATATCTCATGAGGTCTGCACTGATTCATCTTTACAGCCTTTGCCAGCTGCTATAAGAACAATTATTCATATAGAACTAACAGTCTTAGCTAAATATGATACACTCTTGTACAATAAAGGAGAAAATAACCATAATCACAACGATATCAAAAAACAATAAACCGAAGGGGCTTGCTTAATGCACTAGAAGCAAAGAAACTCAGCATCACTAATGCTTGCATACGTAATTCATCTCACTGTGTCTAGTTAAAGCAACCTATATGAAGGTATAGTCACAGCTCTTGATCCATTGGTACTATAATGATAAAGGGTAGATCTTCAAAATCAGAGATGACTATCACCAAAACACTCGCAGAGACAAATGAACACCAAGCCCTGAACTGTTCTCCTGCCTTATATTTTGCACAGTAAATCAGAAGCTTCAGACTCATGCTGTCCTCATAACAACAACTAAAGCAATGGTAGGAAACAAAGTACATGAGACACTGAACCTACATTATACCTCTATGCCTAAATCACAATTGTAGGACCAACCTCTCCCTAGTGGTCTGGGGAGCTCTGTTGGTTCACCCACCTTAATTACCACATTTTCCCATTAAATACCTTATTGTGTGTAGCAAAGTCAGGCCAGATGGCTTTAGAAGGGTAATCCTATTTGAAAACCTGGGGAGGTGGGCGGGCGCTAGCCCGCCCACTACTAAAGCTCCTCCCCCAGCCTAAGGGGAGGAAGCACTGGACCCAGCTTCCAATTAATTACGGGGGACAACAAATGACGAACAGGAACGGGTGTGAAGGTCAAAGGTTCAAAAGTAGGCATTCGGAGGGGGACACCGAGCAGAGAACCTTGGGCAGCGCCCACTGCTCCCGAAAAATGTCAAGGGAGCCAGCGGACGCTACCCAGAGGAACTCTGCTCGGATGCGTGAACGGACAAGGGACCGGAAATAGGCCCCACAGTCGCAGGAACCCCCTTCAGCCAACTTCCGCTCTCTGGTTTTATAAATGGCTACTTTGGCGTAGGCCAACAGGAGGTTGGTGAGGAGGTCCCGCGACTTTGTGGGGCCACGGATGGGGAGTGCATATAAAAGAAGGTGTGGAGAAAAGTGCAGCCAGAACCGCAAGAAGAGGTTCTGGTGGAGCCGGAAAAGGGGCTGCAACCTGGCGCATTCGAGGTAGGCATGCGCCAGGGTCTCCCTCACACCGCAAAAGGGGCAGGTGTCGGGACGGGGAGTGAACCGCGCCAGAAACACGCCCGTGCTCACTGCTCCGTGAAGGAGCCGCCAACTTATATCCCCAGCGGGCCGTGGAGTCAAGGTGGCATACAGACTGGCCCACCGGGGGTTCTCGCCCTCCGCAGGTGGAATCAGGTCCCACCACTTTGTGTCGGGGCAGAACACGAGGGCGAAGAAGTGAATGGTGTGGAGCACAAGCGTGTACAGATATTTACGTGGCGCGGTTCGGAAGGAGACCAGCTGCAAATCTAGCAGGCGGCTCGGGGCATGGGGCGGGGTCGGCCGGGGGGGGGGGGGGGGCGCTGGGCGGGCCCAAGGCCCGATTAAAAGCTCTGGAGGGCCAGGACTGAGGGGAGGGCAAGGAGCACCCTCTCGCAGGACCTGCTCGAGGTAAACCCGAGCAGCAGGGGGCAAGGCTGCCTTCACCTCCTGGAGTAGGCACCAGGGGGTTCGAAGGGTGGAAAGCCCCATGCGCTCAGCCAGTACAAGGGGATCCACCCAGTCCCCCTGGGCATAGTCCAGGAGGTCTCCGGCCTTGGTGACGGCTGCTAGGACCAACCTCTGCCTCACGGAGGGGGCCTCCGCCACCTGCACACTAAGATGGGGGTTGTGTAGCAGGGGCTCCGTGAGGAGGTCCTCCCCCTCGGTGGGCACAAGGGACCTGGAGGCCGAAACGAGCCTCCAGGTCTGGAGGAGGTCCTGGTAGAAGGCCGGCAGCTCGGAGAGGTCTCGCAGAAAACCTCTTGGATTGATAAAAAAGAGCTGCCGGTCGTATCGGAGCCCTCGGTAGCGGCGGAGGAAGGTGCGCGCCAGACGGCTCCACGCCGGACTACCTGCACTATAAAGGAGTCTCTGCAGAGCCTGGAGGCGGAAGGCATGGACCTGGCTGTGAATACAGCACAGGCCCTGCCCTCCCTCCTCCAGGGGAAGACTCAGGATCCCTGCAGAGACCCAGTGCAGTCCTGGCCAAAAGAACTCCAGAACTGTCTTCTGGAGGTGGGCCAGGAAACTCGGGGGCGGGACCAGGGTGTTGAGCCGGTGCCAGGGCATGGACAGGACGAGCTGGTTGACGACCAGTGCCCTCCCGTGAAGGGAGAGGCACTGCAGCAGTCCTGTCCATCTCCGCAGCCGCTCAGACACCCTGTCCTCCAAACCTCGCCAGTTGTCATCCGGGGAGGGATGCGTGGCAGAAAGGTAAACGCCGAGATAGAGCAGCGGACCCGCACTCCACCGGATGGCTTGAAGCACGGGTGGGAGGGAGCTCGCCGGCCACCCGGCCCCTACCGCCAGGCCAGAGCTCTTGACCCAGTTGACCCGGGCGGAGGAGGCTGCCGAGTAGATGGCCAGGTAAGCCTCCAGCCGCTCCAGGTCTCCCGGGTCCTGGACCACGAGGAGCACGTCGGCGGCGTACGCCAACAGGACCAGCCTCAGCCCTGGCTCGCAGAGCACCAACCCCGTCAACCTCCACCGGAGGAGACAGAGGAAGGGCTCCACGGCCAGAGCATACAGCTGGCCTGACAGCGGACAGCCTTGACGTACTCCTCGCCCGAAGCTGACGGGTTCGGTCAGGGTCCAGTTGAGCTTGACCAGACACTCTGCGGAGGCATACAGCACCCGGAGAAACCCCACAAAACGGTGTCCGAAGCCGAACACCTGCAGGGTGCCCAGGAGATACCCGTGGTCCACCCGGTCAAACGCCTTCTCCTGGTCCAGGGCCAGGAAGGCGAACGACAGGCCATCCCTACACCCTAGCTCCAAGAGATCCCGGACCAAGTACAGATTGTTGAAGATGGAACGGCCCGGGACGGTGTAGATCTGGTCGGGATGGACCACGTCCTGCAGCACGGACCCCAGCTGCAGCGAGATGGCTTTGGCTGCGATTTTATAGTCCATGCAGAGGAGCGAGACGGGACGCCAGTTCCGAAGGTCGCGGAGGTCCCCCTTCTTGGACAGCAGGGCCAGGACTGCCCGCCGGCAAGAAAGGGGGAGCACTCCTCTTCCTTCGGACTCGGCCCAGACGATGGCGAGGTCCGGGCCGAGGACGTCCCAGAACACGCGGCAGAACTCCACAGTCAGCCCGTCCATGCCCAGGGATTTGTTGATGGGCATGAGACGGAGAGCTTCCGAGAACTCGGCCAGAGTGAGAGGTAGCTCTAGCCGGTCTCGGTTGCCCTCGCTGACCATGGGAAGTTCATTCCAGAGCACCCTACAGGCGGCAACTGCGGTCGGATCCGGGGAGAAAAGGCCGGCGTAGAAGGCCCTGGCCCTTCCACGCATCTCCACTGGATCCGTGAGAGGGGTGCCATCCTTAGCGAGGAGGCTGGTGACATGCTTTTTGGCCCCCCTCCGTTTCTCCAGGGCACAGAAGAAGCGGGAACCGCGATCCATCTCCCAAAGGAGATGGAGGCGGGATCGAACAAAGACTCCCCGGGCCCGTAGGTCCTCAAGGGCGCGGAGCTCCTCTCGCTTCTCCCGGTACACTCCACAGAGGGACGGATCCTCAGGGCTGGCGGCCAGACGCCTCTCCAGCTCTAAGACCTCCCGTTCCGGCTGCTCTATCACCGCATCCCTCCGCCAGCTGGCCCCTCAAGTGTAGTCACGGCTGAACAGCCGAGCGCACACCTCCCCCACGTCCCACCAAAGCCGCGCCGAGGGAAAGGCGAGCCTCTGCGCCCGCCAGGGCAGCCAGAACTCCCGGAAGAACGCCACGAAGCCCACATCCTCCAGCAGGCTGTTGTTGAAATGCCAGTAGGCCGGCCCCGGCCTCTCTGCCGACAGAGAGGCCTTCACGGTCACCAGGTGGTGATCCGTGAAGGGGGCTGGCCGTATGCCAGAGGAGTGGGCTCGTGCGAGATGGAACCTAGAGATATAAATGCGGTCCAACCGGGAGTGGCGCGACCGATCTTCCCCCACCCGGACAAAGGTAAAGGTGACCTCATTGTCCGGGTGGTGGTCGCGCCAGAACGTCCACCAGGGAGTGGTGGTCTACAATCCCCCTGAGGACGTCCGCGGCGGCCGGGCACTGCTCGGTCCCCGTGCAGTCCCGTTCCTCGAGGGTGAGGTTAAAGTCCCCGCCCAGGACCAGGCACTGCTGAGGATCCAAGGTGCCGAGGAAGGCGGCCGCCTGCTGATAGAAAAGCACCCGCTCCGGGGCCAATGCAGGGGCATAGACGTTGACAAAGTTCAACGTCAGCCCCTGCATGCGGCCCCGGACGTGCAGCAGGCGGCCCGGCACAACCTCGGCAACCCCCAGCACCTCGGGCTGTAGGTCGGGGGAGAACAGGGTGGCTACTCCGCCCTGTCGGGCGGAGAGATGACTGAAAAACACCCTGCCCTCCCACTCCAGCCGCCAGCTGGCCTCGGCGGCTGGATCCGTATGGGTCTCCTGCAGGAAAACCACAGAGTACCCCCCCTCCCGCAGGAAGGAGAGCACCTGGGTCCTGCGGAGACCCATCCTACAGCCCCTGGCATTTAGTGTGGCAAAGATGACAGAGGCCATGAGGAGGGCTGGGGGAGAGGATCCTCAGGGGCAGGACAGCCCGTGGCCCCCGTCGGGCCCCGCAGCAATCCGTGACCCACCCCAAAAGCCATGAGGGAGTCACGGAAGCTGCGGGCCCTCTGGTAGGCCGCAGCGTCCTGCCTCCCAGTCCCCCCCCCTTTAGAATGGCCCTCACGGCCTGGAGGACGAGATGGAAGTCCCCCCAGTGCTGCAGGGCGAGCTGCACCTGATTCCTGGCCCCACGAGTGTCGGCCAGGAACGAGCGCAGCCCATCCCGCAGCGCCAGGGGGTCTGGGGCGGAAGGCCCCGGGCCATCCCCCAGTTGGGTCCCCGCAGTGGCCCCGCTGCCAGCCCGAAGTGACAGACAGGGCGCAGAGCCCCGTCGCGGCGCCGATGTCGCGGGCGCCGCGTCACCCGGCTGAACCCCCGACGGAGGGGGCGGCGGAGGGAAAACAGCAGCCCCTTGGATGGAGGGGGCTACAAATACCGCCCCCCCCCCCCCGGGAATCGCTTCGTTGCAGAGGGAAAGACACGATCCCGGGGTGGCAGCAGTAAGGGCGGGAACTGAGGGAGGAGTAGGGGCAATCGCGGGGGTCAGGGGGGAGGGGACAGGGGTAGGATCAGGAAGGGGATAGGAAGCAGCGGTAGGTGCGGGAGTAGGGACAGGGTCCCCAGTGGTCGAACCACTGGGGTGCGGCTCCCCTCGACCGGGCACGGGGGTTTTCAGGAGAAGGTCTAGGGACGGGTCCCCGCCGATGCTGGGCGTGGAGGTTTCCATGGCCTCAGCGTCAGACAGAGGGGAGAAAACAAGGGGAGGGAGGGAAGGCTGTGCCACCTAGGTCAGATCCCCGGGGCCCAGCTGCTCAGGGCCAGGTGTCGCCTCCAGGGGCCCGGCGGCTACAGAGGAAGCCCCGATCGCAGCCGGGTAGGTGGAACAACCTGGTGGCGTTCCCAGGGCGAAGGGTGAGACAGCGGGCAAGGGCTGGGATTGGGACTGGGACTGGGACGAGAGAGGGGGCAGCGAAGACGATTCGCCGCCCAGATCGAGGCCCGCTGGTAGAGAAAGGTCGTCCTCCCCTGCAGCTACCAGGGTCAGACCCAGGGCCTCAATCTCCGCGAAGATGGAGCTGAAATCCCCCCGCCCCCCGCCTCAGCGGAGGCTACCTCACCATTGGCAGTGGGCATGGGTGGCGAGGCGGGCTCGGGGGGGGGCAAAGGCAGCTCCATCCACGGCCTCTCCGGGAAGGGGGTTTTCAAGGGCCTCCGATGGGGGGGCAACACTGCCCCCCTGTGCTGCTGGAGCCGTTCCCTCGGCCACGGCCTCCCGCTGAGCCTCGTCAGGGAGCGCGGTAGAAGGCCCAGTGATAATGTTGGCATCCTCAGCCCCCGGTACTGACTTCCGGGGGGCCTCCTCCCCATCCGACGAGGCGGGGCGGGCCTGCGCCTTCTTGCGCTTCCCTTTGACAAGGGTCCGGTCCTCCAAGATGACATGGGAGGGCCAGCCAGCGGGGATAGAGCCGGGCGTTGAAGGCGAGGGCTCCTGGGAGGAAAGGGACAAGGGAGGGACGACAGGGGGATGGGAAGCCTCCCCCTGGGGTGCGCCCTCTCCCACAGCTGGGGCCTCCCTGGCCGGCGCCCTCTCCTCTATGGGCCCCGTCCCAGGCGTGCCCATTGGGGTAGCAACGGGGCCCAACGTAGACGGTTGTGATGGAGGAGGAGGTGCAGCTCCGGTGGCCAGGGAGCTGGGGGCACCAGCGATGGTGTGGCCGGTGCCCAATGACACCTCGGAGGGCCCGGTTGCTCCCTCTCCCTGCTGGGCCAGGGGACAGTCCCTCTGGACGTGCCCCGTGGCCTGGCAGAGGAAGCACCGAGCCTCCCCCGAGGAAAAATGGATCCTATAGTGGGCCCCTTGATGGGGCACCAAAAAGGACCCCTCGAGCGCCCTTCTGACATGCGCCCCTGCCGGCGGAAGATGGATTTGCACCTGCCGGCGGAAGGACAAAACGTGACGGAGGGCAGGGTCCTTGCAGCCCAGTGGGAGAGGGCTAATGGTGGACAGAGGCTTCCCCAGGGTGGAGACGAGGGGAAGCAGGGCAGAGTTGGGGAGGAAGGGCGGGACAGAGGTCAGGACCACCCATACGCCCAGGTCCTCCAGGGGCTCTATGGGAACATAGACACCCCCCACCGCCAGGCCCTTCGCTGCCGCCTCCTATGCGGCGGCCTCCAACGACAAGAAAAATACGACCTTGCCGTACATCTTGGAGGCCGCCACAATAGCCGAGGGCCCCACCACCCTCGCCATCGCCCGCACATAGGTCTCCACGTGGGGCGAGGCGACCACCAGGAGGCAATGGATACCGTGCCTCCTGGTCAAGGTGGAGAAGGGCCCCCGGCTCCCTGAGATGGTACCCAAGGAGGTGGTGCGGGCAGATGGTAAGGCAGCGGTGGGTGGAGGGGTGGCAGCTGCCTGGGCGTACGATCTGGGGGCCGAGGGACCCCCAGAGCTGGTGGAGGGAATGGCAGGGAAAGAGGGGGCCACGGCTGATGACGGGGCCGCGGCTAAGCCCTTAATTGCCTTCTTCACCTGGCTTTTACGGCTGGCCGAGGAGGCTGCAGCAGCAGCGGAGGCCCCTCCCATGCCCGCCACTGCAGGCGCCTTAGTAGGGGTGCCAGAGATGGTTGAAGCTGCGGCGGTGGTCGAGGGGGGGGGGTCCAGCGGTGGACGGGAGAGCAGGTTCAGGGAGAGGAGAAGGGGTAGGGGGGGCTGAGGAGGTCTCCATGTCCCCCATGATGGGGGGACAGACAGGGTGGGAGGCCTAGGGTAGGGATGGAGGAAGGGGTACCGGGGGGGGGGGAGGATAGGGGGTAGGACCACTCCTCCCCGCTAGACTGTGGCAGGGGAGGTGGATATATCCGGGGGTAGGGCTATAGGGGTAGATCAAAGGGGACCGTGAGGGCAGGGGGGGAATGCAGGCTGGCGAACCACTCCTCCCTGCTAGGCTGCAGACTGGGGAGGAGGGTGCAGAAGGGGAAGGGGCACAGGGACTTGTATGGGATAGAAGGGGGTCCGGCTCCTCTGGGTGGGGTCAGGTTCTAAGACATCGGGGGGGGGGGGGGGGCCGGGGGGGGAACCAACATAAAACCCCCGTTGGGGCCCACTGGTGCCGATAGTGCATGGGCATGCTGGGATGGTGGAACGGAGGGGGGGGTTCGGAGCGGGCAACTGAGCAAAGGGAGGAGGTGGGAATAGTGGGAGTCGAAAGCAGGAGGGAGCAGGGCGGGGCAAGGGAGCAATGGAGGCTGGAGGGTGGGGCAGAGAGAAATGAAACAAACAGTCCAAATTTGGGGCGGGGCAGGGAGAGGAACCAAAAACTCTAAAAGGGCCAGGGAAGGGAAACAAGCCAGGAAGAAAGGGCACGGGTGGGAGGGGACAGTGAACTAGCCGGGGGGGCAAGGAAAAAAATGGGGAGCCCTCTGGCCAAGTGGGGCTAGGGGGAGAGGGGAGGGTCAGGCAATATGGGAAGGGAAAGAAGTTGCCTGTGAGGCCCTAGCCCCCACTGCCGCTGCAGCAAAGTCCAACAAGCAGGGAAGCCTAGCAGCAGTCCTGGGGTGAGGAGTGGGCAAACGGTGGCTGGGGGAGTAGTGGAGGGGTGGCAGCAATGGTAATGCTGGTGGTGGGGTGGGGGCTAGATGGAATGTGGGGGAGAGGGCTCCACACCACTCTTCCCTTTCCCCCAGGCAGCAGCAGTAAAGACTGCCCCACCACCAGCTGAGCAGTGATGGCAAAAGTCTCTCAGTCTCAAACAGGCCACCCCTCCACAGCTTTTAGATGGTCCCAAGCGCTCCCCCAACAGTCACAAACACACCAATGAAGTATCCTGGTGGGTATCTTCCTCACCAGGAGATGGAATACGGGCAGGTACAGCAGCAGCAGGCTACAAAAGGCAGTGGTGATAGTGGTGGTGGTAACAGCAACAGCAGCAGGGTCCAGCTGGCAGGCAGGAAGGCAGGCAGGAGTCTTCTCCTCCTCTGGTGGTAGCAGTGGTGGTGGGGAGAGGTCTTCTGCCTGGTCACTCCCTCCTTCCCCACAGGGCAGGGGGCGGGAGGGAGACAGGCCAGCCGGAGGACAGGTGGCCGCACAGGAACAGGGGCAGTAGTGGGGACAGTCCCAGCAGCAACGGTGGTGGTGATGGTGGTGGTGGTAGCAGCAGTGGTGGCAACAGCAGGAACAGTGCAGCCTTCCTCCTCTCTCCTCTACAGGAGGGGAATTGAAGGTGGGTTGTCAGCCCTAGAATGCTGAAGGCACTGTTCCCAGCAGGCAGAGGAGAAACAGCTGCGGGGCAATTAGGGACACCAGGAGAGGAGAGGAGAGAAAGCGAAGCAGAGCAGAACAGAGCAACATCAGAAAGGGTTAGAGGAAGGGAAGGAGACTAGGCAAGGCCTGGGAGGGTTGCCTCGTCCGCTGCAGCAGGGGCAGCAGAAAACTCCCGTTCTACAAGGACTGAGTCCAGGGCAGTGAAGCCACGGCCCTGACAGGGAGAAGTGGGCTTGCCAGGGAGGCTGACTTGCCACAGGCCCTACTACGCCAGGGGAGTGGACATTAGGCGGCACAAGTTGGGGAGTACTCTGCCATATGTGTTTGACCAGAGAACTTCTTCTGCCTCTACTCCTGAAAGTGGGATTCATTTTTCATTAAGATTAATGATCAGCACTCAAAGTCAGATTACAGCACAAGCATTACAAGAAGGAAAAAGGAGCTGCCTTTCATTCTCATCTTATTCTATTTCTTTGGGACATCTGATGTCTCAGTTCCTTCAGTAAAACCAAATGGATGCCCTTATACCAGTTTAATTTCCACCTCCAGTTTCTAGCAAGGCCGGTAAAATCTTCAAGCCATGAGTGGAGCCATGAGTGCTTGCGGCCGTGGCCACCAGGCCCCCAGTCATAGCCAGACCTTAGCATGGCGCTGGTGCCTCTGTCCCACTCACAGCTGCGGCCACCGGCTGCTGGCCAGCCCCACGGCTGCGGCAGCAAAGTTTGCATTGCTGCCGGGCACTGCACCTCTTCCCCTCCTAGCGGGGGAGGGCAGCTTCTGGTCATGACCCACCCTTCACTCTCAGGGGTCCAGCTAAAATTCAGGGGCTGGCTACGTCCCTTGTGTGACTTGGGGCAAATCACTTCCCATCTCAGTTCTTCTGATTCCCTCTTGCCCTTGCAATGTTTCTGTCTGGGGCACAGAAGCCCCACCACCGCCAACACTTGTGATGGCGGTCTGTGGCAAAGAAGCCCCCTGCCCCTCCCCCTGCTGAAAAAAAGCCACATGCCGCTGAAGGCGCCGGTAGCTTTTTTGGGAGTGGGGCCTCCAGGTGGCATTCCCCCCCTTGAGTACCCTGGTGCAACTAGGTGCCAGGGTACAATTCCCAGGCAACTTGGTGCCCAGGTTTTCTTGAGTCCTGGAACAGTCAAACAAATCTAAAGTGTATTCCTAGGAGTCTGTGCTCTATGGAACAATACACAAGCCAATGAACTCATAGCCCTCATTAGCCATTCTTATATTATTCAAGCTTTTTCGTATGTTTAATATATTCAGCTAGGTTTTTTAATCACTGTCGGAACACGTAAACCAGCTAAGTATCACATAAATTTGTTTCCAATAACCAGAAGGGTCTTACATCTATTGACTGGTTTTAGCCATGTTTAAAAAAAAAAATCATGTTCAAGTAAAAGCAGTTTCCCCAAACTTTCAATTGCAAACTCAGAAGCACCA
The DNA here is from genome assembly GCA_007922175.1 of Pelusios castaneus. Classification (NCBI taxonomy): domain Eukaryota; kingdom Metazoa; phylum Chordata; order Testudines; family Pelomedusidae; genus Pelusios; species Pelusios castaneus. Next base: position 2,682,639 of record ML685896.1, read on the forward strand.
TTTTCCATCTGTTTTCACAGAATATGAGATAACAGTATTTCACCGTCTATTATGGAAAATGGGACCTTGTATTTCTCCCCACCATGTCTCATCCATCTCAACTGTAAATCCTGATTGATTATCTCAACAGAAGAAACGAAACAGACTTAGATACATATCACTGAATTTCCCTTCTAGAGACTGATTTACACTTACATTTGTGAAATGCCCGAACTGCAGTCAATCTGGCCTCCGATGAGCCCAGAAGAGAAAATATTCCTAACCATTAGTAGCTGTACTTAATATGATCCAGTTAACAAAAAGAATGGTATAAAAGACTGTGTGTGCGTGCATTGTTAAAAAAAATGCTCTAACCATTAAAAGAAAAATCAGAAAAAAAGTACTGCTAAATGGCTGTGCAGATTTAAAAATCACCAAAGGTATGAAAGCGTTCAAGAAATACATTGGTCCAGAAACATCAACAAAATTCTATTAATATATAAATGTCTAAGACAGGTTCAAGTGTTTACCTAGCTTTCACTGATGTATGTGTGTTAGATATGCTTTTAATGTATGCATATTAAGTATGCCAACCAAATGAACTGAAAATAGAATTTTAATTTCAGCATACACTACATACATTGTGTTTCTTTACTCATAAAAGTCAAATCAGACATCTTGATGCAGGTTCTGGTGGGAAGGAGATTGGCAGTATTGGTTCAAAATCTGTCCTTTCCAAGGTGATTTCAAAATACTTGCCAAGAAAATGGAGGGATGGCAATTCTGACATCTGGTGTCATATACAAAAAATCACATTGCAGAACACTCTGGAATGCCCAATACGCTGTGCAGCAAAGTGGGAAACAGCTAAATCACTAGTTGTAGGAGCAGATGCCTGGTGTCCCCCCATAGGAATGCTCAGGGCAAATATATGGTGATTTAGGCAATCTTCACAAATGGCATGCTCCATTCCAAATACAAAAGTCCTTTTATAAGAACAAAAGCAGGAAATATTTAATAATATATATTTGCTTGCAACCACTGATCATGCTTACTGATCTATCATTAACTTAGGAGATGCTCTAAAAGGGTAGCTGAGTCAGTCTAATTCAGCAAAACAAACAAGGAGTCTTGTGGCATTTTTAAAAACTAACACATTTATTCATCACCTGAGCTTTTGTGGGAGAAAGTGGGATTTTCTCCCATGAAAGCTCAGGTGATGAATAAATTTGCTAGTCTTTAAAAGTGCCACAAGATTCCTTGTTTGCTTCATTAGTTTATGGAAGTCCTCCATTCTCTCCAAAGACTTTCTCCCTGCCAAACACAGGTGGAGGGAAAAGGAGAAAAAACTGGGGTAATTATGAAGAAAAACTAGCTTCCTGGGTTTTTCATATAGAACAGAAGAGGAAATACTATCTCTGCTTCAAAGAAAGAGATATTAGGGATTGGTGTGACACTGTGACTGAAAAACAATACCCCCAAAAAACCCATATTCACCAATGTCATATAATTAGGATATGTTGTGTACAAAGTATGCCTTGTTTGGTAATATTTCAAAAAAGCCTTGATCTGCTAAGTATTACCATTTTGTCCGATTGTATGTGCTATCATTATAAGTGAAGTTATGAAACACTGTTGAACATGCTACTAGAACATGTCGTTAGGTGGGAAACTCACACTAACAGCCTCTCAGGCACAATAATGGAGTGGCCAGACAGTATTAATGGCTCTCTCTCACCCATTCAAGAACAGATTCCACTAACAGGAATTGCTTACAGTGAAGGCTTCACTGTAGGAAGCATAACAATGAGTCTGATGGCATTTTAAAGGCTAACAAATGTATTGGGGATCTTCAAGCATCTGACAGTGGGATTTTCTCCCAAGGAAGCTCATGCGACAAATAAATATGTTAGTCTTTAAAAGTGCCACAGGTTCCTAGTTTGTTTTGCCGAACTAGACTAACACGGCTACCCCTGTGGAACTTGTAGGAAGCCTGTTTGCAATGGGGCTTCAGTGACCAATGAGGATGACCCCACAGGTCACAAATCCGATTGTTGTTGCACGATGAAACAGACTATAAAAGGGGGAGTGTGACATCATCACTTGGCTTTTCTCTCCCACCAACTCAGCACCTAAAGCAGCAACTGAAAGACAAAGAATTTTGGACTGAGGGAAGAGAGTCCTAGGTGTGGTAAGCACTGTTTGCCTATGTGAATTGAAAACTTTTAGTCTGCCTCACAGGGTGAGGCATTGCTAATCTGAATCTTCTGCATAGACTTTAGACTGTGATTTTAGGTTTACTTCTTTTGATCACTACTTTTAATCTCTTTACATTTGCCACTTAATGACTTAAAACCTATTGTTCTGTAGTTAATGACGTTTTTTAATGTTTTATCTTGACCATTGTGTTTTTAAATGAAGTGCTTAGACAGACTGCTCAGTAACAAAAGCTGGTGCATGTTCCTTCCATTTTGAGGGAAGGGCGTACTGGGTAATAATCTCCACTGGTCAGGCTTTTTGACCAGGGTTAGATGGTATAATCTGGAGTCCCTGGACAGGAAGACAACTAAAGCATCTCTATCAGTTCATAGTAGCTGGAAAGCATTCCTTGAACTATATTGGGTGCCTGGTGCCATCTGCTGTCAGGCTGGGTGCTAACAGTATCCAAAGAGAGTCAGAATAAGGTGGAGGGCTCACTCCAAGCTAACTTCAAAGGGGTAGCCGTGTTAGTCTATTGTAGAAAGACAACAGAGTCTTGTGGCACTTTTAAAGACTAACAAATTTATTAATTGCATGAGCCCCCGTGGGAGAAAATCCCACCTCGCCAGACGCCCCGAAGACAGGCTAAGAGCATCCAGCGGTTCCACAGCTTGAAGGCTCCTGGGTTCTGCATACCATCATAATGTGGTTATCAATTTAGCAAGTATATCAACTGGGGGAGCTTAATTTAAAACAAGTATCGTAAAATGAACTCTGGCTCCAATTTGCTGTACTAGAAAGAAAAATCCAGGAGTCATGACTTCTTTCTACAGAATAGGATCCTTCAGGGAAGAAAGTATGGCACTGCCTCTTCCCTAACCTCACAGACAACTAGTTTAGATTAAAAGTATTACACTTAGGAGAATAGCTCATTACCTGACTTTGAGAATCAAAACACCCTGAAATCTTCCTGCCTGGCTCATAGTTGAGGAACTTTTGAAGTGAACACAACAACATTCCAATCAAAGGCAGACTATCAAAGGAGATAACCAACTACATGCCTAAAGGACTAGTTGTTACAGGGTGAAAAAAAATCTACAAATCAATACTATGATGCAATTGTAACCAATGGAATAAGCCTGACATCGGAAGACCTTCATATTCATAAATTCTGAAGAGGGAAGGAACCTTTGTGATCCAATTCTAGTCTGACATCCCACTTAGTACAGGCCAGAGAACTTTGACAAACTAAGTCCAAGCACAGATCTTTTAGAAAAAACACCTTGTGTTGCTTTTAAAATTGTTAATGATGGAGAATCCATATTGACCCTTGGAAAACTGTTCCAATGGCTAATCACCCTGTCGAAAATGTACACTTTATTTCCTGTCTGAATTTGTCAAGTTTCAACTTCCAGCCTTTGGATCATATTATACCTTTCTCTGAAAGACTGAAGAGACCATTATTAAATATTAAATACCACATAAGTATTTGGAGACTGTAATCAAGTCATCACAACTTTCTCTTCATTAAGCTAAACAGATTGAGTCTCTTAAATCTATCAGTATCAGGCATGTTTTCTAATCCTTTAATCATTTATGTAACTCTTCTCTGAACCCATTCCAATTTATCAGCATCCTTTCTGAATTATGGATACCAGAACTGGACAGTATTCCAGCAGTGGTTGCACCAGTGCCAAATAGAGAGGTACAACCAGCTCTCTCTACTTCTTCTACTTGATCACTCTGTTTATGCTGCATTACCCCTCTTGGCCACACCGGGATCTCATGTTCAACTGATTATCCACTAAAATCACCAAATCTTTTTCAGAATCATGATGACTTGTTCTGGTTAAAACAGGGTGCCCAAATGAAGTCACTGGAGAAATCTCTTTTCTCAATGACCCAAAAACTTGTATTACTGACAGATTCAGAAAGGACTTAAATTGCCCCTTCTCAGAATGACAAGGTGAGTGAGGAAGTATCTTTTATGGGGCCAACTTCTGTTGGTGAGACAAATTTTCTGCTTGTCTCTCACACCGACAGAAGTTGGTCCAATAAAAAGATATTACCTCACCCACCTGGTCTCTCTAATATCCTGGGACCAACAGAGCTACAAGTAAACCTTCTCAGAACAGTTTTGGGGATGAACAGAGAGCTTGCCGCCAGTACCCTTTTTATCAGGTAGCCATCTTTGAACAAAGATGTAACTTGACTCACAACAGAAATAGCTGTAATACCCTTTGGTACCCATGCTGCTGGAATAAAATATGCTCCTGTGAAACCAAGAACCTTAAGGCACTTCTATGTTGATTCCATTACTTGAAGTTGTAGAATTTGTAATCCATTACTCTAATGAAAACACTTCTCTTCTGGGTGTCAGACCAAGCTCCTGGATGCTGAAATGTCTGAGAAAGGATTATGGAGTACTTGTCTATCTATCAATGGCCTTGGAGAAGCTGGATACAAAGACTCTTTCGTGCTCTTAACCTCAAACTCTTTAATTGGTTATGCAGTAGTCAATGTTAATTATATACAGGGTCATAAACAATACCTTAATTTTGGAAATGGGTAGTTAGGCATTTTACTTTGCAGAGAAGAGACTAATTCATGTTGAAGAAATCACAGAAGCCACGCCTAAAAGAATAATTATGATTGCAGAGGTTGAATGCTTGGAGATCGTCTGGACAGAGAAATTTACAGTTTGTAACAAATCTGCAATTCACCATTCCAAGAAAGCAAACTTTTAAGAAAGGGGTTTCCTTGGTATGGTTCTTGAACAGTTGATCTAATAAAAACTAACCTAAGTCTTTTGTAGAAAAAAGGAGATCATAAATCAAAATGGTGGTAAATCAATACATCCATGTAATAACTTTAATTTCTGGTATTTTTATCTGTCCTCATGTCTTGGAAGATATTCTGCTTATTTTACTATTCTCCCCTACACACACTGAAACATCACCTAATTTTTCTGTGGTTCTACGCTGCTTGAAAGCATAAAAGGTTCATGGCCTTTTAAGTACCATCAAGTAAATATGTACATAATTCATATACATTGCAGGTTTTCATTATTTTACTCAACTTCACTGTTTCGAAACTAACATCTTCCAACATATACTAGCAGGTCCATTTGGGCTTCTGTGACCAACAGCAACATTCACACTCCAATAAATTAGTGCCATCTAGTGGAATTCAAAGAATGTCACCTGTGCCAGTACTGTCAGTCATAACTGACTCTGGTTGTCCTGTGTATAATTTATGACCCCTATAAATATTAATATGAACTGAACTGAAATATCCCACAGAGTTTTTCTACAATGCACACAGCTGATCAATCAAATGTAGTAGCAACTGTGCTATAGTTTTAAATCCTTCCCTACATTCTAAAAATCAGCAGAAGCAGCAAAGGAAGACAAGTAAAATGTTTTTAGATTCTCATCTGAAAAGGTGCTCATACGTAAAAACACAGCCAGTAATGTTGCAATCAGGTAGAGTACATGTGGATCAAAACCAAACAAATAAGCACAACCGTAAGCAAAAGCTCAAATACTGTATCAACTTTAACTGTTTTTTTTCCCAAATTTACTGAAAATAAAGCAAAATGAACAGGTGTTCATTATAGGACACCATATTCAACCTGAAACAGAAGAAATGACTACATTATATGAGTATCTAGTTCCAGATTCTAGTCTCTTTCAGAGATGTAATCTTCTATCCAAGCATATCAAAGAATATTATGTGCTCCTCTATGTCCAATATACACCTCCAATTACATACCTCCAAATTGACCTTTAACTGACTGAGAGGTCTAGTGTATAGTACTCTACATGCCATATGGGAGAAGTTCAGCTCTCAAATTACGGAACTCAGTCTACATTTGTTTTACTCTTTTTCTCATGCTTCCCACCTTATAACCATTCAGTCATCTTAAGTCCCCCATGAGTTTCTTTTAAACAACTTTCATATGGACTGCTATTAATACCTCTCAGCCATTGCTAAGGTTTTAGACTACTTCTGTAATCTTGTTTATTTGTATGATGCTAATCATCTTTCTTGCCATACAAAAGACTTAGAAAGCTGATTTGGGGATACAAAATGCAATTTCTAACAAGCCGTCACCTTTGAGAGTTTAAGCTCATAATGTGATTGAAAAAATATGTGGGAAAATACAACTAGTCTACATTTCTTTAAAGCACAAGTAATGCAAATTCATAATCCTTGACCTGTTATCTGATGTTTTTATGGAACATGGAAAAAGAAACAAAATGGTAAAAGAATTTGAACACTTCTAGATTTTCAACCTCTCTTCCTAAACAATAAATATATCTGAGAATAGATTTGCATGTCTCTCTAGTAACACAAAAAAATACCCTGGGGTAGGAAACTTGAAATGTCCTGAATGAGACAAAGGAAACCATGTAATTTTTCTTCTAGAAGACAGATTAAGAAAGCTGTGGCAGTTCTAGCTTCGCTTGAAATGTCATGCATGATATACAACTGAAAAATACAACAGACATGCTTCACTCAATACAGTAACCTTAACATTTCCAATTGAAAGAACTTGCTTTATGTGCCTCTGTATGGTTTATGGGTTTACTGTTGACAAGTGTTGTCTCTTCCACTTGGTATCCTGCATATCAAACAAAGGCATATGGAATATAGCTCTACAGAGCCATGAAGACAATTCTTGTTTCTGAGACTGTGGTTTGCCAATCAATGACCTTGTATGACTGCTATTGACATGGTTCCATCAGTCCAACAAACCCCAATTATTTCTATTTATGTTTTCAACTAGAAAGCAACTTACTAATATTTATCCTTTTTTGCTACCAAGAAATATCTCCTTAAAACAAGAGAACGATGTCCTCAGACTTACAGGATTCCTTACTATCGTCACAAAAACAGAAAGCCCTTTCAAAGATAGCCTTTATGAAACTGTACCAATATGAAACCGTACCAATGAACTGCAACTGTTCAAGCACAAGAAATTATAAAGCTCATCATATGCATTCATTCTCCTGGCATCAGAGCTTTTTGATGGAAGGGCTCACCCATCACAATGAGCATCCACACTTACAGATTTTTAATTCTATAAAAAAAACGGATTTTTAAAGTAGTCCTATGTGTACGATATTTTTATGGACTACTTGTTCTCTTTTATTATGTAGGTAGGCTGTTGTGTTGCAATGTTTGTAGTTTCTTGTACACATTCCAACTAAGTAAATAACTCCATATGTGGGTGTATTTATATGCCTTCCACGTGCAGAGGTAGCTTCCAAGAAAGGAACTAACTCCAAATATCTTATCTTGTAAATAGAAATAAGACTGCTTTAAGTATTACCCTGAGGAACATTTGATTACATAGTGGATCATAATGGTAAGCCTTGTTCAATTCATTATAGCAAGTAAGTGTTTGGATTGGTAGTATACTCCATTTTAGTACGTTCCTTCTTTTAAAAAATCATTCTTTTCATAGAAAAATATATTTGTATCCATTGTATACAACAAGCATTATATTAAAAAGGATTCTGGGTCTTTTCTTGAACACAAACTGCAATGATAGCATCTAATACAAACACTTAAAGGCAAGCAAACACTAGTTTATTTTGCAATAAAAAACATAATATTGCCTAGTATTATTAAGGGCCTACAACTGTTTATAAAGTTTAATTCACAGGCATAGTGAACCCAAAACACCAAGGACAGAAACTTGTTTATGTATCCTCTTTATCAGTGTTGTAGAAACCTTTCCAGACCTGAACCAGACAAAAGACATTCTAATATGAGATGGCCCTATAGAGAGGTTTTACTAGTTACACCAAAATAATTCCAGTGATTTCAGTGGACTTACATTAGTATGAATCAGAAGTGAGACATGTATCTGGCATTCCATCTGCTGCCTAAGATTTTTGGCGGTTGATAATGGGAGACCAGACCCCAGTTATAAAAACTGAAGCTAACAACAATGGCATCTGGCTAGCAACCAAAGATATGTCTCTCTCTTCCAAAGACTTGACGAACAGAATAAAAGGCAAATAGATCAAAGGTAATAGAATAATGGAATTTAAATCATAAAATGGTCATTCGTGATAACAGACATCCAGCCTTTCAGATTAAGTTAGTAGACAATGTTTATTTTGTTTTCCCTTTTAAAAACATTGTTTCAATTTTAACACAATCACTCACACATATGGTCTCATCTCAAGCCATGATGTCATGCTCATACATCACCACTTAACAAGTGTTGGAATTAAGATGAATTAATTACTATTACAATTCATTATTGCCGCCACAATGACTTACACAGAAAAAAACCCAAAAACTCACCTATAATTTCTAGGATGCAAGTATAAGTAATCAAAGCAAACCACAACATCTTACTGGTATAAATCTTTCTCTTCTCCATGCTGATTTACTAGCATTTTACATCCACTTTTCCCTCAATTTGCAAAAGGTATAAATGACTGCACAAGGCAATCAGGAACATTACCTATATCTGTTCTATAAAGTACCATATATTTTATAGTGCTGACTAAACAGTTAATAATTAAGATGCAAATAACTCAACTTACACTCACACACAAAAATTACAACAAAAGGTTAACATTTGTTGCTTTGTTAAAATTTTGACACATAAGGAATGGAACTGCATACTGCATAGAAAGCTACGATTAAATTTTCATTCTGAAATGTTTGTTCCCTGTTGTACATTTTTAGCAATATATACAAACAGAGTCCTTTGGCACTTTTAGAGACTAACAGATTTATTTATTGCATGAGCTTTCATGGGAGAAAATCCCACTTCGTCAGATGCTTTGAAGAACTGACAAAGTGGGATTTTCTCCCACAAAAGCTCATGCGAAAAATACATGTTAGTCCTTAAAAGTGTCATAGTACTCTGTTTGTTTCTCTGCAATAGACTAACACAGCTACCCCTTTGGAACTTAGCAATATACAGTTTACCTTGGAATTACAATCAACGTTCAGGTGTTCCAATAACAAAACAGTTACAGACAGCTTATGCTTTAGGATGCGCTCGTTGGCTCCAAGTATGGATATTTTATTTACCTCAAATATAGAAATGCAGATATTTTAACATGCTTCCTGATCTGGTACAATGTCAGGCAGAGTTATTTTTAGTTCTAATCCACTTAAAGTGCTAAATTCCAAGGGAATCAGCAGTGTGGCTTCACTCATCACTTAAACTAGATCCTTGTGGTCCCTATGCTCAAATGCAATCTTCAAGAACAAAGGGATAAGATAAAGCCATTTTTCTGATAAGGAAACATTCTTGTGCCACTCCCCCCCTTTTTTTTTTTAAACTTGCAGCTACTTACGTATGGCCCAATAAATAATAAATCACATTTGCAGACAACAGACATAGCAGAAATAAACAATACAGGGCTTGAACATAAACAAGACAACTACAATATGGGATTTACCATTTTGATCTCAGGACTCATTTGCATTTACAAATTTAAATCCATGAGAAGCCACCAGATATGGTATTAACTATTCTGTAAACTTGATACATTAATAGTACTGCAACCTCACCACACACTGCACTCATGAAAATATGGAATCCTCATTTCATGGTGATTAGCAACACAAATTCCAGTGATTTGATTCCAATTTGGCTTGTGTTTTTTGTTTAAACTATGTGTTGCATTCATAAAAATATATATTCTCCATCTATAGTGGCTTTCTTTAATTTAATTTAAAAATCAATACACAGTAACATCATCTATAGGTAATTAGTTAATTCAGGTTTTCTTCAAGGGGTGTATATTCTTCAAGAAAGTATAAAAGCAACTAAAAAACATATCTCACTGAAAAACTTACCGTAAATGTGCTCTAGTTCAAGGTATTGGCATTTTCTCTCATTACAATTGTTATTAATGTTATCAGAAAGGATAATATATTATTAACAGTTCTGGCTCGTCTTGTTTATATAAAGGTCAATATTGCTAATTTTTAGCATTAAAATGGCAACACAAAAATAGAACACTTCTATCTGACTTTGTTTCTACCAGAACTGCAAACATCTAACCTGTTAGTAGAAAAGATTAAATTTAACTTATGCATTTATTACGTATATATAGTCATAGACCATCACAAGCCTTGCCACCTTCTTCTCCAAGTGGAACACATTTCTTCAACTCTGCTCTCTCTAACAAACATGCCACAGTGTGTACATTTAACAAAGCTAAACTCTACCAAAACTAAAAGCATTCCATTGTATACAGAATTCACTTCCTGAGGAGTGGATAAGAGGAAGAAAAAAATCACAGGTAACATGCTAGATACATCTCTTTAATGTATTATTGGCTGGCGCTCACCTACAACAGTGATGACAGCTGTGTAAGAGCCCAAATGTTCAGTTTCTACTGTAACTAAATAACACTCATTAAAATTCTATGGAATATACACATCAGCTGTTAACACTACTGCAATTTAAATGGAAGGATTGCTTACATGTAGGCTACTTTTTTTTATTGCAATTGATCAATATCCCTATTTTCCAGCATGTGTAAGGAGGTTATCATATCTACTTGCAATTCATAGGCATGTCCTGCTTTGTGAAGGCAGGATGTGTGGCCAATCTGCAGATGTACATGCAACTTCACTTACCTCTGTAATTATTCTGAATATTTTGTAGTAGAACCATTGATATGGTAACCAATGGATGGGCTCTGTGAGTACATGGGACAGGAAAACATCTCAAAACAGTCAGCACCAGCTAGGCGAGACACCATGCGGGGGAGGGGGTGTGAGTGTGTCTGTATGATATTTTAATGTAGACAAACTCCCACAATTCACTCCTACAATTCAGCCACTTATTGGGCCCTGCAGATTCAAAACTATTAGAGTATCTCTGTCAATTAAATCTCTACCCTGTTCTTGAATGGATAGACAATTCATTACTTCCCTTTTTAAAATACAAAATTGTCAAATAAAAAAAAAAAGTTGAGAATCTTCATTATCTACCTTACATGGATGCCTTCGCTACAGTAGCTGCTCTGTTCCTCACACCACGCACAGCACCAAATACATGGAAATTAGGGGTAAGCAATAACAGCAGCTGAGCAGTAAGCATTATATACTGATAAGTGGTGATCAGTGGTGAAAGCCACAGGAGGGAGGGGGCTTGTTCTACCCAATACTTGTGATCTCCCAACAGGCCATTGGGGACAGATCTATCTGGGAAAAAGGATTGCTTAGAATAGGAAACCGTTAGTGAACTGAAGAAAAGCCAATAAAGCTTTACACAAGTAACCTAACTAATACAATGACGCAAGAATATGTATCTACATATGTCACTGATCATGATGACAGAAACAAGTGAGGGCCCACCTAAATGATACTGGCCATAAAGAGGAGATAAAAGCCAGAGAGAGCCCAGAATGTTTCATCAAAACCTAATAATATGCACCATTTTATTTTTGGTAAAGTATTTTTCTAAGATCTATTAGATCCTTTGAAGGTTAAATAAATACTGTTATAAACTGTTTGCTTGTTTAATAGTATTTTAGCATCCTCCTGCCAACAACTATCAAGCAACCAGTGAGTACGTAAAAAACGATAAATGCCTGAAAGCCTGTATCAAAGTAGTATGTTGCATCCCACAGATCATGAAGAGATTATACTCCTACTCCATAGTCTCCTAAATGCAGTAATTCTGTATGTCAGTTCACAATCCGTAAAGCCATATTATAGTACTAAGAGATTATATTTTGGAAACACCACAAATGAAATATTTTTTCAGTAGTTTCTTTTGAATTTAGCAGGTTTAAAACAAATGTAACAGACAACACACTTTGAAAAGTAACGGTTTATTATGTTTTCTTAAACAGTATGCATGAGTCTCAAACAACTATGATGTTTTGCCAGTAAGCTCTCTGAACATTTTTTCTGACAGCATCTGCAGCTATTGTTTTTTACCTGTAAGCAGGGCCATCCCTGGGGGGGGCGAATGGGGCGATCGCCCCGGGCCCCACGGGTACGTGGACCCCGTGCTGTCCCGCTCCTAGCGGGACAGTGCAGTGCCCGTGCGCACCGCAGCCCCTCCTCCCACAGCCACCCCTTCAGCAGCGAGGCAAAGGCAGTAGGGTGGGGCAGGCCAGGAGGGCTATGCCTGGCCCCTGGGCCGGCCCTCCCCACCCCCAGGGCAGAGCAGGCAAGCCCAGGGGAGGAGCACGTGGGGGCTGGCCTGCCCCAAACGGCCGGCTCCACTCTGTAGGTGGCCTCGGCCTCCTGACACGGGTCCAGGGCCGCCAGCTCCCTCCTGCCCACAGGCGGCATCCAGGGTGAGGGTCGGGTGAGGGGTCGGGGCCAGGACCGGAGCCGACTCCGGCTCCACCCCCCCACCCTCAGGCGGCCTTGGCCTCCAGGCCCGGCGCTCCCCGGCAGGTGGCCTCCCAGCTCGGGGCCGGGGCTAGAGCCGGCTCCCCCCGCCCCCCCACAACAGGTGGCCTCGGCCTCCCGGCCCAGGGCCGGCTCCCTGGGAGGCGGAGCAGGCCAGTCGGCCCGCCACACTCCTCTCCAGCATGGGGGCAGGGGCCCCGCTTTGGCCAACTGGCCCTGGCCCCCGCTCTCCCCCACGGGATGGCCCGGCCTGTAAGACAACATGATAGTTATAAGCAAAGCTTGTGTGTTGTTAAGCATCATATGTAAAATCAACTACTGAGAACATAAAAACAATTAAATATTTATTCAGAAGTTTTTCAAAATACCCACAAAAATCAGTTGTGTGTATGTATATACAGATAGAGAAAGAGAGAGAGACAGAGAGAGATGTATGTTATAGCTACAACAATAAAATGCAATAAATATAATGTAATTATAATTAAAGTAAGACAAATGAAAACACAACAGTATGATCACTAATTCCATTTACATAGATATTCCAATATTTAAGAGCATGTGATAGGTTCTAAAGGATTGTTTTGGAAACATCAGAACTGCTATTAAATCTGTGTGTCATTGTATACCGTATTTGTCAAAATAAATATACACAACCCCCAAGACTCAAAAGCACAAGATGCACCTTACAAATGACAGAGAAAAATGGGACATCATAGAGAGGGTGTATCAGTCTGTAGTTTCTCTTATAACTATTGTTGTCATTACTGCAAAATTACTGAGACAGCTTTGGCATTATTAAACCAATTTCTTCTCTACATCAGCAACAAACTGTACTATACTACAGTATACATGCAATGATGTGTATATTACATATCACCCACTTCTAACTGAACAAAAGGAAACTTGCTAAAGACATTCATGTTTCTTTCTTTTTTACTTAGTTGGGTAGTAGTGCTAAAATGAGATCCTAAGTACATTCCTAACATTAATTGTAGCTATTCAGCCCCACACACACACACACACACACACACACACACACACACTCCATACTTCCCTATTATAAAGGACAAGAATGAAAGCATCAACGGTTCAGTTCCTCTGATTAATTTGTGGAAAGACTCTCAAGTTGAAGCAGCTTCACCCAGAATATCAAAGCCCAAGTATTCTCTGCAGTCTATTATTCAAAGAAGGATAATTATATTTCAAATGCCTGCAAATTTACACTACTTCATCTTCAATCTTGCACAATTCAAACTAATAATTTTAGCCCATAACTAAACTAATTTTAGAACAAGAAAAGATGCCCAACCACTGGCTAACAATGACAACAACAAAAATCATGTAAAAAGACATTTCAGCCAAGTTTCTACTAAACTATAGTAGTCATTATTATTAATTAAATACAACTATAAGGTTAGTTTTATGGATTTGGGGGGTATCTAATAATGAACATTTTCATTTTCCATCTGAATAATACATTCTCCTCTTGACAGATGTCTTTATCTCCCTTTAGCATTAATAGAACTTACCTAATATACGGTGAGATTTGGACATCTCTATTTAAAACTGCAGTGGTTGTCCATGATCATCCACTCCAACTCCAGATCAGATCCCACATCTCCCATTTTGGGGCAACCCATTTTAAAATCCTAGTTCCACCACAGCAAAAGGAGTATTTTAATCACTTTTCTCCTTGGGCTATTGGGAAAATTTGCCAGGGAGACAACTCTCCCTATTCAAAATGTTATCGCTTCATAAAGCTCACATTTTATAATCTCAAAAGAAATCTTCACTACCTTCCTGAAAATGTAGTCTCAATCATCAACTTCCCATTTTCTTGTCCTATACATAAAAGTAATAGGACCTTGCATTTTCATTTTCTGAGTCTGCAATCATAGTAGACCAAAATGTGACAAATGTAGATAAGGAACTTGATTCACCCAGTGCACTATTCCAGTTTTACACCAGAGTAACAGTTATGCTACTATAAAACTGGGAGTATCATATTGGTGAATCCAGTCTTAGAGCCTCTTTTTCTGAAAAAAATATGTAGCCTGAAAATTTCCCAAATCACTACAGATTCCACGGAGCAGTTTCTGATAAATTCACAACCATCATCATAAAAAGACAATTAATAAAAAAGGAAACAAACATTACACTTTATATATTTCACCAAAATTTTATTTTAATTGATGATTCAATGATTACTGATACTTGCAATAGAGAATATCTTCAGTGCTGTAGATTACATCATACAATGATGAGTCACTCCCCTCTTAACCCAACCTCCAGTATTCAGGCTCCTTACAAGCTAGGACTGCTCCACATGAAATGAAGTGACCAAATGGGACTGTTCTTCCACAAAACACAGCACTAATTCTCCAGCATTCAGCCTTTCCACTTGAATGGAATAAATACCCTTTTCAGAACAACAATTACAATTCCCCCCTTTTTTTCTCAGGCTCACTATGGGACTCCTCAGTGCATACACAATGCAAATAAGGCAAACTTCCTTTCAAAGAATGATTAATATGCAAAGACAGCCTGCTTTTTCAGTGCAATGTGAAGAATCACCAACAAGCATTTCTGAACTCTGAGGTTTCTTCAATTATTTCCACTGTTTATTTTTAAACATAAGATTATGCAATAATACCACACATTAGGACCAACTGACCAATATTTTGTAAACAATGCCAAACTGGCTGTTTTAAATAGGATACAAAAGATTTAATGTAGATTCTGTTTTCCCATCAGCAAAGAGAACAAAAAAAATCTAGTTTTTCCAACTGTTCATCTTTAATAATACTTACAGTTTAGTAGCAAAAATTAATTACATTTAAACCCAAAAATAACTAGCTGTACACTGAAGAAATCTTCACACTTTTAAAAAGCAAAAGCACTTTATAATATACAACACAAATCTAATACCATTATTTACTATATAAGAGTAATTTTAATGACATTTAAAAGCAAAGCCCGTAATGCTTAAACAAACATATTAGTGTATAAAATTTCTCAAAATGTTTTTACATAGTGTTTATTGGCCTTTGGATAAGTTACATGAGAAACAAAAGCCTATTCAAAATTAGACACACCATTTTTCTATCTTCATGAATAAAAGTTTCACCACTCTCTATTCTTCGTCTCGTCACCTTGTCAACATCACTTCATTTATACAACCGGGCCAGGACCCTTCTGTGGCACGAACTTTCCACTTCAACTACCAATAAACCATACTTTGCCCAAAATGACCTTAAATTGTAGCTTGAATACATTAGCTGACTCATTTCTCACTACAAACTCTTTTGAGTGTCTCAGACTTACCATCCTTTTTTGTTCTGAAGATTTTTCTTCTTCCTTGGAGTAAGACTTCAAATTACCCATCAAACAAATTTCAAGTTATACTTAAAACAGAGTGAAAAATTAAGGATTCACGTTTATCTTTCTTTGATGCTTCAAGGTTGACTCACGCATCATATATTATAAAATTGCAATTGTAACTGAAATATTTAAACAACTGTCCATTCCTTTTGTTTTTATAACCACAATCTGCATGAAACAAAATCAGCAAGTATTATGTACTATAAGCAAAAATAATTAGCCCATGAAAAGCATCAATCTGCTCTGATTTTTCATGATCCAATTATTACAAAATAATCACCTTTTATCTAAAGAAAGCAGTGGTTTTGGTTCAGAAAAGACATAAGGATAACAACACTGAATATTTAAGCCAAACATTGTTCAAAATACTTATTACAACTTCTTTTGCTACTATTCCTTCCTAACTTCTTCTGTTTACTTATTTCAGAGTTAAGTGTTTACTTTATCCAAATAGATGTGAACTATTTATGCTAAGAAAGTTCTTCCCAATGAAACAGCTGTTGAAAATTAACAGGAATATTATAATATTAACATTAATAAACAGGAATTATTATAACACTGCAAAAATCTTCAATATCAGCAAAGCTTTGACAAAATGTGTAAGACAGAATCTTTTCATTGTCACTCAGAACAACAATAAATCTCAAGGAACACTCCTTTGATTTTTTTTTACAATGAACTGAAGCTCAGTACTGTCTAATAAGCACAATGGACTATAAATATTCTAATCAAATTCGTTTTACTAAAATATCTTTACAATAGACACTATTTCAAAATTCTCTATTTACTAGGAGATTCCCTTCTTGTCAGTCTAACTATTTCCCAAGGTTTTTATTTTATTTGGGTTTTTAAAGTTTATGTATCAGTTAACTTCTTGAAAGGATTTAAAATTAAAGTGCCCCATAGAACAGGTAACAGGAAATATAGCCTTTTAAATATTTCAATCATTTGTTTATTGAAATAATTTCATACAAGATTTAGGAGAGGGAGAGAACATATGGATTTTTTTCTTCACATCTTTCTAGCTTGTTTGTTCTCAGTCAGGGCATCCCCTGTTCTCACATTACAGTTCGGCAGATCTCTACAGCTGTTTTTTCTTTTCACAAGATCGAGGATGTGAATAGCTGGAAGACTAACTCTGGGAGATACTGCATTACTATACTTCGTATTCTAAACTTGCATTAGATTTGCAGATACTGGCCTCCATTTCTGTGACCATAAATTACACGTGCAAATAAATAAAGGCTCAGATTTTTTGTGCCTGCTGTTTAGTTCACCATGGAACTGATCTGAACCCAATGAAGTCAACGGAAGTACTTACCCTGGTTTCTAAGGACTTTGGATCAGATCTCTACATAACTAGGTATCTCAGATACCCTGGTGATGAGTAAAAACAACTTTAAGTTTCTAACTGTGGATGAAAAACAGATGCCCATTTAAGGCTGATCTGAAAACCAAGCCCCCTCTTCTTAAATTATGTCTCTGATTATGAATATATTGTTAAAGATAGAGAGGAACCCATATTGCCTTTCCAGACCAAATACTTTGATTGCCCAAACTGTCCATGGCACCCTTATTTCTGTTGCACATAGAATCATAGACTCTAAAGTCAGAAAGGACCAATATGATCATCTAGTCTGACCTCCTGCAAAATGCAGGCCACCGAACCTCACCCTCCTCCTCCTGCAATAAACCTCTAACCTATGACTAAATTATTAAAGTCCTCAAATCATGATTTTAAGACTTTAAGGTACAGAAAATCCACCACCGAGTCATGCCCCATGCTACTGAGGAAGGTGAAAAACCCCCAGAGTCTTTGCCAGTCTGCCCTGGGGTAAAATACTTTCTCAGCACCAAGATGGCAATCAGTCAAACCCTGCGTGTGAGCATGACTTAGTCAGACACCCAAGAAAGAATTCTCTGTAATAACTCAGAACCCACCTCATCACTCATCCCACAAGCATATCTACTACCAGGAGCCAAAGCTTAGTCACTTGTCAAACTATGCTGTCCCATTATATCATCCCCTCCATTCATTTATCAACTTCAGTTTTGAAACAAGTTACCGTAGATATTTTGCACCTCTGCTCCCTTTGGTGGGCTATTCCAGAACTTCAGTCCTCTGATGAATAGAAACCTGAGTCTAATTTCAAGTCTAAACTTCCTGATGGGAAGTTTACATCCATTAGTTCTTGTGTCCATGTTGGGGCTGAACTTAAATAATTCCTGTCTCTCCCTGTTATTTATCCCTCTGATATATTTATACAGAGCAATCATATCTCCTCTCAACCTTCTTTGGTTAGGCTAAATAAGTCAAGCTCTTTGAGTTTCCTCTCATAAGGCAGGTTTTCCATTCCTCGGATCATCTTAATAGCCCTTCTCTGCACCTGCTCCAGTTTGATTTCACCTTTCTTAAACATGGGGGGCCAGAACTGCACACAATATTCCAGATGAGGTCTCACCAATGCCTTGTATAATGGTACTAACACTTCCGTATCTCTACTAGAAATGCCTCACCTGATGCATCCAAGGAACCACAACATTAGCTTTTTCAACAGCCACATCATAATGGCAGCTCATAGTCATTATATGATCAACCAAAACCCCCAGATCCTTTTTCTCCTCTGTCATTAACAACTGATACATCCCCATCTTATGGGAAAAGCTATTTGTTATTAGTCCCTAAATGCATGATCTTGCACTTAACACTGTTAAATGTCATCCTATTTCTATTACTCCAATTTACACTATCACCCAGATCTTTCTGTATGATATCACAATCCTTCTCAATATTGTCAATGCTTCCCAATTTGGTGTCACCTGCAAACTTTATTAGTGTACTCCCACTTTTTGTGCCAAGGTCAGTAATAAAAAGGTTAAATAAGATTGGTCCCAGGACTGATCCCTGAGGAACTCCATTTGTTACCCCCTTCCAGCCTGACACAGTTCACCTTTCAGTATAAACATATGTAGTCTCTCCTTTAACCAGTTCTTTATCCACTTTTCAATTCTCCTATTAATCCCTCTTTTCCAATTAAAATAATAATTCTCCATGTGGAACTGTACCAAATGCCTTACTGAAATCTAGGTAAATATGATTTAAATTTGCATTCCCTTTGTCTAAAAAATCTATTATCTTCTCAAAAAAAGAGATCAGGTTCATCTGACATGATCTACCTTTTGTAAAGCCATGTTGTATTTTATCTCAATTACCATTAAGCTTAATTTCTTTAACTACTTTCTCTTTCAAAATATTTTTCAAGACCTTGCATACTACTTAGGTCAAACTAACAGGCATGTAGTTATCCGGATCACTTTTTTTTCCGCTTTCGTAAAAATAGGAACTAAAATGGCAATTCTCCAGTCATATGGTGCAGCCCCTAAGTTTACAGATTCTTTAAAAATGCTTGCTAATGGGCTCGTAATTTCATATACTAGTTCCTTTAATATTCTTGGGTAGAGATTATCTGGCCCCCCTGATTTAGTCCCATTAAACTGTTCAAATTTGACTTCTACCACAGATGCGGTAATTTCTACCTCCATATCCTCAATCCCCCTAACCATCCTACCACTAATCATTACCAAGCTCATTGTTAGCCTCATCAAAAAGAGAGGAAAAGTATTTGTTTAGTTATTCAGCCATGCCCAGATTGTCCTTACCCTCCACCCTACTCTCATTGATTAGCAGTCCTGCTTCTTTCTTTGTTTTCTTCCTATTTATATGGCTATAAAACTTTTTACTATTGGTTTGAATTCTCTTTGCAATGTCCAGCTCTACTTGGCTTTTGGCATTTCTCACTTTATTCCTACATATTCTGACCTCCAAGAGATAGCTTTCCTTGCCGATCCCTCCCATCTTCCACTCTTCATAGGCTTTCTTCTTTCTCTTAATCACCTGTCTAAAATGCTTACTTACTCATCCCGCTTGGTCTACACGTGCCTATGAATTTTCCCCCCTTCCTTGGGGATGCAGGCTTCAGATAGTTCCTGCAACTTTAACTTGAATTAATTCCGAGCCTCCTCCATGAGTTCTTCAGTCCAGTCCACTTCCCCAACAAATTCCCTTCATTTTTTAAAGTTAGCCCTTTTGAAGTCAAAGACCCTAGTCACAGATCTATTTATGTTTATCCTTCCATTTAGCTTGAACTGAATTAACTCATGGTTGCTCAAACAAAGGTTCTCCTCTAAAACCAGTTCTTTTGTGAGGTCCTCACTGCTCACCAATACCAAATCTAAAATGGCATCCCCTCTCATTGGTTCAGTAACTATTTGGTGACGTTCCAAAGGGGTGGCCGTGTTAGTCTATTGCAGAAAAACAAACAGAGTCCTATGGCACTTTTAAAGACTAACAGATGTATTTATTGCATGAGCTTTCGTGGGAGAAAATCCCACTTCATCAGACGCTTTGAAGATGGGAAATTTACAGAATGGGAGAAAATTAAATGCAGGGAAGTGTATGACATAGGATCAGATCAGGCTGTAACAGCAAATCAAAACAGATGTTAGGATTCAAACACTGGGGAACAGCACATAGGCTATGACTACACTTACCAAAGTTAGTTCAAATTAGTTAATTCGAACTAACTAATTCAAACTAATTTTAGTTAGTTCGAATTAACTTAATTCGAACTAGCATGGCTTCAATAGAATGTTAGTTTGAACTAAGCAAGTGCCATGCATGGCACTAACTAACTAAGCAGTTAGTTAACGAACTAAGCAGTTAGTTCGAACTAATATGGCCACATTGACTTAATTCGAACTAACTGAGTTCGAATTAAGGGTTAGTTCAAAGTAAAACGAGGTTTTACTAATTCGAACTAACTTTTCCTTAATTCGACTTAAGGAACTGTTAAGTTGAATTAAGGAAACTCAAGTGTAGACATAGAGTAAATTATGTTGACTTAAGCCTGCTTACGGCGACTTCATTTACAAGTGTAGACGCACCCATAGAGATTTCCACAATTTCCACTCCACATTCAAACTTAGCCTGAAACACTCCACACAGGAGATCCACTTTCTAGACACTACAGTGCAAATTAGTGATGGGTACATAAAGTCCACCCTATACCGCAAACCTACTGATCGCTACAGTTACCTACATCCCTCGAGCTTTCATCCAAGCCACACCACACGGTCCATTGTCTACAGACAAGCCCTAAGATATAACCTCATTTGCTCTGATCCCTCAGACAGAGACAGACACCTTCAGGATCTCTATCAAACATTCTTAAAACTACAGTACCCACCCACAGAAGTGAAGAAACAGATTGACAGAGCCAGATGGGTACCCAGAAGTCAACTACTACAGGAGAAACCCACATTATCAAAGATCTACAGCCTATTCTTCAAGAAGATCCCTCACTCTCTCAAGCCCTGGGAGACAGAAGACCTCTCCTTGCTTACAGACAGCCCCCCCGACCTTAAACAGATACTCACCAGCAACTACAGATCAAACAACAGAAACATTAAAGCAGGAACATATACCTGCAACAAACCACACTGTCAACTTTGCCCTCACATCTACACTAAAGACACTATCACAGGACCAAATCAACCTACTACATCAAGGGCTCATTCACCTGCTCCTCCACCAATGTGATTTATGCCATCATGTGCCAGAAATGCCCCTCTGCCTTATATATTGGACAAACAGGACAGTCTCTGCACAAAAGAATAAATGCACACAAATCTGACATCAGAAATCGCAACACTAAAAAACCAATAGGGGAACACTTCAATCTCTCTGCTCACTCCATTGACGACTTGATAATAGCTGTGCTGAAACAGATTAATAACAAATCACAGCTTCAAAGAGAAACTGCAGAACTCAAATTTATATGCAAATTTGACTCAGCTGCCTTGGGGTTAAACAGGGCTGCGTACTTTTCTCTCATTACAACAGGTGATTTGACCTCACCTTCCTCTATGTGCTGCTCCCCAGTATTCGAATTCTGACATCTATTTTGATTTGCTGTTACAGCCTGACATGATCCTATGTCACTCTGTTTATTTGGTGAAGGAATCCATCAGCTATCACATCCAGGAAAATCTGAGCCCCATTATTACTACTAGCACATATCCTTCAATCTATAAAGTCTCCCATAATCACACAGTTCCCAATAGTTTTTACTTCATTAAAAACCTTAAAGAGATCTCTATCCATGGCCATATCAGATCCCAATGATGTGTAGCACACCCCAAGCACTATCCCATGGGAAACTTTAGTAGTTTGCTTTTTTCCTCAATGCAATTTTTACTCAGACAGAATCTGTCTTATCAATTCCATCACTTCTAATTCCTTTACAGTCTACTATGTCATTGATAGACAGTGCTGTTCTGCCACCTTTGCCTTTATATCTGTCTTTCCTAAACAGCACATACCCATCAATATCTGTACACCAGTCATGGCTACTACTCCACCACGCTTCTGTTATCCCTATAATACCTGGTTTTACTACGTCTACCAGTAGCTCTAGTTTCTCCTTTTTGATATCTAGGCTCCTCACATTTGTATAAAAACATTTAAATTTTTCCTGTTTGGCTCCACTCATGTTACTCATCTGATTAGGCACAGTCATTCTACTGCCAATATCATCTTTTAGACTGGTATCTACACTACCCTTCCTCTCAATGTCCATTCTGCTCCCCACTGCTGAGTCCTTTCTTACTTCATTTTCCTCCCTCTGAATGATAAAAATCAGGCATGGAGATTACCTGGGCATCTCCTAACCATCTCCCCCAACTTTCTGGTTTAAAGCTCTCTTAATCAGTTGTGCCAGCCTCCATTCTGAAAGAGCATTTTTTTCCCTACTCAGGTAAAGTCCATCCCAAGAGAATAGTCCTCTATCCATGCTTGCCTCCCAGTGACCATACATCCTAAAGCCCTCCTTATAGCACCACTGTCTTAGCCATCTGTTGGGCATCAGAATCTTGTCATGCCTTTGTTTTCCTTCTCAGGGACTGACAGAATCCCACTGAAGATCACCTGAGCCTTGATTTCCCTAAGAGTCTTCCCCAGCCTGACATAGTCTTCTCTGATACGTTCCAGCGAAAATCTAGCTATATCACTTGTACCCACATGAAGTACAATGACTGGGTTCTTTCCTGTTCACATTAGAATACTCTTAATCCTTGGATCCACATCCCATATCACAGCACTCAAAAGACAACACCCTCCCTTCTGTTTTCTGCATCAGTTCTGGTTACAAGCCTGTCTGCTTTTCTCAGCAGGGAGTTCCCAAACATGTAGACTGCATTCTTTTGGTAATGGGGTGATTCCACGGCCCACCCCATTCTTTCTGTCCACAAGTCGTCTTGTCCACTATTCTCCTTTGCAATTCTCTGCAACCATTCTTGTGTCCTTCTGGTGCTCATATTTGGCTGTATCTCCATTGGATTATCTGCTTCTTGTGTAGGACTAGCTGCTCTTCTCTTCTTCCTTGCCCTCCCACCTTCAGTAACCACCTGCTGTACTCCTTCTCCATTTTCCAACTCTGCAAACCTGTCCTGAGCTCTATTTCTCCTTCACAAACCCATCTTTTCTTCTGCCGGGTTCTCGCAGTCACATGCTTCCATCAACCACTTTCCTCACCCAGCATTCTCCTCTCAGAGATCATTGATCTTGCTCACAGCTGCAGGTCTGGGTTTTTCCATTCAGCCTCCTCATTCCTTTGCTCCATCAACTGCTTCTAAACTCATCCAACATATAACTGTCTCTCGGTAGACCAAATGGTTACCAGATATGTGTATAAATTATTCACCTCTTAAACATGATGGCTTAAGGAGCTGGATAACTCATTTAGCTAGCAAGTACTATGTGATTATTCCCCAAAGTATCTCCTTCAGCAAGCTGTTGATGTACAATTTTATGACATTCTAGCTCTCAGCGTGAAGGGATGACTGCCTAAGAAACTAAATGAAGCATTTATTTCATTTTCTCCTATCTCAGGCTCTAGGAGAATTACACACTGTCAAAATATAATACAAAAATATTCTCAAAAACAAGCTTCCTAAAAAATCTGCCCGATTATGATCATTCTGCATCTCCCACTCACTCCCAGCTTCAGGAAAGTTCTAGGAGAACAGATGAGTCTATGCAGCATATCTTAGAGGTCATCAACTACAAGAATCAAGTCCAAAATCTCCAAATGCCACCAGAGCGGAAGGAACACCACTACCGAAACAAAACCAGTCTCGCCCCCAGCCTAATGTTGACAGCATCATCTCCAAAAACAGACACCACCCATACCTGTTGGGAATTCCTCATCCACTGGAGAGAAATCCAAGTCTATTCAGCAGGCTTTATCTCCAATAATCTCAAGTGAATTTGCAGTTGCTTATAACAGGACTGAATCTGGGCACAAGTCTATTCCCCTCTAAGTCTCTGATTTGGACTAAGGGTATTACTAACTGTTTGGTCAGTCAATAATCCAACAATACATTTTATATGTGACAAAACAGAAGTAA
This sequence comes from Pelusios castaneus, assembly GCA_007922175.1. NCBI lineage: Eukaryota > Metazoa > Chordata > Testudines > Pelomedusidae > Pelusios > Pelusios castaneus. The sequence continues at coordinate 2,707,026 of ML685896.1, forward strand.
CCTCAAACTTCAGTGCTAGAATTCTGACCCAAGGAAAGCTAGAGACAAAATCGTCGAGTCTTGGTCATTTTCAAAGTAATTATTATCTTCATCATACCTTGCCACGTGTTTTAGCACAATTTCTGACTGCATTTGTATTCATTAGGCTTAAAAGAGTTCCAGATGTAACTCATCCAACAGAGTGAATATCTGTATTCCCAGCCTGACCCTGGATTTGAGATCCAGTATAAATCTGAAATAAGATTTTCAATTTGCAATATTTTTAACTTGACCCCCTACCTATTCTTCTTCCTTCAGGAAGGCATCCCACTCTCTGTAGTGTAAACTAAGAATTACATGTGAAAATCTCATTCCAGCAGTTCGTAGTGATTTCCTCAGATAGTTATAAATGCAATGCATTAAAAGGGCCTGAAATCCCACTATTTGGCCCTCAGAGCAACATCAAAAGGCAATGCTATTAATGAGCAGCTGCAGTGGAGAAGCAGCATTTCAACACCATGAACTGAAAGAGGATAATGGCACCACCGCCAAACCCAACTAATTTACATCCCTTTGCATCAGAAACAGCTTTAAGATTGCCATGTGCTTTCCCAAACAAAAGGGACCACAGTCAGCACAAATCTGACCTCCAAATTTGCTTCTGTGGTAGTTTTGATGCCTAAAAAAAGTCTGTGTGCCTAATATTTTCCGCTCCCAGATTTGACAGATTCATTCATCCCCACCCCCCAAACAATTGCAATCCATTGCAGACATGCGCAAGCAATCTCATTCAGAAGCAGAGAGAGGCCTGGGAGCTGTAGTTCCCTTCACAACCGCACCCCTGACAGGCTACTCCCAGACAAGCTCTATATTACAGAAGGACCAGAAAACTGTTTTGTTTGATGTTTTTAAAACTACCATTTTAACAGTAGAACTTCTTTACATTCTCCCCAGTTTTTACTTCTTTATCATAACCATGAACAAACATTTCTTTTGTTTTAGTTGAAAAAGCCTTCATAATGGATCAAATTAAACTCTTTGGCAGTTTCCTTCATATTAAACTACTGCATATGTCCCTGAAAAACAGATTCTTTCCAAACTGGCTGCATACAAGTTCCTTAAAAGCCCATAACATTTGCCTTCCTGTCTATGAGGTTTACAATGGGATAGAACGGAACAGAATTCTGCTACTGAATTCATACTAAAGTATGTTCTACAAAAACAGTCTGTCAAAAAACACACAAAAAGAAAGAAAAATAACTTGCATACACTCCATAAACAGTCAGATGTGTGAGTGATCAATAAAATGCAGGATGGCCTTTTTTAACAAGAAAATAAAATGTGTTTTTTGTCTCTTGCTAGCCCTTCTTGCATTCCCTGCAGACTGATGGCAGCAGGTGCAGTGTTCCCCCTCCTACCTCCTCCCCCATCAATTGGTTCTGCTTTCCTGACACCCGGCCAACACAAATCCATGGCATAAGAAAAGAAAAAAGAAAAGAAAAAAGAAGTTCATGCCTTCTTTTAAGAACAAGAAGCAAATCTTTTCTTATACTTTAACGCAGGAAGGTCTATCTGTAAAATGTACTTCTGGAAGCCAGCCAAGAAAGCATGAAGGCACTTTCAGCCTGGAGAGCAGCCACAATCCTTTAACACTCCTAAAGACCAACACTGGCAATTCATTATATTAATATTAAATTAAACGTTCTAAAAAAAAATCAGCTGGCCAGGTCCTGAATCTTCAAGTGCATACGTCAACGCTGTAAAGTTTATACAAAAATGTTCTCTATTATTTAAGAAACCACAGTTCTTGGGATATACACGAAAGGAGATGAGCCATCTGTTGTATCTATAAATCAGCCTTTGAGTTATGAAAGAATGTTGTTTTAATTTAATAATAAGTTAAAGCATTACTATCCCAGGACATAGAAATATATACAAAAGAAGCTGTTTTAAAAGATGCAGGAGGAATGCCTTTGTTCCCACCTCACCGGGTGACCACTCCTTACACAATTCTTCTATTCAGGGTTTCTTAACTAGTACACATCTATCCCCTGCTTTTTCCTACATTTAAGTTACTGTAAAAAGAGAATTTTTTTCCCATCAGCATTATCATGACTGGTGTAGCTCTTTCTCTACCTTGACTTTTCCTTCATCAGTCTGGATTCTCCACCCTGCAGGCTTCTCTGTCTCTCTTTCTCTCGGGTGAGGTGGAGGGGGGGAGGTAAAAGGGGGCAGGGAAAGGAAGATATAAGGTTTTGTAAATTAAAGCAGAATACTTTAGCATGGAAGGCGCTACAGATGTGCTGGTTATTGTTTTTATTGTATGCTGTGTTGCTGCTTTGTTTTGGCTTTTAAATATTTTATTTCGTTTTGATATTCTCCATTTTATGCGGGTTTAACAGTCGTTAGATGAAAGCTGTGCAGCTCCCCATGCACCTTGACGTTCATTATTATTAACAAATAAATATCACTTTCAAGGAGGCAGGGGATGATGAGAGTATATATTTTTTCCTTTAGTGAAGATTTACTTACCCCAATCTGTCTGTTCCCTCAAGAAACCCACTTTCTTCCCACATCACACAATTGAGAATGCTTTGTGTGAATGTGCATGTGGAGTGACTGTTGGGGGAAAAGGCAGAAGGTATGTAATGCTTTGCACAAGAGAAGATACATATGTGGTAATCGTGACTGGAGGGTGTGGCTGGGATAAAGGGTAGCAGCAGGGATTTGACAATCTCCTTATTTGTTCATATTTGGGTTCTCTGACAGTAAATAGTACTAAAAAAACTAAAAATTTAAATAGAAGAGCAGGTATTTGTGGTAGGATGGTATTTGCAGTATAGGGAAGATGCGTAGGAAGACGGGGGTGATGCTGATGCTTGCCAGGCAGCCTTGAGCTTAGGGGTGTATCTGCCAGTGGGCTGGGGGGCAACAGTGCAATAGGGCAATAGTATTTTGAGACACGCAGAGTCTGAGGCAATTGTGGGGTAGGGGCATCTTGGTGGCAGTGGGTTGGCACAATGGGGATAGCTGGGAAGGTGTGATGAATGGTGGAGTAACATTCGCTTTTGGGGAGAGGAGGATCATCAACATGAGTCAATGTGATGGAGAGCTATTCAGGGTGCCGGGGACTGGGACAGTGCGGTGGGGTGTTGCAACAGGAGGCTGCGGTGTGCAATCGCAGCATTTGTGGAGTTGAGGAACGGTGTAAGGACAGTGGCTTGAGAGGAAGCGTTTGCTGAGGGTCAGGGTGGTGACGGCAGCTGTGAACGGGGAGGAGATGGATCACAGTGGGGTGGTGGCACCAGTGGTCTAGTGCAGGTTTGTGATGGTGAGTGGGGTGGGGCAGGGATAGCTGGGGGCTGGCAAGCGAGAGCAGCTGGGGTCCGGTGGGAGCTGGGCACAGTGCTGTCCCATTGCAGGGAGTCAGGGGCAGGTCAGGGTGTGTGCTGGGGGTGGCAAAGGAGGCTGGGAGCGGGTTGCAGCCTGGGCACCAGCCGGCAGCGGTGGGGCGAGTGGTCGGGGAGCAAATGCAGGGCAGGCTCTGGGGAGCACTAGTGGTCGGGCTCCCAGGACTGCTGAGCCACCGGGGGTACGAGGGCAATGGGGGCGGGGGGCGCGTGACACATGAGTGACAGCGGAGTCAGCGCTCCGGGCTCCCAGCAGTGGGGGAACAGGCAGGTCTGAAATGCAGGGGGGCGGCACCGGGGGGCTGCGGCCGTTACGAACGTTGGGGAGCAAAAGCCCCTAACGGCATTTCCCGCTCGGGGCCGCTGGCTCTTGATTGGCCACGGTGCAACCGAACCCCGCCCCCCACAGCGACCGCCCCCGCTCGGCAGCTCAGGGGCTCGCGCCCGTCCGCCGCCCAGCTCCAGCAGCAGCGCTCGCTCGCACACAATCGCACCGATTTTTTCTGCACCAGATTCCGCTCATGGCTGAACTTACTGCATCCCAGCGGCTCTGACCGCACCCCCTCCCGCGCTCGCCCCCTGCAATTCTTAGCCCCCCACCTCGAGCAGCTGCATTCACTGTCCCCCGCACCCCCCTTTTTTTTTTGCAACCGCTTTCACCCTCCTTTATTTGCAACTCCATCTCTTCCCGCTGTTGGTTCGTAGCATTCCTTCCTCCCCGCACATACACATGCATCGTTTGCAAAGAGCGATACCATCCTTCCGCTTTTCCGATAGAAATTTTTTAAAACAAAGCCACCACCCCACCCCATCCTCCCCCGCCGCTCCTCAAAACGCCGGCACCATGAACACATCGCACGCAGCACCTTCATTTCACTCTCCATCCCCCTTTCCTTTCTCCGTTGTCTGCAATTTGCAACACACAGACCCCTCAACTCAAGAGGGGTGGATTGAAGAAAGAGGTGCATTTCCATCTCTTGCATTCATATACACTGGCACCGCCACCATCAACGTACAAAAGCAGTCCCTTGCTCACGCCCTCCCCACCGCCACCCCTTTCACTTTCTCCTGTCAAATTGCAGACTGAGCCATCTTTCCCATTCAGATTCTACAATTGTGAACAATGTTTCCAACTAACTGGCCCTCTAGTAAAGCGAAGTAGCACCATCCATAAGAGGTGCAAGGGGACCAGTATTTCTTTTTTTCTAATTTCCTCCTCTATTGCAACCCGTTATGATCGACTAGCCCTGGGAAAGCCAAGGCAGCGAAAATACCAATAGGGTCTTTACCACTCTACAACAAAAAGAGGGTCCCTGGCTTCAGCGTTTACTCTAAAAGATGCTGATTTGGTTCAGCTGGAGGATCTGGGGTTTCTTCTTTTCTCCTCAATGTTTGCTCAGTCAGTATCTCCCAAACGTCCTCCCCAACAGTGCCTCTCGCTCATCTCCCAGTTTCTCCACCAAAAGGCTGGTTGCCTTTGAAATGCAAAAGGAGAAAATCGCAAAAGTGCAGGAGGGCTAAACCAGCCATCGTGCAACGGTTCCAGCCTCTACGAATATCGCTCAACTGAGCCAAAGGAAACAAAGTGAGAAGGAGAAAGCACAACATTCAATATTTGAGGGAAACAAATCATCAGTATAAAAACACTGCATTCTAAGAAACAAAAACACTATTCCCCTGTTCCACCAGATCAGTCTAAGATTGCATCACACAGCAGTATTCAGAAGTGGTTAGAAATCAACCCCCCCACCCCCCAAGCCTATTTTCATGTACCTGCAGCTCCAAGGAAAAACAGAGTCCAGATGAGATCCTTAGTATGCAGCATTGTAATCTGCTGGTGGGGAGGAAGTTACTTGCAAATATATTTTCCTGCAATAGGAGCCTGGGTTGGTAGACAGACTAAGATGCAATGCAATTTTTTTTTCAGAATTGTTTTTTGTCAGCTGCTCTCTAGCTGCTTTCAGGAGCTGATCAGAGAATGAATGACAGTCCTAGCCTCAGCACACACACAACAGAGATCACTGCGCCGTCCTGGATTTGGTTTGGTGAGGTTGGAAAGGGAGGAGCGCTTGCACCTCACTGTGTTCTTCCACCCATGCTGGCCACAAATAGTACAGTGCAATAAGCATCAAGGAGGTTCTGTGGAGAGATTTGAGAAGCAGTTGCAGTTGCTTGTAAAATATGGTCTGGCTTTCCTAGGATCTGGAGTCACTCACATTCTGTAAACAGTGATAGCGTTTTGCTAAAGAAGAAAGACAGAGATGTGTCTTTTTAGACTAATACATAAGTATTTTAGACGTGTTTTAAAAAATAGGTCTAGTGTAATGCTGTTACCATTAATTATAGTCACTGATGGGCAAAGATAGAACTAGGACTTTTGGGAGCAGTGGGGGTGAAGTGTGAGGAGTTCTTTTGCAAAAACAAAATTATCTAAGGCTCCATTTTATCCAAAATCTGGTGTGGATTTGAGAACTCTGGCTCTGGGTTTTGGTCCATTTTGTTTCCAAAACTGTGAGAACAAGAAAATTTTGCAAAAGTAGGGTGGGTTGGATCAGAATTCTATTTTATCCAAACTGCCAAAGTTGGTGCAGGGAAAGGGATGTCCCAGTTTGGGATTTTTTAAGAAATGGTCTCCCACTCACATGGAAAGAGAATCCCTCTTGCGTTTATATGAAGACATTTTAAAGCATTTCCATTTTATGATGAAAGCTTTATGCAATGTGTTTCCGTCAGAAATATGCAGCCCACATTTAACAGGACCTCGGTTCCATAGATTTTTGCAAGCACGGTTTTACAAAAGCAAAAAAATTGTGTCCAGATATTTATGGGACACATTAGAGATGGAAGTGTGATTCCTTAGATATCTACTGATCTGCCCATTGTCAACCTCTCCCACAAGTGCAGCCTTCTTGCATATATCCCTACTCCTGGATGAATCCTCCTAAGCTCATCCACAAAGGCCCCTATACAGACTACTATTAAAAACCCCACTTCTAGCAAGCTACTGACAGTGAATCTTGTTCATTTGTATGATGAATCCCTTTTCATTCTTCATTTCCCTAAGATTTGTCTGCTTTTCCGTCTGTCCTTAAGCTGTCATCTCAAGGCACAGCTGTCTGTTTCTGAATGCTTGGAAAGTGTTTTGCATGTATTGGGAACTATACTAATCAAATAAATAATAACAGTATTGGAGCCCTACAATGAATTGCCAGCAGAAAAATTGTGGGTTACAAGAAACAGATTTGTAAGCACTATACTGTGTCTGCAAAAACAGAGGTCAGTGCTGGTAAACTGGTCTTTAAAACCAGATTCATACTGAGAGTGATTGGGGTTTGTTTTAATTTCCTATGTTCAGATTGTCACAGCCTGATGGCCGTAGGAATAGACTTTGCAAAATACAGAAGTTGTTAAGAATGCAATTTTACATCATCAAATGAAAAGTATGTGGTGTCATCCAATTTTGGTGTGGGGCCCAGCAGGAAAATCTGTTTAAAAGTTGAGGTGGAGGGTGTTGTAAGGATCAGTGAATTGCAAAAAAAATAACATGGTTATTTCTTTCAGGTAACGTCTTCATTCTTTGCTCTCATTTCATAAATGATACAGGAAAGAATTTCATATTAAATATCCCATTGTTGCAATAGGTAAGATAACTTGGATTCTGTGATTAGGTGTACTTTCCATATAAAAAGTGAGATTTAAAATAAATACCATACACGGTTCCGTGAATACATAAAGATCCTTATGTCAGATATTTCATTAATAGAGCATGGACAAGTATAAGCCAATTCATGCAGAATACATCTTATTTTTTTAAAAATAGAGGAAACTATAGTAAATGTGGAATGCACAGGACTTTCACATGTTGAACAAATTAAGACACAAAAATGTTATGGCAACATTAGTATAAACTATAAAATTCCAGAATTTTGCTAATGTTGCCCTAATTTGCCGTGTCATGCCACTTTATTTTAACTATTTTTTCTCCTTTTTGTTTGATAGAAACCCCTCCCCATTTTATTAAAAATGCTCCTCTCTAAAAGGAACAAAAAAATTACTTATTGCAATGTGATTGAAAACATTCCTTCATCACTTCTTTGTCCATCATAGCACTTGGGCTCATATTGAAATGATTACCTCCTGAGAGCAACCTTGTTCAGCCATTGCCATTCTATATTTTTATTCTTCCTACTCCCCCGATTTACTATATGTACGTACCCCAATCCCCAACACTGCATTCTTTAGAGGTTTTCCTGCTAATGAAATTGCTTCAGGTTCCTTAACCAGAGAGGCACCACTGTAAAATCTGAAGGTTTCAGGCACTCTCATCTATGTACTATTAAATGAAAAGCCAACAATCTTTTGAGTGTGTATATGCTAGGTGACAAAAGCTGCTAAGAAATGAATGCATGATCTGCTGTTGCACAGTGTAGGCCAATTTGTGTATGCATTCAAGAGACTTTTTTTCTCATCTGTGCCAAGAAGCATGTTCTGAATTTCCTTCAAGAATCATATAATTCTAGCAGATGAAGCCAGCTAGTGGCTGCAGTAGAGATAGGTGGAATTTCCATCTACTATCCATCACAAGAACCTCACAAGATGTTTTGTTCTCCATCCTTTCAATCACTGGTTGATAAATATGGAAGATATAATGCCAGGCAATCTATTCATCTGCTGGGGCCACCCCATCAACTTCCACAATGAATTTGACCTGTCAAAAGGGTCCTAAGAAGATAACCTTTATTTCACCAGGTTGACTTAGCTTGATACATCTCCTGGATGCTTGTTTCAGCTCAATCTTTGAGCCTGCAGCTACACTTGAAGACTTCAGATGCCCATTTATCGATCTGGCAATAACAATGTCTTAGCATTAGTCTATACCACTAAAAGGAAGATTGAATTGTCATGTTACAATATTATAATTAATGTTACGGTAGTAGCTACAGCCCTTACAGAAGATCAAAGTCCCATGGTGGAAGGAGTTGTGCACGCGCACAGAAAATAATCCTGGCTTCAACTCATTGGACCACTAAGGAGGAAATAATGTTTGGGCAATGGTAGCAGAAAGTCAAATTTTTCCATGAAACTATTGCCCAAGAGAAGAGGCTATCAGCATAGGCACAATTATATTTCTATTACACAATTACATCGTGCATAGCTCTGCACTGAACTTGAAAGATTTTGAAAGGGTCATTTGTCAAAAAGTTATACAACACAGACATACAAAAATAGAGTGGAACAAGAATTATATTTAATAAAGATAATGTGACCCAATTTTATACAGCAGGTGGCTCATACAACTTCTGATATCATGATTTATATCTCAACCTTTAACTAAGCTCATTTTCATTGAGCAGTACCTTATGCTACAAGTAGTTCCACAGATAACTTGGGATGAAACAGGGGAGGAGAAGAAAGCACAGGAATAGAAGTGATCACTGAAAAAAGCCATCACCCATTATCTTCCTCTCCACACACTTGCGAAAAGGGTCCAAGGATAATTGGGGAGCACACTTTCACCTGCAGTGGACTCCTGAAAACATGAACGACTTCTTGTATTTACCTTTAAAATTTATTGAGAGAACTGAGATCCCAGAGAACTCAGCTTCTCAGAGTAATTTTTAAGTCTCTAGAAATCTGAAGTCAGTGTTATGGAGAATGTCTTATTGGTAACAGCTTGTAGGGTCATTATCAAAATCTTTGGATATATAAAGAGAGTAATCTTGAATGGAGTAGGGAGGTCCTATTACCTCTGTATGTGGCACTATTGAGACCATTACTGGAATTTTGTGCCCATTTCTGCTGTCCATGATTCAAGTAGGGTGTTGATAAGTTACAGAGGGTCCAGAGAAGAGCCATGAGAAAGATTAAAAGATTGGAAAATCTGCCGTATGGTGATAGACTCCAGAAGTATAGTCTATTTATCTTGACTAAAAGGAGTGCCTTGATACAGTCTATAAGTACCTACATGGGGAAGGGGGAATAAATCATTGAAAACAGGCTCTTCAGTCTAGCTGACAAAAGCATAACAAGATCTACTGGCTGTTAAGTTTCAGCTAGACATATTCACTCTAGAAATGAGATGCAAAAAGTTTAAACAGTGAGGATTATTAATCATTGGAGCAATTTACCAGGCACTATAGTAGACTCTCTGATACTGACAATTTTAAAATCAAGGTAGGATTTTTTTTATTTTTAAATATATGCTCTTGTTCAAACTGAAGTTAATCCAGGAGTCCTATGGCTTTTATTATACAGGAGATCAGACTAGATTTTCACAGTGGTCCCTTCTGGTCCTATAATTTATTGAAGTCTGAATAACATGCTCTGTGTAAATACAATACCTGACTCCTTTCACAGGATCTTTTTCTGCAGCAGATAGGAGGCTGGACCATGCATGTGCATGTTTCTACTCATTTATAAAATATTGAGGGCAAATCACTCAGGCAAGCCCCTACTTTCAACTTCAATGGATAATTTGCTTGGTTCAAGATAAAGATCTGTAAGATTTGGTCCAATTAAACTAAGGATGTAAGGTTAACAAAATATATATCATGTACATATAACGTATATCAAAGGAATGCTACTTCTAAGAAGGGAAGCCTGAGAACTAGAGAGGCAATATACTAGATAGACATGTTTATAACATGGATGGGTGCTGTACATGTACAGAAATCATTATAAAGCAGCCACATCTTTAACTACTATCACCCTTCTCTGTTTAGTGATTGGCCTTCAGGGTGAGCTGATGGGATACACTGCAAATTCTCTGTCAATAACAATGGCACGAGAGCATCATATGGGGCCACAGTTGAACAGCAGCTGTCAAACATCAGAGATAATATTACAGTGCATAAATTCAAAAGCTACCATTTTTAATTTTACATAAATGCCTCGGACAAACTCTACACGTGATTATAACACTTTCCCTTCTTTGGGATACCAGTCAGCACATTTATGCAAGTGGACAGCCACTGAGGCAATGATGCATTAATTCATGTACATGCGTGAAAAGCTGCACAAATAAATTAATTAATTAATCAGATACTGGAACAAGGAGGGAGATAGACTTCTTAATGACTGATTATCAGCTTGCATCATGATGGAGTTGTTATATTGCTGATGACATTATTGAAAACTAACTTTCATTTGGTTTTACAGGGTTTTTGAGAAAAAAGTTGTCTGGCTTTTCACTGAAGATCTTATACAGCAGTACATGCAGCCTTCATGCTTACAGAAGCTTCAAGAATAAATCCTTTTTTAAAAAAATCTCAAAATCATTTAATTTTTTTTTCAATCCCATCTTCACTGATAGTTAAATTAAGCAAGTAGAGAATCAGATTTTAGAGTTTAGCAGAATTAGAGAACATGAGCATGATATAGCAAAAAATAAACTATTCACATTCTTCCTATGCTGTTCTACTCTACTCATGGTCCTACACCATATGCATTACAATCTAACTATATTTTCATGTGTTCTTACTATGAGCCAATATCTTTACAGCATGCCTATCACCAAAGTATCTATATGCCAGCTACAGTGCATCCATTGCAGTTGTATCTGGGCATTCAGGAGGCCAATGGTCCTAATTCTGCTGTTAATTACAATGGGTGTTAATTAGAAGAAATTCCATTGTACTCACTGGAGTTACACATATGAAACCACTGCAAGTTAGAGTAGAATGATTATTATGTGATTAGGCTCACTATTGCTAAACATTTGGTAGTAAGAATAAAATGATTCTCAACTGGCAAATCCATCCATCAGCTTGCTTTTAGTAAGGTTCTCCTTTGGGACATCTTAATGGACAGTTTTAAAAAGTTAATAAAAATTCTTCAAGAGGCAACATACAGCTGGAAATATCTGAGGTGTTACAACCTGAGAGCCAAGCAGGAATTTCCTTTAAATCACTCAGATTTGAGGAAGTTCCTTCTCTTACTAATGAGACCAAGAATAAGGCATCATTCCCTCTCTGAGTAAGATAAAGGAACATTTTGCGCTCAGTTCATTGACATTCAGTACCTTCCTACTTGATTAGATTTATATTAATTATTATTTTTACTATTCATAACAAGGGCTTCCACGATCTATTTTTTCCTGCTCTCCAGATCTACTTCATATCATGAGAACCACCCCACCTCCCTACCCCCACCCACTACAGGAAGCATGTGGACAGGTTGGAGAGTCCAGTGGAGGGCAGCAAAAATGATTAGGGGGCTGGAACACATGACTTATGAGGAGTGATTGAAGGAACTGCGCTTATTTAGTCTGCAGAAGAGAAGGGTGAGGGGGGATTTGATAGCAGCCTTTGACTACCTGAAGGGTGTTCTAGAGAAGATGATATTAGGCTGTTCTCAGTGATGACAGAACAAAGTTCAATGGTCTCAAGTTGTAGTGGGCAAAGTCTAAGTTAGATGTTGGGGAAAACTTTTGCACTAGGAGGGTGGTGAGCACTGGAATAGGTTACTTGGGGAGGTGATGGAATCTCCATCTTTAGAAATTTTTAATGCCCTGCTTGACAAAACAGTGGTTAGGATGATTTAGTTGGGGTTGGTCCTACTTTGAGCAGAGCGTTAGACTAGATGACTGCCTGAAGTCCCTTCCAACCCTAATCTTCTATGATTCCATGAGATGTTATAAAGTTTCAGGACTGTTCTCCGAGCAAATACAACTTTGCACTTATACCGCCTTCTTTCACAGGCCTCAAAACACTTTACAAACACTGATTACTAATATTTACTTTACAGAAAAATGAAGAGAGGCAAAGAGAAGTTAAATGATTTGCCCACTGTCACATACTGAATCAGTGGCAGAGTTGGGAACAAAGCCTCAGAATTTTGGCTTCCAAACTCCAACTCTCAGCATTAGAGCCCTGTGGTGAAGAGCTTGGATCATGGAAACTATCTGTAACAAGCATTTGGCATATAGAATATGGTGTGCTCTTCTGCATGAGCTATTAGTTCACTTAATCTGAAAATGCCCCCAAAACATTCTGGAGATTGGTTGTTTCTTCAGCAGCATTAGCTTGCTCACTTGAGCTGCATTCACACATGCTACCTACCTAGACTCTCAGGTCTACTTTGGAAAATGTTATCCTTACTGATGTTATTACAGCTCAACCCTTTTGCACTGGGAGTCACAATTTTCCAGTGTGAAGGAAATCCAACCATTTATTCAAAATAAATTTATTTTTTTAACTTGATTTCTGTAGCACTATTAGGAGTAAAAATGAGCTGTAAATAGTTACTATTTGGAAAACAAAAAAATCTTAGCTATGGCAGTAACCTCCCCCTTCCTGTTGTATCAAACATTTAGAATTGAAAGGCCTTTTTCTGTTCAGTTGTAACAATTTGGAGGAAGGTCAAATTGTAAACCTCTATTATTGTAGTTAGCTGTGTCTCTTTCAGTTGTCTTTATTCAAATAGAACCCTGGAGTGCAAAATTATATTTAAAAAATAGATTTCTTTGTAACGGTGGCTCTCGCTTAAGGACTGGAGAGCTCAGACCTAGAATTGGCTCAATTACAGGATGAACTTCACCTGAGAAGAATCAGATGAAAAGAGGATCAGGAAGCAGCTGTGACAAATTCTGCAGCGAGCAAGGAAAGGAGAGATGCAGGGAAGACCCTGACACCAGTTAAGTTGCCAGAGGCAGGGAGAAACCCTAGCCAAGCAGGAGAGGTCCCACACAGGAAGGCTTAGGAGAAGAAACAGTAATTTTGGGCTGTAAGAACTTAAAAATGGACTTTTTAAATTTTTTTTATATTCATAAACCCAGCCCACAAGGGAGGTATTATTGAGCAAGGAAAATTCTGAAGTGAAGTTTATTTGACCAGTTCAAAAGGGGAAACTGAGGCAAGCTGCTTTAGTAGGACCATAGACCAGAAGGATGCACAGGAATCAGCTGGTAGTTACACTATAATTATGAGGAAAAAAATGTAATCCACCTAATACAGAATTATTTAGTGTATATGCTGTTAGAGGGAGCCAGCTGTCCTAGGTTGTTCTATGTCAGCTTTGCTGTGCACTGCAGGTATAAACAAGAAAGGATTTTATTTTTCCTTGACATGCTCTGGAAACCTGTGGTTTGGGAGGTGCTTGATGGTCTCACGTGTTACTTAGAAGTAAGGATCAGAGGTTTTTTACAACAGCAAATAAAGCTCGGGGCTGAAATAGCATGAAGAAATTGTGCTTTTTGATTTATTGTTAAAAAATGAAGGCCAGGAATTGTGTTATGTGTTGTTGCTAAATAAAAGTCACTGAAGGCAGCACAGGAGTTTATGATGACTTAGACAAGGCAGGTGACCTTTCCAACCAATTTCATGAGCATCTCAATTAGAGCTCCTCCTCCCACACAATTACACTAAACCCTCTACTAGATAAGAGTTCCCCACATCCCCCAAACCACTGTGGCAAATGTCAGCCTGCACATTTATGGGGTGCAGTGGGGGGAGTGTACATACAAGCAGGTAGGCATAATCCAAAGTGAAAGAACAATGCAGATAGTGAAGGGGGAGGAAAGCTAATAAATAAAGAGCAAGGACTTCAGCATAAATGAGGAAAATGAAAGCACAAGCAAATAATAAGAAATATGGAAATATGGTGGTGGGAAGGGACTGCTGAGCATCCCATTAAAAAGACAGCAGCAGCTTTGCAGGTAATTTTCACATTTCTAAAGGCATGTGTCATTTGCAGAGTATTAAAATCTTTAGAAAAGTTGCTCCTCTAGCTTCCTCTTTACACTGTGACCTCAAAGGATCCGTGATTAGTGGGGATTTTCCCTTATATGACTTAGCACTAAGAGGCTTCACTCTCAAAATCCCCTCCATCCTGCCAGAGAGAGGGTCTTCAGCTTCACTATGGAAGCCCTCACCATTCCCCTTGATTTGCATTATCAATACCTAGCTCTCACACAGCACCTCAACACTTGCCTAGAGTATAAATTACAGACAGGGATCATATTACCAACTAAAAAAGTACAGCCAGTGTGAAATATGCAATTGTTCAATGCTACATCAATTTCAACATATTTTAAAATTCTTTTAGCCTAAAGGCAACTAACTACTACTAATGGCTACTCTGCAAGTTCAGAGACAGGTAGCAGACAACCACCATGCTTCTAGACACAGAGAAGTCTTCTTTCATAATCATCTGTAAGCAGAAGGTGCTGGGCAAGATGAGGCATTTTTAATTGTCTCCCTGATGCTTCCAGTTCCAGCTGGACTGGAAGCTTGAGAGCCCTAGGTGGGGAATGGAACTTTGGTCTCACACAGTACTGAACACCCTCAGGCAAGCTATGCACAGTTCTGAAATAGGTAATGGTCAAGGAGCTGGTGCGAATCATCAGAGAGAAATGTTTGTTATTCTTATGATGGTGCTAGAACCCAGTGAAAAGGGAATCCAGCAAATTTTTGCTGGTGGAGTAGAATCATTGCTCTAGAACTAAAATTCTTCCCATGGCAAAGTTTGTTGTACAAAACATGGTCCCTCTGTATCATATAAATTCTACTTAAGGATTACGTGATGCATTAGACTGGTGGTAGCTCTTAGCACAAGGGTGATTTTCACCTTAATGAGGTTGTTAAGAAACAGATAGCTCACTGCCTGTAATAATAACATGTGCAACACCAGATGATGTCATATGATGTAATTCTCTTGCAGATGTCTACCATCTGCACAGCAGTAGCTCCTTCTGAAGAGAAGTGGGGGTCCATTGTGGAAAGGAACAGATGGAAGAGTCAATAATGCTCAGTATACTTTTAAAAGACTTCATGATTGTGGTCAGGTAAAATATCTGAAGAAATTACTGCACTGGCAGAGTGCTGCTAGCCTGCACAAAGGTGGCTTCAAAGGGGTGATCAGGAAATGGGAGTTCCATATATTCAATATTGTCCATTCCATTCAAGTCTTGTGTTTTCAGGGCTTTATAATTTGGCAACAAACATTTGCTCAGGCTTGAAATTTAGGGCACAAGGCCTCAGTCTAGCAGCAAATTATTATTTTAAGACAAAAAACTTCAGATCAGCCAAATGTACAGAGAGCTGGGAGAAGGAAAAGCAGCTATTTTAAAACTGACTTTAAAAACAGCAATTATAGAAGACTTACCCACATCTTAACATTTCAGGGACAACCTGTACTATAAACTTTTAACAACAAAAATCAGCCAAGACTGACCTAAAAGAGCAGTGGATTGGAAATGAAGATTTTTTAAATTTTATTCCTCTCTGCCACTGATTCATCACTTGACAACCTCTGTGTTTCAGTATCCCCATATGGTCTGTTTTTCTGATTATCAAGTTAAGAAATTCCAAACTTCACCCTCGCATCATGCCATATCTATTTAAGATAGCTCGCTTAAGTGATAAGCAACATCCTTGGACTTGATTGCAAGTTGATCTGCTGTCTAAATCTAGCTCTGATCTATATGTGGAATGCGCTGAGTGTGTTTTTTATCTGGGGTTCTCATCAAGTTATAATTACAGGGTTTGCTATATTTGTATGCTTTGTTTTAAAATAAAAACACATATTCCCTAATTAGAAAATGATATGCTCTGTTAATATTGTTCAGACATCAGGGGACATGGAAGGTATTTTGATAAATCTCAATGAAAGGGATACATATTGCATTACCATTGAAGCAATACAACATTTTTGTGTAGCAGCTTTCACCACACTCCATCAATGATATTGGTGGGCAGGTGACTGACATTTCAATTATAGTCAAGAATTAAAATATGCACTGAAACAAAAGATATCTCAAAATCCTTATTTGTGTTATGGTAGGGGGCTCATTCTAAGACACTTACAATTATATAGTAAGAGGTATGCCTGCCCAGAAGAGTTTACATTAACTAAATAAGACAAAATACCGTTAACTCCATTTTAGCTGTCAGGAATTGAGATTTAGTGATTTACCAGTGCTTCCACACAAGATGGTTGTGCCAGCCTTGGGAACTGAAGACTGGTCTCCTGTGTTCCATTCTACAGTGCCTTAACAAAAAGCCCAACCTATCGCTCTATTCTAAAGAACTTTTCTTTTTTGAAAGTCAACTTTAAAATCCATTTTTTAACATGGCTTTAGTGTGGTAGCTCTAGTAATGCAGAGGTTAAAAACAACTTATACATTCTCATGAATGAATGTCGACTTGCCAGTTTCTCATTCCCATTGTGCTTTCCTATTCCATTTGGCGTGCCATGGTGACTGTTTTTGCAGTAGGGCTTAAATTTAGTTAGTGCATAATGTGTTCTGAACCGCTCCTCAGTGGATTAAAGAATGGTATTTGCTCTTAAATTACAATGTGCACTGGACTGCTATTTTCAAGTGCCCTGATTAGTGTTTTTGGCATCATTTGCATGAACTATAAGCAAAGGAGTCGATTTCCCGGTCCGTGATCTGAGAGATTGAAGACAATCATCCCTCCACCCTTTTTTTAAAAAACATGTTGAATGAATATAGAAAAGCAGGATAGTTGATAGTTTCACTTGTTGTGCCATTATAGAAACATAAAACAGATGTGTGAAACACTGTATGAATAATAGGAGCTACATTATATATTATTTAGCTGCAGAAATCATGTCCTGAATGTAAGGCAAGCACAAAATGTAGATTCTGACCTGCCAGCTCCAGGTCAAGCTGTTTTAAAAACTTATTAAGTGTAACACTTCATGACAGAGCTAAGTACTTTTTTTTCTTTTGACTCTACAAGAGTATTAAAAACCTTTTAAATCATGGCATTCTGATCTTGTCTGTGGGCGTTTTTGGATTCTCCATCTTGCTCCTATAACTGCCCTAATGACTCACTTCTATACTAGAGAATGGAGACTCTCCCTGCAGAAAAAGCCAGTGCTAGACTATGCCCTGGCCTACACTGTGGGGGGATTTCGGCGGTAGTCGAAGGGAGATACTCAAGTTGCTTCAAATATCTTGAATATCTCCCTTTGACTGCCTAATGTCTGCTCACCACAAGGTCCCCACATTGCTGAGTCAATGGGAAATGTCTTCCTCTCGAATCAGCGCTACGCTACTTGCCGAGTAGATCTTAACAAATCGACCTCCAGCTAATTCTGGGTCTGATTGAACATGTCTTTACAGATGCTCAATCAAACTCGCACAATCAATGCTATGCTGTCGGAGGTGCCACCAACAATGTAGCCTAGCCCTTAGGAATAAGGGGACAGTCTGCAAATGAAGACAAGTTCCAAAGGGATAGCTGTGTTAGTCTAGTTCAGCAAAATAAACAAGGAGTCCTGTGGCACTTTTAAAGACTAACAAATTAATTAATCACATGAGCTATCGTGGGAGAAAATCCCACTTTGTCAGATGCTTTGAAGCATCTGACAAAGTGGGATTTTCTTACAGTTCCTCATCTTCAAAGCATCTGATGAAGTAGAATTTTCTCTCATGAAAGCTCATGCAATAAATAAACTAGTTAGTCTTTAAAAGTGCCACAGGACTCCTTGTTTGTTCTGCAAATGAAGTAGAAATTCCATCCTGTGGAGCACATCACCTCTTTATTAACTTTCTTTAACTTGCAACTAGGACATCCTGAATTTCACAGCCACAAGTATCATCTCACAGGAGGAAGTGGCTGATAATTAAGTTAGCAATCAATGCACACAATATATTTCTTTCACAGAATTAGGATGAGTGTCAGATATGTCCACAGAATTAGTAATTAAATATGTCTACGTGTGCCATGCATTCAAGTTTGTAATTTACTTTATGAACCTAGAAGAAAGGTTATAAAAATCCTTATGCTTGGCAAGAAACTCCAATTGCTCCAGGCCCCAGCCATGTGATTGAGAACAGCTTATTTGCCTGACGGTTTAGAACCCACCTAATGAAATGGGAGAAGGCTGATACAGCTGAGTCTGCTAGGTACAGATTTTTAAACATAGGTGTTTATAATTGCCTTTCCTTATATTATGCATGCAACTCAGCCACATGCATGAATACACTAGATAAACAAAGCTGGAGATTTGCAAATGTAAAGAAATGCATGCATCCGAGTTTCAAGTCTGTACTTTAAACTAATGCAGTTGCCCAGAAAGGTTAGGAAACCCCAGCTTCATCCAAGAAAAATAAGGTAATTCAAAAATATCTATATCTCCATGCTAGCCCAGATGGCACTCACATTAGGTACTACAGTCCATCCAGCATAGTATACAAGTCATTATGCAGAGAACTTTTCAAAAGATAGGTACCTTGCATCAGACTGATGAGGTACAAACCCCTCTCCTGTAGATTTCAGTGTTGATATCCCCCCAGGATGTGATAGATGGCTGGTTCCACCTTAGCCCTAGTGTACTCTAGCTGCCGTAGGGTCCCCCCTAAGTTGACTTAAAATTTAGGTGTGGATATGCTAAATTGACCTAAATTTACAAGTGTAGACATAGCCTAACAGATTTATTTATCGTATGAGCTTTCGTGGGAGAAAATCCCACTTCGTCAGATGTGGGATTTTCTCCCACGAAAGCTCATGTGATAAATAAATCTGTTAGTCTTTAGAAGTGCCATAGGACTCTATTTGCTATTCTCTGATGAGTTTACTGTGATGGCCAGTACTGTCCAAGCTACTTCATTTTGTCCCAGAGTTTTCTCACTGCTAGGGTCTCTACTTTTCTGGCTGTCTTTGGCTTGCCCACGTCATAGATACCCAATTACTACTAGATGTGGAAATTTCCTGAATGAACATCATCATCAAGTGGTCCATCTCAGCTCCTGGCTAATAGCCATTGGCAGACCTATCATATTCCTCCATGAATTTATCTAGTTCTTTTTTGAACCCCATTATAGTCTTGGCCTTCACAACATCCTCTGGCAAGGAATTCCACAGATTGACTGAGTGTTGCATGAATACTTGCTTTTATTTACATTAATAGGCAGCAGGCCTAAAATCATTTGGTGACCTCTCCTCCCCCATCACCCCAGTTCTTCAATGCTTCATTGAAAGAAAAAGACCAAGTTGCCTTTGTTCTACCCTACAGGAATGGGTCTATGGCATACTTCAGTTACATCATGGATGTAACTATGGGATGGCAAGTTTGCCCCATTCAGGTCAATGGGGAAACTCCCACTAACTTTAATTGGACAAGGATTTCACCTACAACCCCTCATGCTCCCCCATATTTCTCTGTTTCTGCTGTGATCTTTTTGCTTTGAATATAAGCAAAAGACAACTCAAAATATAAATGGGCCTTCCTTATTTCTTGAGACTTCAGAAAAAGAGTACAAAGGGCTTCAATTTACTGTACTGGGCTGAATAACAATGTGAAGGTGAAAAACTGACCCTTCCCCGTGTGCATTGCTAAGCAACATGCTGGGTCTGATTCAAGCAGCAGCTTCTGTTTTTGCTGCTAAGTAGGAGTCAGAGCATTCAGTGGAGGAACAGAATTTTTTTATTTATAGCATTGTGTATGAAACATGCCTATTCCACATGAACATGTGTTGCTTATTTAAGCTATAAATCTTCCATGTTGGAATTCTCTCTTCTCCCTGCCACTCTATGTCTGTAGTACATTTGAAATAGTTGACAGCATTATTCTGGCCACATAGACCTCAAGAGAAAATCCAAAGAAACAAAACCCATTAATACCCAGAACAAAAAAGGAAACTGCTCCTTCACCCATACCCTCATGAGGTCCATATCAACCAGTTTTTGTCACAATACAGCCTATAAATGTTCTTTGATTGGCAGCAGAATTCCAGGATGCTGTAGCCTTACTCATTAGAGGAAAAACATCAATCAGCCAATGTCTCTTTTCACTTTGCGAGAGCTCTGGTGTAACATGATAGGTTGCATTCCTTGGCATCAGCTGTTTTCCCCAAGACTACAGCCTCTGCAGTGCCACATTTGTTACCAAGTTTTAGAAAAACATTTGCCATTGTTTCTGCACTTGCCCTGCGGAGTTGGAGTGGAACTTGCTAACTCTTATCCCAGTCTCTCTCTCCAGTCTATCTTCCCACTAGAGACAGCCACCAACTTAATCTATTTGACAATAAACAGGTCACAGAAATTCAGAAGGTGCCTCCAAAGCTGTTACTAAGACACTTGTAATCCACATCAGAGCAACATCTGAAGCCAAGGAGTGTTTCCTTTTTTGCCTTAGCTGTAGCTAATGATCCTGGAAGATTCAGATCCAAAATGGATTTTAAATTCTTTATGGCTTACATAAAAACACTCCAACAAGCTGTTCCTGAGAAGGGAAGGCACAACAGACCACAGTATTACTGGACCCACAAATGGTTTCTTCCTTCTTTCCAGGCTGCAGGAAAATACCATTTCAGTCTCCGGCTCAGAGGTACGGAGAAGTTGCTTGGGACATTGTGATTGCCTAGGCTGTACTGCTTTCTTCACAGACATTTTACACTGCTTGTATAGGGGAGAAGGAGGGTCAGTGGTTTGCTTTTGGCATGTCCTCCACTCCTCCAAAGGCTGGAGTGAAAGCCCAAGATACTGAAGTTCTCCACGATTCTCTCCAGCACCCCACATTTAGACATTCATTTTGTTTACTGTCAATGACCCATTCCACCAGTGGTCCTGCTGTGAAGATCAGCAGCCATGGGGAAGGTGTCAAGGGGATGGACTTAAAGGGAAGCAGTCCTCAAAGGCTTCTCATTAGTAATCACTGCTAACCTGAGAGGAGAAAGGGAAATCTTTAGAAGCCAACAAACAAATCTTTCCCCTCCCATTAAGAAGTCACATAACATACCAAGGTGCAAAGTATGATTTTGCTTTTGTCTGGCTGACATTATAGTTAGAAGGTATAGGCTGAGTTCCCCCCCCCCCTCCAAAGAAAGTCCATGAATTAATTCTGATTTGTTACCCAGAGACTCAATATTCACTAAAAACTTTTCAGCTGCCTTCTCATTTGATGCCATCCCCACCTCCATCAAAAGTAAGTGACATCTAGAGAAACTGGGTGCTATTTCAGTAGCTAGAATAGATTCTACTTAACAAACTAGATTGGGACTCAAAAGAGCTAGGTTCAAATCCTGGCTTTGCCAGACCCTCTGAGTGACCTTGGGCAAGTAACTTCATCTCTGTGCTTCTGTTTTCCTATCCATAAAATGGGGATCACAACAGTACTTCCTTCCCATCTAGTCCATTTACAATGCATGCTTATTGGAAGAGAGCCTGTTTTACTGTGCATTCATGTGGCACCTAGCACAATGGGACCTAAACCTCATCAAAGCATGGGTGCTACTGGAACATAGGCTATCTAGACTACAAGGAAAGGATGCGATTCCCCTATTCATGTACACATACTCGTGTTAGTGCTCATTGACTTAGCTTAAGAATAAGCAGTAGTATAGTAGAGGTGAGCCATACTGAGTAAAAACTCACTTAAACCTATAGTTCTTCAATCCACAAACAAGACTAAAACCATGCCATTCGCCTAGTAAATGAATCTTTTGCATGTAGCCCACATCTTGCTATTTGTGTATTTCACATCAAAGACTGCCCAGACTTTATTTACAGATGACCTTTTGTGCTCATCACAATTGACATTCATTTTCCAAGTTAACTAAATTAAATATGATCATGCAGAAGTTCTTACTCAGTGTTTTCAACAAATGTATTGAGGATGAATGGCACAGGATAAGTGGAGATTTGCATCAGGATAAGCTTTACTTTCTTTCTGTGCAAGAGGCTCATGCAGCCTGTGCAATGAACATTTATTAGAATCTCAATAAATAGTAACTCATAGAAGAGAAGGCTATTTTCCCCTCAAGGTTAATATACCCTCTAAAATTTATTTTTGGAAAGATGTTGCTAAAAGATTAAGATCAAGTACCTCAATCTTCAGCTGTTGATAGTCTGCTTCTCCCCATATCTTTTCCCTGAGAATATTAAACTACAATTAACACTGTTAAGCAATAGTAAGAGGGGTGAAATAAAACAACTGATACTAGAGAATCCAGTGTTAATGGTTAGGTAGTGGGTGTGCTGTGACCACTGCTTATTCTGCTATTATCATTATCACGTCATTGTTACACTGTGCTTCCTCTGTTTGCTGTATTCACCTGTTCATATACTTTAAACTCTTTGGGGTTAGGACCAGCTGGATGTCATATGTTTCTATAATGTCTAGCACACAATCAAGCACTGATTGGGGCTTCTCGAAACTCCCTCAGAACAATAATAAATAATATTTAAGACTAATTTAGCATTAAGTCTTGAAGTGAACCCAAATATTTAAAAAATTGGTGAAGTGAGCATAACTTGACATTTGAATGCTGTTTAAAGATTTGGAGAGTAACCAGATTTATGATTAGCCAAATGACAGACTTGCTGATTAGATCACTTGAGTAAGAGATTTTCTTCTCTAAGACCTTTGTGTGCAGCGGATGGTGGAGGAAGGAAGAGAGAAGGGCTTTAAGAATAATTGGGATTTAAGTATATCAAAATAAGAAACTCCATCTTCCTTGAGAGCTAGGGCTGGTATAACCATCATCCACCCTGATCAGATTTTTACAGATGTTTAATCAACCAGGGTGTGAGAAGTTCATCCATTTCCTTTTTTCAGGGTTTCACGGGAAAATTTTCTTCATTTAATAATTCATGTGGGGTTGGTCCCTGGAGCGTTTGGCTTTGAATGAGTATCACATGACTTCTAAGCTAAATCTTTAATTTCACAGGTTTCCTGAGACACCACCACAAACTGAGATCTCAGGTCTATTTAAATGGTTTACAGTCTTTAGTAAATCTGGTCTGAGGTTCAAGTTTATCATAAGACTCAGGACCAGTTGAGATTTTCACATATATGGGTTTCTTTGTGCATTTTTGAGCAATAATGCCCCCAAACTGGTAATTATATGTGAGCACAGACTTCTCTTTGCCTTCCTATCTATTTATAGTATTTATAGTATTACAAAGTATTACTATAGTATTTATAGTATTACAAAGGGCACATATCAGTTATTGTGATAGCAGGTATTTATCATAATCATATGTGATTTCTTCCCAGAATTTCCTGCAACCACACAAGCAACAGAGCACAGAGACACGCTAAATTGACAGAACCTGAGCCACTATTGCCCTGCATTTTATGAAGACATTTGTTCCTTTTACTACAAAGTGCCTGTAAAAAGTTCTCATTCTGGATCAGGAAGCTTCTGTCAGAGGTGGATCAGGGGCAGCTGGGCCCCTGCTGCAGGGTACTCATGGTGCAGCTTCTGGTGCGGCCTGAAGGCCACGCCAGAGACCGTACTGCATGCTCCAGTTAGCCCCATGTCGCCACCACCCCCAGAGCGGCCAGCCAGGGGCAGGGCGGGAGCACATAGCCCGGCCTCTGGGCTGGCCCACCCCGACCCTGGGGGTGGAACTGCCAGCTCAGGGGCAGGGCGGGAGGAAGTTCAAAGCTGGGTTCTGGATCAGCCCACCCCGCTCCCCTGAGTTTCCCCCAGTGCCGGCAGGGCGGAAGGCCCCCACCTTGTGATGGGGCCCGGGACACAGGCCCTGGTGACTGTGTGGTAATCTGTCCCAGCCTCTGTCCCAGGATAAGGTCTCTTCCCAGCTGCCCCCCCTGCAGGCCCACCTTTAAACAGGTGAATCATAGAAACTGGAAGGGACCACGAGAGGTCATTGAATCCAGTCCCCCGCATTCATGGCAGGACTAAATACCCTCTTAAACCATCCCTGACAGGTGTTTTTCTAACCTGCTCTTAAAAGTTTCCAATGATGAAGATTCAACAACCTGCCTAGGCAACTTATTCGAGTGGATAATCACCCTGACAGTTGGGAATTTCTTTCCTAATGTCCAACTTAAACCTCCCTCACTGCAATTTAAGCCCATTACTTCTTGCCCTATCATTAGCAGTTAATGAAAATAATTTTTCTTTCTCTTCCTTGTAACAACCTTTTAGGTACTTGTCCCACGCATAAGCATAAGCAAAACAAACACAAACAGTTCCACAGTTCACCATTCTCAACCAGCTCAGCTCACTGCTATCTCTGTTAGGGCATGTCTACACTACAAGTAAACACCTGCACCTGGCCCATTTCAATTGACTTGGGCTGTGGGACTCTGAAATTGCCATCTAGACGTTCAGGCTCAGAGGGGAGGGTCTGGAAGCCTGCGCTCCAACCTGAGCCCAAATGTCTATGCTACAGTTTCATAGTGCCACAGCCAGAGGCAGCTAAGACAGGTTATTCATGGGTGTTTTATTTCTGTGTAGCCATACCCTATGATTTCTGGAACAGCAAGTCCACAGTAACGTTTCCAAGCACAGAACCCCACCATGCAGGTTACCTCTGTTCAACATGGACACAGCCCACACCAGTCACTCCTGCCCTTCTAGCAGGCTGACAAGTCTTTATAGCCTCTAGTGGAGTCCTGCCCCTTTAATAGCTCAACTGAGCCCACCTGCTCCGACACCAGGGCACGAGGCCTAATCTATTCTACTACCTGTGGTGTAAAAGGCAGTTCAACATACAAGGCAGTGGAGAGTCCCTGGCCCACAGCCTTCAGATCTAGATGGGGCATATTTAAAGGCTGAAGTTTGAAGTTCAGGTTTGGATTCAATGCTGCAGAAATCTCAAACTGTTCTCATGTGATTTCCATCATCTTGGATCATAAAAGATCAGCATCAAAACAAGAACTGGAAAAAATATACCCCTTCCACTTTGGGATTTGACTGGGAAACAAAAATTTGGTGGGAGAGTTTGGCTCTCAGGATTGGAATTTGAACACCTCCGGATTTAACCCCTGGGTTTTGACCCCTCACTTGTGAAAACACAACTTTATTTCTATTACTTTCAATTCCAGAAAGCAACAGGAAGAAGGCAGCTTCTCTACAGATATTAAATGCTAATTTTCGGAAAACAAACATATTGTGATAAACAAGGAAAGAGAAGAAATAGTAAAGATAGGTTGGATCACACTGTTCATCTCCAGGGTGGAATGCAGTGAAGCAAGCACCTGATGCTACAGGGCAGTTTAAGACATGCTTGGAGAGTACTGCATCCAGCTGAAACTGCAGAGGGAATTTAGGGAAGCAGAATGCAATTACCTGGCTTGGAATCTGGCCAGGATACTGAATGGACACCCTATTTCTTATTGTAAACATAATGGAATCTTTAATAATCTCACATTTATTAAAGTTAGCACCTAGGTTGTTTATCTCATCCCAAATACACCACCTCCTAACACCACACTGGGGCACTGGTTCAATACTCACTCAGAGGCAAAACGTGTCATTTCCTAAATCGCTAAGAGCCAGCATCCTACCAATTCTTCCTTGAAGCTCTCCCATTCAAATACTGGCTACACCTAGTCCCTGCTTACTTTGTGAGATTTGACAGAATAAACAGCACAGGCAGGTGCACTTTGGACAGCCGAGTAGTTAGACTGCGCTGCTCTCATGAAATGCAGCTTGACTTCAAAGCTGATTAAAATATCATCTGTTCCCAGTTTGCTGAAGGAAGGAGATTGCTGAGTGGGCTGCCTGCCTGTCTCTGCACGTCTAAGAGGTTGCCAGTACCATTCACTGCTCCAGTGGCTGAACCTTGTAAATTCCTCACTGAACCTATGACATTGAGGTTGGGAGAAGACTGAGACCTTCCAATGGTCTAGCTGTGGCATTTGTTTCCTGCATTCAGTCTATTATATGAAGTTAAATAAAGCAGACTACACCATGAATAGCAATGCTGGCATTCGGGGCCACTAGTACTGGATGTTCTGTTCTGCAGAGCATGCATTCCAAGCTTTGAGCATGGATCTTAAAATGTGCGCTATGGGGGAGTGGAGGGGGGGTAGAAGGGGGAGGAGAGCTTCTTTGCTCCTTCAGAAGGAAAGTACCTGAAGCCCACATGACAGTAAGGAGGAACATAAGGAGGCCAGCCCTGCCATTGTAATGAAATATGTGCCTCCTGCCACAGCTGAGCATGTTAGGGGGCATGGCTACCAGCAATACATTTATGTTGCTACAATGCATCTTCGACATATCGTTCATAACATTCAATAAAGCACAGAACCGTAATTTATTTTGAAACAAAAGTTATGATCTTGTCAAGGGATTAACAGACAAGAAACATCTGCATTTAGTGCAGTGTTTTGAAGAAACTGAAAGCAAAATTAAAATGATTTTGTATGCTGCCTTTTTTTTTAAAAAAAAACAATGAAAGCTGCTGAAGATCTCATCTATGCCAAAGACATCACACAATTCGATGGCCAGCACATGGAGATCCTTCTCAGTGCATTTCTGTAATGTAGGCAGGCAAAGTGGCTGTTTGCTCCCAGGGAACTTTTGCCTGCATGAAACAAGGGTAAATGGCATTAGTGCAAATCACAATTTATTGTGCTTTACTACTCTAGTAATTTGCACTGGTGGCGACCGATGGTTGAAATTGTGGCAAATTCAAAGAGTAAAGAAGGCCTAAATGGCACAAGGGACAGAATACATCCAAACCCTGCAAACCAGGGTCCTGGTTTTCATTGCCCAGAGCCTTGTGTAATCATTTACATGTGTCCAAACTGGAGATAATGTGCAGCTAAACCTGAAAAGTACCATTTTATATCCACTTCGCAAAAGTGTCACTGACTACATAAGCAACAGAGTCCTGTGGCACTTTTAAAGACTAACAGATTTATTTATCGCATGAGCTTTTGTGGGAGAAAATCCCACTTAAGGTGTGAGATATGGGAGATTCAGGCCCTGGGATTTCATATCTGCACTCCTGAAATTTAAAATTTCCCAGAGGTATTTTCAGAGTACATTTTATTTTGTGTGTGTACAGTGCCTAGCGGAATGGGGCCCTCCACCATGCTAGTGCCTAGGTATTATCACAATACAAGTTATGTCTTGTTATTTTATTTTATTTTTAAGTGGGCACAAGTAACAAAAAACATTAAGACCCTGTACCAGGCAATGTGCTTCTACCAGAGCTGACTTGCTGAGCTCCTGAGCTAACTCATCTACTGGATTCTTCTTCCCTGACCTCCTATGTGCTGTGTGCTTCTACTTGTGAATTTTTCCCCTTCTAATTAGCCAAAGTGTTTAATAAGTAACAGGAATGTTTCTAGTAATTTAGCACTTCATTAGTAATGTATTCCATTATAGTATATATCACTGAAATCAGCTCTTAATTCAGACAACAAATTTGCTGTCTTTACAAAAGATAATGGCTTCTCATTTTCATTACTTGAGCCTCTTGTAAGCCTGAAAGTAGTCTTTTGCATTTCATTAAGGTACATCTTGACTAAGCTGTTGGACCTTCCAGGAAAGTAAATCAAACCCAGGAAAAACACAAGAGAAATGAAAATATAATTACATTTTCAGACAGTGCCTCTCTAGAGGACGGGAGATAGCCGGTTTGGTCACGACCAGTCCCACACCAGAAAAAACAATCCAGTTTTAGAAAGATTCCCTCACCTTGCCCACCCTCTCTGCAGAAAGTGGAACAGAACCACTTGGAAAAGTTAATAATTTATTCCAGGGCAAACTGCACCCTAGCATCATCCCAGAAAACTGCATTCCCACACTACTTTCAGTTACACTTCCTGTCTATTTCTGCCTGGTGTACGAGGTTAAACTTGGAGAGCTCTGACCTAGCATGTAGGAGCTGGAACATAGACTACAAAGGTTTACTGGAGCTGGCTCACTCTGGCTCGTTTGCCATTCCACTGTTACATTCAGTGAGTCTGAAAGCTTTGCCGGCCACTGACAACTGAATATATGTATACATTCAGCTTTGGGGGAAGACATAATACTCAGGTCCTGACAAGTAAGGGTATGTTCCAAAGCCAACTGACGTGAATGGAAGTCTCCCTTTGACTTCAATGGGCTTTGCATCAGCTTGTAAAGATCCCAAGATATGTTGTACAAGAGGAGAGGGAAATTCTGAATCTGAAACCTTCCCACATAATCAAACATTGCATAAGGTATGAGCAAGGCTACAGCATCAGTGGAAAGGGTGACCTAGGGAGGTGGTAGAACCTTCATCCTTGGTTTGATAAAGCCCTGGGTGGGATGATTTAGTTGAGAATGATCATGTTTGAGCAGGGGGTGGACTAGATGACTTCCTGAGGTCCCTTCCAAACCTAAGATTCTAGTCCGTACATGTTCTCAGTGTTAAGTCACATTAGCTTCCCCTCTCTAAATACTGTTCAATGGAAGGATTCTTTTAGTGGGCCCTTGTTACTTGTTCCTTCAGCCAGCCCATGGCATGTCTGCTCTGGCAGATGTTTTTGCTTCATTCTTAACATACATCTCAGTTCCATTTTCTTTTCTGGATAACTTTGTAGACATGGGACTGTTGAACTCTCTGATGCTTTGGCATTTGTTTTAAATTCATTTCATTTAGTACCTAAAATTTTGAGGCATTTTGTTTCCGAGGAATTTGGACATCTGTCTGTGCTTCATATTTTGATCCAGTCCCTCTCTGAGTAGTTACATTCTGCACTTTTTTTACTGCCTCTCCTAAACTTTGGCCCAACATTTCTATGTGCTCTGGCACAGCTGCCATCTTCCACTCTTGTGGCAGCTGAATTTCAGTGGGAGGTCTGAAGTGATGCTTGTGTATTACTCAGTGTAAAATATTTTGAAATCCTTTAGAATGAATGGCTCTGCACGTAATGCAATTACTCTTAATCTGGGCAGCGGATTGGTCAGGGCATCTCATGACAGTGTATTCCAACTTCTGCCTGTGCCAGCTGTCGGACCATGCTACACACAGAAGAGACAAAGTCTCGAACCCAATGGGTTTGCAGTCAAAGGCTTTGAACCTATAGGCCCATACATGTAAGCAGAGTCCAGGGCTCTGCAGAGGTGGGAGGGGAGGAGAGGGGGGAAGGAATTTGCAGGAATAGGGGGCTGATTTTTGACAAAATAGTACCAATAGGGCCAGTCATAAGAGTGGCAAGGATTTTGCTACTGTTTTGGGGTGAAATTTGTTTGGATCATTATTGCTGGAAGACCTCGGTCTTTTCCTGTGGCTAGCACAGTCCATTTCAGTTCCCTGTTTGCCTGCTGTTTGTATCCTTTGCTTTAGTATGTGCCTTGCAGGTATCCTTCCCACCCCTGTAACCTACTACTTCCCAAAACAGAAAACATGGTTCATCCCCTCTCAGTGACCCTATGCATGAAATGGAATAGCTATGAGCACTGGGGCAAGGAGTAGGGGTTCTGGTTTGTCTTGACATGCACAATTTAAGCTGCATCTCCCAGGAAACACGATGCTAAAGCCGTTGGTTCAGCACTTTGAAAGTTAAGGGAAAGATGTCTAACAGCAGCCTTCAGCCACAAACACTGGGTGAGTTGAGGGACCCTACTAATTGAGGTGTTGCTTATTCTAGTTCACAGTTGCTGCAGAAAGAGGCCACTGTTGAAACTAACCAAATGGTGAGACTTTGCACCCAGCCAAATTGCTATCTTCTACTCCAGTCTATGATTTGTTCCTGAAATGTTCTGAAAGCCAGAGTAAGACCAGAACTTTTCTCAGGAGGCTTGGCTTCGGGCCTTTTCTTTGGTCAGTCTTCCTTGCTAGCTACAGTGGTGCTAAGAGGCAGCCCGTATACTGCATTCCCATATTGCCTGGCTACCTTTGCCTTTTCCTGTTTTGCCTCCTCTTTGCCGGCATGAGTGAGGTTGTTACACTCAATGGCACCCTGTGTATCAGGTTTTCTGCAGACTCTGGGTTATTTTTCCACAGCTGAGGACTGCCTACCACATTTGTTGTCTGTAATGAAGTATATCTTTAGATGGATACAGACAAACATGGCCACGCATCTCAAAGTCCCTTCTTCAGTCAGTCAGTGGATTTACCTCTATTTTTAAGTAATTTGAATGATTACACATTATCTCTTGCCCCATTCAGTCTTTGAGGTCTTTGCCCCCATTCCTTACAGGGATGTAAATGCAACAGCCATGACATTTCTTTAACACTGAATGCTGAAAATTGGCAGGCGTCCTTTAGTGATAGACAGTATTAGGGCATTTGATGGTGGACCAGAATTTGTTTCCTTCCCAGATTGTGTCAAGAACTCATTTGTGTTGTCCAAGGCTAATCATTTTAATCACACATTATGCCTCTCTTCTATTATTTGGCAAGACTGTGACATTTTTGTTTGAATGCTGCCAATTGTGTAAATGCTGCTCTGTGATTTTTGAGATCATTAAGGACTGATTGCTGCAAATTTTGGGCTTCTTTGGGAGTTTCAACACCATTTTCTACTCGTCCCTCCCCGATTCTTCTTGCTATGCCACCACTACCCCTGGTCCAATGACCCCAAATTCTTTCTGTGCTAAAACCCTCAGCCCTGCTCTGCAAGTCCCACAGTTTCCCCTGATCATTTGCTCACAAATTAAGCCTTTACCTCCCACCTTTGTGTGATAAATAGGAACTTACCTGGTTAGTTATATTTACCTGCATAGGTCTACAAAGTGTTTTTTGCAGGTGGCAGAAAGAAGACAGAAGGTTAGTTCCCCAGCTGATTTGTGTGCAAAACCAGGGTGATAGGCCCAGGTGAGAGCTAATTGAATTTATATAGGCTCATTGCCTTTAAAAGGGGCTGAATTTCTTTCAACCAGAAGAAAAAAGGTGGAGGTGTAGATTGTAGTGGGCTGTAGCTGCTTTAGGAAGCTTTAGGGAAATGTCTAAGTAGCTGTAGCCTATGTGGTGTATTTATTTTGTTTTGAGAGTTCAGCAGCTTCCTAAACTGCATGGTAGGAATGCAGTAACTATGGGGATTGCAAAATTGTATCATTTTGGTTAAACCAGATCTCCTGCAACAACCCTGGAAGGGATATTTGTATTTAAATGT
The DNA here is from genome assembly GCA_007922175.1 of Pelusios castaneus. Taxonomy (NCBI): domain Eukaryota; kingdom Metazoa; phylum Chordata; order Testudines; family Pelomedusidae; genus Pelusios; species Pelusios castaneus. The sequence continues at coordinate 2,738,177 of ML685896.1, forward strand.
GAGCCTGCAGTGAGTTCCCTCTCTTGCTTCTCCAACCCCGCTCTGCCTGTATTACTTATAAGTAAAAATCCCCTAATCTACAACAGATTCTTAGATGCCTTGCCTGACAGTCCATGACAATATCAGTGGAGGTACTCACTAGCGAGAGGGAAAACAATGTGGAGTTAGGGCTCCTGCATCTTACTTTTGTTTCTGCTGCTGACTTGTACAACCACAGATGATTTACTTAGGCCAAAGTTTTTCTAATATGACCAGTAATTTTGGTTTCCCCCTGGGAGTTAGTGTAAATTTTCTCAGCATATCAGTGACTCTGGTTGCTCAGCATCTCAGAAAATCAGGTCAAAATAGTTTTGTTTTAGTTTTTTTGGGGGGTGGGCAGGCAGGGAGAGAAGAACACCTGACATTAGGGGATGATCTTGGAAATCTGGTTTAGTTATGTCCCCGTTTACTTGTTTTTGAAAGAAAAGTTGTGATAGTTACCTACTTCCCAGAGGTTTTGTGAGGCTTAATTATGTCTTATGAACATAGGAGATCCTCAGATGAAAGAGGCTGGAGATGAGCAAGCGGTTTGCTGATACAATAGCAAACCAAGGGCATGGGTAAAAAGAGCCCATTGATTGAGTTCAGGCACAGATATTCACTCTGACTGCTCAGCTACATCTCAAATGCTTACAATAGTTAATAGCACCTTCTATTCATTAGACTTCTATGGCATGGAGCTCTGCCAAACCAAATTCCAGGGGATGGACTTCTGCATGGAGTAGTATGGGTCAGTTTTACTGACCTGCAGGATATTTGATTGCTAGGTCTGATGGGTTCTGTCACAGCCGTCAAGCAATCTCACTGGGAAATGCTTTGCTTGGCAGGCAGCCCATCCCTACTGCTATCACACATGTGCAGTGGTGTCACGTTCATGTATACTTAGGACTTGTGGCTGGGAGCATTGATTTGCACAAAAAACAGAGGGAGTAGATGTTTTTCAGTATCTCTGCAGGGTATGAAGCAGTTCAAAGGTCTGGTTCTGCTCTGTCCTTACCCAACAGTCATCCTTTCTCTCTATTCATAAGTGACAGGGACTCATGGAGGGGTGAGGGGGGAGCAGAGATACTTATTTTGGGGAGACTGCCAGATTTTTCCTTTTTCTGGAAGCACCATTCACTAGCAAGTCTGTCTGTGTGTGTCTGAGTAGTTTCAATCCAATCACTGTGGGTTTAAACTGCGACTAGGATCCCCAGTTGCTAACCAGAGCGTATGCTGCTTGGGGAATGCAGAACTGGCTCCATGTTCATTAATTTAGCTAGAGCATGCGCTGCAAAGAAATACACACAAACAAGAAAACAAGCCAGTCCCATTTTGAAAGTGATTCTTCCCTTTCTAGGATCACAATGTGTTAAAATCTGGTATTCTCATGCATATTTTATTCCCTGTTTGCTCCACATGAAGACAGCTAGTACTATCTTTAGAAGCTGACAGTTAAATGGTGCATAGCCACTGTGTTGGCACAGGGTGAATTTCATCCTCAGTCTGAAAACAGCCAAATTCCCACTGAAGTCCATTTAAATAGTTGTTGGAGTTACAGAGACATTGGTGGAGAAAGTAAAACAAACAAAACAAAAACCCACCCACAGCCTGAGTTGCTAGCAAAACTTTTTGTACTGAGAAATAAAACAAAATAACTTCCTTCCCTTTCCTGCCCCCAACATACTCCTTCCAGACACTCCAAAAATAAGTATGGGACAGGGCAGAAAGAAATTAAGCCAAGGACTGCTTTATAGGCTGCAGTGATGCTGAAAAATATCTACAACCCATTTTTGTTTTGTGTAAGCAAATACTTCCCATCATGCACCCTTAGTGTGTATTTATTAATGTGATGCCAGAGGAGTCAACAGGAGCTTTGTCTAAACAAGAAGTTGAGGAGTAGAACCTCCTTTCTGAATGTATGCACATGCTCATTTCCCATTGTCCACAGAAACCTCCATGCCCATGAGTACTTCACACGCCTCCACACCTGTACCGAGCACCCTTAAATAGGTTCCTTCCCCACCCACTGTTAGTAATGGATGAGAAAAGATTCTTAGAGCAAAATGAGTAACGGGTCATCCTGTCATGAGATAAGGACATGATTTCTGGCAGTGCTCAGTTTTATTTTAGACACCTAAAATAAGCACTTGGCTGCTCAGTGGCCTCTGCTGGGTGTTGTGAGTACTTTTTAAAGTCCTGGTTTTAGCTATGGGTGCGAATTCCTTGTGAATAAAATGCTGGAGAAAACTGACAGACAGATCACTATTGTCAACTGTATTTCCTTTTTAGAGTATAAATAAAAAGGGAGAAAGATATTATTGTTTGAACTAGGCCCAATCCTCTGCTTTTTAAGCCAATGGGAGTTGTACCAAGGGTTTCAGTGGATTCATGATTGGATCCATAATGCACTGACAGATACTACCATGAAACTGACAACTCTGAATATCTGAGGAATGTATGGTATTATGGATAATAGAAAACTGATTAAAATGGGGACTACAAGATAAACTGATGTAATTACATTTTCTGGTATCGATGCTACACTTATTGCAAGATTTCAGTGTTGCACTGATGCTGAGATTGTTATTGGTAAAGAATAAAACAAGCATAAAGGAACCATATGACAAATTGGCAACTCCTCCTCCCCTCCCCTCCAATGTTTAGGCAACAAGACAGTAACCTTCCAGCCTCCAGATAACTCATTTGGGTGAGAATAGCTTTGAGTGCTAAGAAAGATGACTTTAAAATATTTATATTTTAACTGTGGCTAGGTAGTGTGATCAGAAACCTAGGACTTCTTTGTAATAGCCATTCAAGTAAGGCTGTCTTTTTCTTGTTCTTGCATGACAATACATTGTACTTGCATGAAAATGAAGTCACTGAGATTCAAGATAGGGCGGATTAGATTTCCCTCCTCGTTAATAATCCAGAAGCATTTGCAAAATGGAAAATGATTCTTCTGCACGGCAAACCTCCAGACATTAATTGGAACTTGGATTTTGCTAGTAAAGGAGGCTTTCGTGTCTGAAGTTGTGCATGTTAACATTTTGGATGTGGTTCGTTTGATTAATTTGTTTGCCTTTGTGTGGTCTGATTACAAAAATTCCTCCATAAAAAGATCATAAATATTTACACTTTTTCCTACATCAGAGTTCTCTGTTATGGTGATATTTCATCTTTCATTGTCTGCAAGTACTGCTCACCTTGCAATTAATTTCAGTGAGTTGCTGGCACTAACATCCAGAAACAGGTCTTACTGCACTTAGTTTTGCCATGATAATCATTTGCATGCTGCTTGCACACACTGCATAAGAAAACATGCTGTAACTTATGAGTTAAGAAAAGGCTGTACAGAAGCAGCCTTTTGAATAACAAAACCAAGTTCAGATCAGCCAATGAAGCAATTTTAGGACTGTGTAGTTTGAAATTTTCCTCTTCGATTAGTTTTGGTTCACTGTATAAAACAGAAGTGCTGGCTGCTGGAACAAGGAATCTCACCTTTCTGAACTCATCACTGGCGAATTTGAACCCAGGCCAAAGCGAAAGTGAGCTTCAGTGCCTGCTAACCCTGATTACCATATGTTTCAGTTCACGAGCAAAGCGCTTACCCAAGGATAACATCAGTTTGATTCCCTTCGGACCTTTGAAATGAGTTGGTGTGTGTGTTACAAGAGGTGTTTGTAAGGGAAAATTGAAAACTTGCCATGTAGTCTATGGATGAAATCCAACATAAAAAGGGGGCCATTGGGTGAATGCCGATTTGGGGGTGGGTAATATACATGGAGGGAGATTCTCTTGTTTAGCAGGCTGCTCCCAGTGCATGTGCATCAGGAATTGGTCATGACTATCCTGGATTCCCTCAGTAGTACCTGTTACATTCATGGATATGCTCACAGAAGTTAGAGCAAAACATAAATACTAGTGCCAGAAAAGTACAATATGACATGATTTTATTACTTAAAATTCAGTTTGGTAATACATGAGAACCCAAAGCCAGAGAGAGAGAGAAATCAGGCTGCTCTCTAAGGCAGTATGGCACAGCTCACCCCACCTTGTTCAAAGCTGTCTTTTTCCAAAATGACTCTAATCCCCCACTTCCCTTATACAGTTGCCTGCCTGCAAGTAGAATCAGAACCACTCCCCCCTTAAAATGAGAGCTTTCAGTTCCTGCCAGTCCTCAATACACCACAGAAATACCACACTGCTAGGGCCCAGCTCTTTGCTTCTCCTTGCTTTGCAGGTTGACAGGGCACCTTTATCAGAGTAACATTAAAAAATAAAATTCCCTTCTGTTTTTCTGTGAATTTTGGCTCTGGTGAAAAGTGCAGGTTGGACATTTCAGGAAATGGAAGTTCTCTATCTGCAAAATAGGGCAGCAGCAATGAGCCTCCCTTTACCCTTCCAGTTCCTGCCTTCCCCTCCACCCCCTGCCAGGGTATGGTGCTTTATCCTTGTGGTAGGGAGAGCAACCCTAGGGATGAAAAAGGAGCTCAGTCTCCAGTCCCTTTAGTCTTTGTTTCTCTATAGCAGTGGCTACCAAGAAGGCCAGTTAGTTCTACTTGTGATGAATGGCTGAGTGAGATGGCCTCTTGCCCAGTAGTGACTGGAATGCAACTCCCCAACCCATTTTACATAGGCATCCACAATCATGTTTGGATCCTTTCTATCTCTGCTATGATGGGCTCATTTAGTGTGCAGTTACCCCACTGATTCTTTTAATCTCAGGTGTTTATAAGGAGCCCCTCACTTGGATATCCATCAGTCCCATCAATTCAGTTGTGTCTTCTCTTTTAAGACACAAGACTGTTATTGAAACAATCAGTTGAAGGCAGCACTTGAGTCCCACCAGACTTTCTCACTGCCACACTAATTCTCTGCCTATCCTGTTGCTGGCTTGCATTTGCATGGGCCACTGATATCTTAATAAATACAGGCTGTGGTATGACTATCTTTGGAGAATGTAGTTGCCTCTGATGGAGTTAATTAGCCTGGCTCCCACGTCTTGCTCTGTGCTGGGTTTCGTTTCCAGTTAGGCACAGTAATTATAACATCTCTCAGAGACCAGGTTTGAACAGCACGTAAGTAGGTGATGGGGCATTTCAAGCTTCTGCTGTTTCCTGTCTCATCCGATCTCTGTTTCCATGGGTGGAGCTCTCTCTAATTGATGTGTTCATGCTCACCATGTGAGGGAGCTTTCTCTAGACTACAAGGATGCTTGCCCAAGGCAGGTCTTGCTTGATCCCTGACAAGCTGACTGCACATGGTATTGAGGGAAGCCCACATTCCTGGATCCATTGGAAGGGTCTCATCAACCTGTACATTCATTCTCCATATCCTCTGACTCACTGCTGAGCTGTGCGCCTTTACTTGATTTTCATTGGCTGCCCAATTGCATTCATTTTCCTTTCTCCTGGGCAAATGTAAATCTAGGCTAATTGCACCATGTGGATGACTGTACATGCCATATTCTGGTCTCGAGGTTGGGCATCCCTAATACATTATTCAAGTGCTAGTTTCCCTTGGTGGGCCTCTTGTAACGTTCACTAGCATTTCCAGCTGTCAAATCCCATCTCAATGACATATCCAATAGCAATTTTTCATTAGAATCACATTCTTTGCATGGACATGGTAGCCCTGCCTAACCCTCTCACATCAATATGGCCAGACTGCTGCTCTTTATTCACACAGTCTGGCTCATTCACCATATGGGTAGGAAGCTTCTTTCCAAGTCAGAGGATCCTACACCATTATGGACCATTATGTTGGCGAGAGAGACAAGCTTATGAGCCACACAGAGCTCTTCCTCGGAGCAACTTTCCCCGACCTGAAGGTCACAGCTTAATAGAAGGAGGAACTGATTGTTTAGCATAAGTTGTTGGCACATATTCTAAGAGACCATTCAAGGTAGAGTTTTAACACATCTGCATTCACAGGACAAAAAGCGGGGGTTATAAGTTGTTGTAATAAGCCATAAATCCACTATCTTTTTTCAGTCAATGATTTTTAGAGTCTAACAAAGTTATAAATTTAAGCCTTCAAGCCTTCTCTTTCACCAACAGAAGTTGGTCCAAGAAAAGATATTATCTCACTCTCTCTAATGTCCTGGGACTGACACAGCTACAATTACATTGGCTACCTTATGATGCAGACTCTTGCTTTTCTTCTCTTATTCAATAGCTTACCATGATCCTGCATCTTCTTCTCCCAGGTAAAGATAACGACAATAGCACCCTGTTTCTTTGTGTGTGACTCTCTCTGACCAGACTCTGTACTGTGGAGAAATGAGCTTTACTTACAACTCTGAGGAAATGCTGCTCAAGGAGTTCTTCCTGCTTCATGCTGTCTTCTTCAACTAAGTGCTCCCTTTCAAATACCATGAGTGGAAATGACACATTGTGGGAGTCCAGCAATGAGATATCTTTTCAGCGGCTGGATGGGGTTGTTGCTGGTGGGGACACAACAAAGACATTGTACTTCTGTTGTGTGCTGTCACCATCCAATTGTGAGTCTCACAATGTCTGCAGTTTTTCTTAATCTCCAGCCTCTGGAATCACAAGATTGCATGAGAAACTCAGCTTTCATTTACAAAACAGAAAATGGTTGTAGAGAGAACTTGAAAATGTGAAGCAAATTGTATCATAAAGGCTCAAAAGCCAAAGAGCAAAGAGAAAGAGCCCCACATTTATTTTTGTAAAAAATATGTAGCTTTTTAAGCCCAGCTCTTGATTTTGGGGCCTGACTCATGATCTGATGTTTTGAATGGTGAGGTTGGCATTACTGTAGAGCCCCTCTGTTTTTTAACACCACTGCTTCCGGTGTAACATTGACCAGTTTGCTCTTTCCACTCTTGTTGGGCAGGTCTTGCAATCTGCTACCTGTATCAGTTCTGTTTTTGTCGGCATCCTTCCTATGAATAGAAGCTGCATTGCTTTCATATTTGGGTATTGGGGTCCATGCTCCTGCTACTGCCACTATTCCCATAGGCTATGTCTACACTTGCTAAAATTAGTTCGAATTAGTTAGTTCGAACTAACTAATTCGAACTAATTTTAGTTCGTTCGAATTAGCTTAATTCGAACTAGCATGGCCACACTGGAATGTTAGTTCGAACTAAGTAAATACTTGCTTAGTTCGAATTAATGATCCCCATTCATTTCAATGGCCGGTTAATTCGAACTAAGAAATTAGTTTGAATTAACATGGCCACATTGGTTAATTCGAACTAGTTAGTTCGAATTAACCCCTTAGTTCAAATACCCTATTCAAACTTATTGGTTCGAATTAAGGAAGCCCTTAATTCGAACTAACTAAAGCCTAGTGTAGCCATGGCTTTAGTTAGTTCGAATTAAGCCTCCTTAATTCGAACTAACTTGCCAGTGTGGACATAGCCATATAGCTCAGAGCAGAGCTCCCTACAAAACTTGTGATTTTCTTGTCTTTCTTTTTGGTTGCAACTGACATTTTTGATAGTCTCTGCTCTCCAGCCTTCTGGCACCACATGCTACTTTGTCAAAATAATACACGATCCCTTCACACTGAAAGTAAAGGAATGCCTGTTGTCTGTACTATTATAATTCCACATAAAAAGTGGTATTTAGAGCCCAGCAAGAGGTGCAGGGAGGCTGTCAACTAATTTTTCATTAGAGTTCAAATATGGGACAGCCAAAGGACTACACGGGGGCCTTTCCAGCATGCATCCTATTGAATTTGTGTGAACTACAGAGACATGTTCATGACATGAGGAGGTTTTCTTTTTCCCTTCAGCATTCTGGATATTTCAACTCCTTATCATACTGAGTCTTCTTCAGTTAGGTCCGTGAACATTCTGTCTTCTAGATCAGGTTTGAAGCTCTCTGCATGTTCTCTTTCACCAGCAGTGAGAAGGTATTATTCAGACGAGGAGCCAGACTGTCTGGAAAAACCAAGACTTGCACAGAACCGGAGACAAGAAGGATTCGTAACTTGGAAATGACTCAGGGACTAAGAAAGTTTCTCCTTGATATCCATAAATCTCCCCAGCTGAACTCTCAGGCACAGCAGGGCTTGTAACAGGGGACGGGCCTTCCAGGAGAAAAGCAAAACAATGTAAGCAAACATGATCTAGTAGTTCAAGTGCAGAATGAAGAGAAAACTGGGCTGGTTTCTATGCCAGGCTAATGGTCTGCTCTGTGGCCTTGGACAAGTCACTTGCTCTCTTTGCGCCCGTGGGTTTGTTTTTTAATCTGTCTACAGGGATGATAATACTCACCGACTTCCCAGGCAGTGTCATTAGCATTTGCAAAGCCCTTTGAGCCCTTCGGTGGGAGAAGCTGGACAAGGGCATAATTCTTTATTCATATAGTAGTAGTGCTTAGTGGTCCTAGCTAAGATCAAGTCCCCTCTGTGTTAGGAGCTGCACATATTAAGTGGCAATCCCAGCCTTGAAGAGATTATAATCCAAATAGATTAGCTAGACAAAGGAAGGAGACGCCTAACCCCAACACCACCATTTACCAGATGGAGAATCGAGGCCCATTGAAATTAAGTGCCTGGCCAAAGGTCAAACAGAGACTTCTGTGGGAGAGGTGGGGATGAAACCATCACCTGAGTTCCCATCCAGAGCCTCAACCACAAGGGCCCTCCTGCCTCTTTCAGGTTGTATGAATTGCTGGAAATAGTCTGATTATTTATTTACTGGGAACTCAGTACCTCAGGCCAGGCTGTGATGTGAGGCATGAGTCAAAGGATATGTCTTTCCACCATTTGAGGAGCTTCACAGCACGTGGAGCGTATAGATGTGTTTACATGTGGCCTTCTACACATGCTTCAGAACAAGAACAAAGAAAATCAAATTACTTTAACTTGGCGCAAAGGTGTGTGCCTCACATCGTTCCTCTTTCCCTCTCCCTTTCAAGGGGCTTTCATGGCAATGTGCAAGCACAGCAGGCTCCTCGAAGCTGCCCTTTGGATCTAAATATCTGGATCTGTTATGGGGGAAGCATCAGCTGGTACAAAAGTATCTCTATCTCTCAGCGCAGAGTCATTGTCACTGACAGGGAGTCAGAGGCAGCCAGCTGCTTTTTACAGTGATGCAGTCACAGCAGTGAGGGGGGCTGGATATGTTTTAAACCAACAGAAGGAGGAAGTAGCATGAATTCTTCATTTGGAGCAACAGAAATGACAGCATACAAATAAAGTAACGCAGCCTGGCGTGGGCATCCGGTGAGCTGTGCCAGCACATACCCATTATAGTCAGTACAGCCTGTCCTTCTGTCTCATCCTGGGTTGCATGGTCATTCCCTTCTCAGGCTTGAGACAGCTTCTCAGTGTCCTCCCAAACAATGGTTTCCTAACTGTGGGTGTTGCAAGGATTGGTCCTGCTGTCAAAATCCTCTGGCATGCAGTTCCTGCCTGAGTCATAGCCCAAATGCCATTCCAAGATCTGTGACAGCTGCAGCAGTCCTAATGAGAGGGAGAGTGGGGAGTTGTCGGGGAGTTTTAGTGGTTAGAGGGACTCTGTGGCATGCTTAGGCTCCAAACACGTCTGAATATTGTTAAAATATGTGTGCATCAGCTTAAGGAATAAAAAACTCTACCAATTGGTCCCTGGGTAAATAAAAATATCAGCAATACTCAACAGGTTTATGTAGAACCTACTAGAATGTGCATCCCTTTTGTGCCTCAGTAGTTAATTACTTCTCAAACATGATTCCTCGGCACTATGGAAGCATGTGTGTGTACTGAGAAATGGAGAGGGCCCTTATCTGTGTTCCACTTCACGAGAAATACATATGGGAAGATGTGACAGGCTGCCCATCCCACACAAAGCCTGGAAAGGTTAAGATGGTTAAGTGGGTCAATTAACTTCCCAGGCTACACCTGGGGAAGGAGAGGAGCAGGGATTTAATTAGAAGAGGCTCAGCTGGGCTGGAATGGGGGTAGAGGCTTTATTCAAGCCAGGGGGTTGGTGGGAAGGAGTCGTCAGTCAGTGCCCGAGGAAAGGGAGGTGTATCTGGGGCTTGAGGCAAATAGCCTCCAGTTACGCCTTGGAAGGGAGAAGTTTGGTCTGGCAAACCCAGAGAAGTGGGAAAGCTAGAGAGGTAGGCAAGGTTCAGGGGAAAAGCAGCAAGGTATGGGGTAGATGAAAGAAGGCCTCTGCGCTGGGACCTCTTGTAGAGGGTAGGCCCAGGTTATCTACTAGCCACTGATGAAATGACGCTGGCGGCTGCCTGAGCCCAGTACTCCAAAAGGACTTTGATACCCTGGAAGGTCGGAACATGTACTGTGATTTGTCTGGAAGGTGAATCACGAAGAGGAGCCTGTGATTTCTGAAGTCAAAGGGGTCCACAGGGCAAAAGGATGGTGGTAGAGATAACACAGGGGAGGGCACAGTGCCTGGCAGGAATTAATTCCCAGGACAGTCAGTAGGAAGTATCACCAACGGTGAGTGAACTCTGTGACGGAAAGGGATTAAAATCAGCAACTACAGTGGAGAGCTGGGCGACCTTGATCTTGTGTCTATAACCTATTTTTTTTTAAAATAATACCAAATCATTAAGTCAATGTGTGGGACTGATGCCATGAAGCCTGTGCATGGAGCTCACCTCCACAGATGGGGAAGCTGCAGAATTGAGATGTGAATTGTTTTGTTGGATGGTGTGGGAAATTAAACAATGGCCTTGCTACATCTTGACTGAAATGAAGAGCAGCAGGATGACCGATGCTAAGATTTCAGTAATCACAAGTCAACCTATCCCCTGCCCAGAACATGAGAGTGGCTTAGAAATGACTTGTATTTTAAAATGAAAGTGGAGACTCTCATGCAAACTGGTGATTCCACCAGTGGGCGCTTTAAGAAAAGCAGCAACAGTGTGACACTCATAACAGAATTGGGAGAGTTGGCAATACTGATCAGATCTATTGTGAGATGCAGCCTGGTGAAGAACAGCTGATTTAGGAGTCCTGTGTTTTTTAGGCGGTTGGCTTTTTAGTAACCTGGGATGGAGAAGTCCTCTCTCCAGAGCCTCTCCCACTCTGAACACTGACATGTTAGTGTCCAAGTCGATCTTTCAAAGCTAAGGTATTCCAGAGGACTCAGAATGAAACAAAGCGACTGGGCTTATCCTGACCAGACCGGGCAGAGGCCATTTCTTTTTTTCTGCCTCGTATCATAGTGTACATGCTGAGTCACTGAGCAAATAGATGTAGTAATCATTACATAGTGAATGAAGCTCGCCTTACGGGGGACTAGGCAACACCTATCCACAGCTTGCTATAAATAGGAAGTATGTTGAGCACATATAAATGACTAATGCCAGGTTAGGAATCAATCTGACACAAGCTGTTGTGCTCTAATAAAATATAACAATCTGTGTCTAATATCTTTGGTGGTATTCATCCTAGCTTTACATGGATCTGTGTGTTCACAGAAGTTGCCACCTCTGATGCTGAATTGCCCCTGTGGGTAGTAATCTCAGCAAATAGGTCGGGGAGATTGACCTCCCCGTTCACCTTCTCACCCTCCCTGATGTTTGGGGATGGAGTGAAGGAATCTTATTGCTGCTGCTGCTGCAGGGACCATGATGCTGTGTCATATCAGTCCCCCTGTGCTCTTCCTGAGCATGGACAAGCAACAACAGCTGAATGCGCATGAACCATCAAACCAGCCCCAGCCCCTAATAGGAGCAGCCTGGGCCAGGCAGAAGTTCCACAGCTTGGTCTTTGTAGCAGTCAGGTCAGATCGAGATTGCCTTGATATCTGGTAACTCGGCTTCACTCATTACCTGGAAGTGTCTTCTGAAGAAAAATTTAACACTGAAATGGCTTGTTCCCCAGAGAAGAGTGGATGACACCATTCTAACCAGACACAGATCGGGCCCTTTACTCAGTGGCGTCTGGGAATTAGGGTCATGGCAACCAAACTGCTCTCAGAACGTCTCTGAGGGAGAGCATTTACCTACACAGGGAAGTGCCAGTGTCTCTGAGCGGCTTGTGCAACCAGAAATCTTCCCTAATCCAGTGTCAAGCATGGATTTGCAAAGCAAATGAAGTTACACAAGTCATTTGAAGCCCTGTATCTCTTTATATATGCTGCACACATGCTTGCAGGCAGACAAAGTGCACCCCACCCTGCATTGATTGATCTCTATCATACAACTGAGAGATGAGAAGAGTATTCTGCACTGACATTGCGTTTTCTTCCATTATTTTGTGGCATGCCCTGTTGTGTCCAATCTGAACAAATAAAATCTCCCCAGCATGAGGTTTCTGGAAGGGGGAGTTTTGAATGTGGAGCTTTCTCCCCCAAGTATTCCTCAATGTATTAGTGGGAATGGTTGTTTTTTTCTCCTGCTGTCTAGTCTGTGCTGAAAATAGGCTCTCTGGAGCAGGATTCCCCCATGGGGAAAGGGGTGTGTGTGTATGTGTGTGTGTGAGAGAGAGAGAGAGAGCTCTCCGCAGATAATCTTTTTGTTAATATGTTAACGATGCATCTGGATTGTGACATATGAAGGCAAATCTCTACATTTTAGTTTATACATAAATGAACATATGGTCTAATATACTCAATGTGCTACATGTGCCATTCACATGGAATTCACCTACAAACTTATAGTGCTCTGCATGGACAAATAGGTGTATAGTGTTAGCCAGCTGACACGGCTCTGGACTGGGATGCGGGAGATCTGCATTCTATTCCAGGTCCTGCCAGATGACATTGGCACTCTTTGCCCTTCTCCTAGTCTTTATTGTTTCTTTAGACTGTGAGCCTTTGGGGAAAGGGACTGTCTCTTTTTATTTGTATGTTTAGTACCGAGCACAATGGGACCTTTGCCTCACTTGACACTTCTATATACTATTGTAATGCAAAGAATAATAATACTGTGCATTGACTTGCGTTTCTTAGGGATTCTTAGGGAGTGGACCGTAAGGTGGATCGAAAACTGGCTAGATCAACAGGCTCAGCGGGTAGGAATCAATGGCTCGATGTCTGGTTGGCAACCGGTAACGAGTGGAGTGCCCCAGGGGTCGGTCCTGGGGCTGGTTCTATTCAACATCTTCATTAATGATCTTGATGATGGAATAGACTGCGTGCTTAGTAAGTGCGCGGATGACACCAAGTTGGGGGGAATGGTAGATACTCTGGAGGGCAGGGACAGGATCCAGGGAGACTTGGACAAATTGGAACACTGGGCCGAAAGAAACCTTATGAGGTTCAACAAAGACAAGTGCAAAGTCCTGCACTTAGGATGGAAAAATCCCATGCTCTGCTACAGGCTGGGGACCGATTGGCTAAGTAGTAGCGCTGTAGAAAAGGACCTGGTGGTTATGGTGGACGGGAAGATGAATATGAGCCAACAGTGTGCCCTTGTTGCCAAAAAGGCCAATGGCATATTAGGCTGCATCAGTAGGAGTATTGCCAGCAGATCGAGGGATGTGATAATTCCCCTCTATTGGACACTGGCGATGCCGCATCTGGAATACTGTGTCCAGTTTTGGGCTCCCCACTACCGAAAGGATGTGGGCAAATTAGAAAGAGTCCAGCGGAGGGCAACAAAAATGATTAGGGGCTGGGGCACATGACTTATGAGGAGAGACTGAAGGAACTAGGCTTATTTAGTCTACAGAAGAGAAGACTGAGGAGAGATTTGATAGCAACCTTCAACTACTTGAAGGGTGCGCCAAAGAAGAGGGAGGTAGGCTGTTCTCGATGGTAACAGAGGACAGAACAAGGAGCAATGGTTTCAGATTACAGCTGGGGAGGTCAAGGTTGGATATTAGGAAAAAACTTTCTCACTAGGAGGGTGGTGAAGCATTGGAATGGGTTATCTAGGGAGGTGGTAGAATCCCCATCTTTGGAGATTTTTAAGGCCCGGTTAGACAAAACCCTGGCTGGGGTGATTTAGTGGGGGTGGTCCTGCTTTTTAGCAGAGGGTTGGACTAGATGACCTCGTGAGGTCCCTTCCATCCCTATGAGTCTATGATTCTTTCCCATCACTGAGTGGGTTACCAGACTTAAGCTTGAGGCCCAGGATTTATTTGTACTGGAAATTCTATTCCAAGACCAAACACTGCCATACTAGCTTCCCATCCATGGAGTATACTAGCTTTGTATTTTGGTGGCTTGCACTATTTCCTAATTCTATTAGGAAATGCTCATTATCTCACCTGCCAAGTGTGGGATCTTTGAGTGTCCCCCAATCTAGGACTGTCACAAATAAATCATCGCTCAAGGGTCTTTTCTCCCCTTTAATATGTGCATAAACTCCCATTGGTGAGGTTATCAACAGCAGATGAGATCACAGAGTATGCAAAAGACAGAGTTCTGAGACACCTAACCTTAAGAGTCTTAATTGAGCTACTCCATGCCTCTAAAGTGCTTGGCAGTGGAAATGTGCAAAGAGGGGCTCATTCGTTACTCACAGTACCCCTTCATTTTTACTGACAGTGTGGCTTAACAATACCACTCCCAGTGTCTATGGGGCTATTTTCTGCCTTTAGGCTCAGCTCTGAGGTGGTAAATAAGCTGCACCCTCCCAGGCTCAAGCACATGAGTCACAACCCTTCCCCTTGCTCCTATGGGCAGTAATTTGCTACTGGCTATACCATCATCTTCCATGCTGGCTAAGCTGTGCAGCCCAATGAGTAGCATGCAAGGAGCCAAGAGTCCACTCAGCTTCCACCCAGTCCCTGCCATTCTGCTGTAGGATGGGGAGAAAGTCAGTGTTGCACAGGGGCAGGCATGTAGTCCATGTTACTATCTTGCCCTCTCGTGTTGTAGGGCTAACTCACATGCCACTCTTTGGCAATGTGTCGTGGTTCTTGTCATTCACTTGATGAGAGATTTTTCAAGTGGAATAAAATCTGCTGAGTTAGTAAGTGCGAATGAGCTGTCTGGGATGTTCTCTGCCTGGTTGGTGCAACGTGTTGCATTAAAGCAATCAAACAGCAGAATTTTGATTGCTCCAAAAAGGGATAAAATGATCTGTCTCATCAGCAGTGCAGTCTGACCCTGGAGAAAGGCAGGGGGAGGGAGATGCCTGTTGATGGAGCAGTACAGACCAGAGGAATGTAGCATGATATTTAGTATTGATTGCCCAGGCAATTGCTACTAGCTAAAGTGGTAAAATCTAGATGAGAGGCGCTGACTGGCAGCCCCATGGCTCCTGGGGTTTGTTGCTAGGCTTCTACCTAGGGCAAGGCAGAAAGAATCTATCCAGGAGAAATTAAGGTATAACGATATTACAGGGGAATAAATCCATCAAAGGGCAGTTTAAAAGCCATTGGTATCAGAGTTCAGGAGTCTGAGAACAGAGAGCTGTGTAAGGCATCAGAAATGAGCCTGGCTTTTTACAAGCTTGAGGCTGAAATTCAGACACCGCACATGGCAACATGCTGTGTTGCTTCCAGGTCACTGGGCCAAAAAATTTGCCATGATTTTAAAGATTAAATACACATTATTTTCCCATATGATGTCTGGGAGATAGGCAATCACTTTCTCCCACGCCTACCTGCAAGTTAAGATGCTGGTGTTACACTGGAGATTCTGAAAGCTCTACTCTTTGTTAACACGGCTTTGATTCACTGATGTCACTGGGAGTCTTTCCTTTGACATCAGTGGGCTCCTGGCCCCCAAAACCATCTTCATCATGGGGGGAAGGAGGAAATGGAGTCTGATGCTGTGTCATGGTCCCTTGCTTGGTCCACTGCTGCACATTGTCCCTTCGCTGCACAACGTGTATTGGCCGAATGATTGTGCTCCTCTAATTGCAGTGAAGCCCATAATAATTAATAAATGGAAAGATTTCAACTGATTCCATGACTCTATTTTCAAACCTAAAATAAGGCAGCTAGGACAATGTTTGATTGGCTGTGACGTGTGTAGGTAACGGGACCCAATGATTTCTTTGCCATTCATTTCCTTTACCCCCATCATCAGCATCAAGCACCCACAGTCCACTGAGAACTGTTCCTTCTCACTGTCCCCCATTTTATCCTGGTTCCATCCCAATAGTAGGTGATTTTTCAGTGTGTGTTGGCAGGTGGGGGGGACTCTTTTTCTCTTCCCTGTCTGTCCACTTGCTTCAGTGTCTACCCTTCCGCACTTGAGCTGTGAGGCTAGCCTTAGTGTGTAGTCCATGCAGGGGAATACAGTGGCCTTTTTATCCACTTTGCTCCCCTGTACATGTACGCAAGACAAACACTGCTCTAGCCTTATGTTCAATGTGTTTTACTCGACTATTTCCTAATCCTTTCTAGCTGTGTTTTTAATTGGTGCAATTGTCTCGACAAATGTATGCTAAATGCACACACCAAAGAATCTTCTTTAAAAAACAATTGGCCAAAGAGATGACATTTTCCTAACATCTTCTGCCTCTCCTAGGTGGCCTGTGATGCATCATATAAACCGGTGTGCATGAAACAATATTGCCATACATTTAAGATCTGAGTGAATTCAGATCATGCCTGTCTGTGGTACTATGCAAGTAATAAATAATAATAATCATTTGCAATTACTTCCCAATGTAATTTAGCTTTTAAAGAAGAACCCAGAGTAACCTCCCTGTCTAAAGTGGCTGTAATGCAGGCCCCAGTGGGGTGGGTAGATATTTAATTGTGGCACTAAGTAATTTATCTGATGGAGAACTTTTGGAGCGGAAGCTGAAACTGGCAAGTGGAGCATGTTAGCAGTGGGATATCAAATTGTCATAAGACCTTTCCCGACATTCAGTTGTTGTGAAGGTAATTGCAAAACTGAAAAGTGACTCTCTGCCTTTTGGGTCTAAGCACCTCTGTCATCCTTTCTTAGGGCACTGAAATTTGTGAGAGAGCTTTAACCTCAAGGTACCAATAATAGTAATAGAAAAAGAGAGCTCTTCAGCTCTCCTAGTGCCCCACTTTGAATTAAATATGCAGGGAGTCCATGAAGCTATCAGATGTAATGATGGTTATGCCTAAAATGAATTTTATATTGTCAAGGACTCTGTGTCCACCAGAGAACGAGCCCCTCAGTTGTTCTGTTGCAGAGCTGTGGCATCTTTAGCACTCAGTCTTTAAAAGGGTGGCTCGTGTTAATACTCCAATATTCTACCCTCTTTCAAATCACAAAGCAAGATGATAGGGGTATTTGTTGGATACATCAAAGACAATAAATGGAATTCTCCACCTCACACCCCACAGTATTGTGGTTTTGGATTCAGCTTTTATTCATGGCTTATTATGTGTTGCCATCCTTAAGCATTTAATCATCAAGAGTCAGGCCACATAAAATCATGAGGGTTTTGTGTTTTTTTTAAATTCTACATTTGAGGGTCATTTTTGTTTCCTGGTTTCTGAGCCTTTAGTGTATTGGGCCATGCTTTCAAGTTTGTCTCCCACAACCACCAGGGAGAGACACTTACCTTTTACAAACAAAAATCAAGCTGAGATTCTCATGTGACCAGGTGACTCCAGGAATTGGGGTTAGGGAGAAATACTCAAATCTTGAGACTCGAGATAAAATGATGATTTAGCAACACTTAGATGTCACCACTGTCTTCAGCAACATGGTCTGTGCTTTAGGACTGGACTGAGCCATTGTTCAGTTCTCTATACAAGGGGAGCCATGTTGCAGCAACACTACAAAGATTCCAAATCCCAGGAGATGTCACATTGCCTCCATTGCTCCTCTCTTCTTCTGGGATGGGCTAATGTTTGCTACAACTCTTCACAAGACATAGCATGCTCCTCCATCACCCAGGTGCAGCTCAGCTAGCTGGTTATCCCATGCCAGGATGAAAATTTGAGCCAAGATTCTGCCCATTCCCCACCCACACATGTGGGAAGGTCAGAACAGGATGTATAGTCCCTGTTCCCTCCTCCACTACTCCTGGAACCAAAATGTGAGAATGGCAGGTTGTAATTCTTGCTGTCCCTTACTTGCTTGTTGAATACGTTAATCACAAGGCAAGTCTGGCCCTAAAAATTGGATATCAACAACCTGAATGTCATGCAGGAACAATGCATTTGGCTTGGGCTGGAGTGGAGATGAACATGCATTGCTGCCAAGTGATCGTAATGTCTACAGTGCAAGGAAATGAACTGCAAACTTTTAATGATAGCATGTGAGACCAGATGATGGTTTTAACTAGGTCAGCTTGCTTCATAGACCAAGAGCTAGAGCTCTAGTCTGTCCTTGGGGCAGCATTGATTATACCAACAGCCTGAATCCTTGACACAAACACGAAGCCTTGGAAACATTAACTAGGAAAATGCATGGCGGGACACTTTACTGAGGATTTCAAAGATTGCAGTTAGGATAAAATAGTTCTTGACGTGAGAGGAGATGTGTGAAATGCACATGACATACCTATGGATTGTAGCGAGAGCAGTAGAAGAAGCCCGTTGAGGCAATGTCAGATCTGCAGTGCTGTATCTTGAAAGAT
Organism: Pelusios castaneus; assembly: GCA_007922175.1. NCBI lineage: Eukaryota > Metazoa > Chordata > Testudines > Pelomedusidae > Pelusios > Pelusios castaneus. The sequence goes on from ML685896.1 coordinate 2,756,599, forward strand.
GTTAGCTTGATAAATACTCCTCTAACCGGACAGAAGTGTCTAATTTGGGTCCTGACTGGGAAACATTCTGCCTGCTGATTTGCAATAGTGTGGAGGGAATGCCTGCCTCTCCTCTGAACTGAGGAGGGAGCAGAGAATGGTATGTAACCAACAGTGCACGTGGGCTCAGCATTCACAAACAGAGAAGGAGGGTTCCAGAGTGTGTGCACCTAGAAACTGGCTAGTTTCTAGACTAAGCCCTAAATTCAGGAGTAAGTGACCCCTGGAAATGTCATTACTATTTTGGTAAGATCTAAGAACCTCAAATGTAGTTCAAGTTTCCACCATGCTAGATGATGCATAGAGAAGACAGCCCCAAAGAGCTTATAACGTAGGCATCTGGCAGGGTGACAAGACAGATTGATGGGCATAAGCTTTGACAGGGGAGAGGTAGCAATAAAACAAGCAGAGTTTAGCAGAAACACCAAAATCCCAGCTTGCCTTTTTATCTAACAAGTGCTGGACAGCAGGGATTTGCAGGCATCACAGCAAATGCTGATTGGAAGGAGTTAATGATATCCCAATTAATGATATCGCATGATTGTTTAACTTTTGGTGATTGTAGGAGATGCACCCTATAATGAATACACACAAAACTTACCTGTATATTTCTGAGCAATTGCAAAGGAGGATAGTTTTATTATCCCTATTTTTGCAGATGGGGAAACTGAAGCACAGAAAGACATGACTTGTCCAATATCATCCAACAGGCCACTGGTATAGCTAGGAATCGATCCCTGCTCTCGTGAGTCCTACTGCCATGCTTCGTCCATTACACAACCCTCCATTTCTGTGGAGCACTCCTACAAGGGGCAGAACTGCAGTATTGAATTCATCACATTTCTAGAGAGTGGTGTTCCACATCTAACATGGGAAGGGCACCAAGGAAAAATAAACCTCATCAGAGATATACAAGGATAACTCAGACAAAAGGGCAACAGACTGGCATTTTGCCTAATGTGTGTCATCGCTGCTCTTAAAAAGATGCCGATGGAATTTAATTTCTGTACATTACTGTTGCAATTCTAAATCTTAGCATTTTATTGACTAAACACAATCAACAGTATTAAGAAAGAACCAGATTCATTAAGGTGGTGGTGACAATGGGATGCACCATTAGGAAAGGGATGGGTAGTAAAACAGAAAATATTGCAAGATTGCTATATAAATCCACATTACACCTTGAACACTGCATTCAGCTCTGGTCACCCCATCTCAAAAAAAACACCAAACCAAACCAAACCAAAAACCAAAACCAAATCAGGTACAGAAAAAGGCAATAAAAATGAGTAGAGGTATGGAACAGTTTCTACGAGGAGAGATGTTCATCTTGGAAAAGAGAAGATAAAGGGAAAGTTATGGTAGAAATTTATAAAATCATGAATGGTGTGGAGAAACAGAATGGGCAAGTGTTATTTACACTTTCACACAGCACAAGAACAAGCCTGAATTGCACCTGAGAATGGGATAAGGTGACTCAAAGAAATGAATAGGTATCAGGTTCAAAACAAACATAAAGAAGTACTTCTTCTCATAGTGGACAGTCAGTCTTTGGAACTCATTGCCATGAGATTTTGTGAAGGTCAAAAGCATAACTGGTTGCTATAAAGTATTAAATAAGTTCATAGAGGAGAGGTCCATCAATGCCTATTAGCCAGGATGGTCAGGCATGCATCCCAATGCTCCTGGCGTCCCTAAACTGCCAACTGCCAGAAGCTGGAACTAGATGACAGGCTGGATCAATTGAAACTGGCCTTATATTCATTCCCTTGGAAACATATGGCATTGACTGCTGCCTGAGGATGAGATACTGGAGTAGATGGACCGTTAGTTTTACTCAGTATGGCCATTCTTATCTAAGGAATAAGAGTGAAACATGCTTCTCCCCATCTGAGAAGTTTATTGTCGCTGTGGTGTAAGACTACTGTTTTTGGTAACATCAAGAGGTGTGTCTACACTAGCAACTTAGGTCGACTTAAGGACTCTTAAGTCGACCTAAATTACTCCATGTCCACACTGGGCTTTCATTAAGTTGACTTAAGAAATTCCTTAAGTCGACTTAATGAAAGCTTAAGTCAACTTAATAACTACCCCTCCTTAAGTTGACTTAAGCCTTAAGTTGACTTCTTAAGTCAACTTAAGGACGGTGTGGACGGGGAGTATCCCTTAAGTCGACTTTATTAAATCAACTTAATGCCAGTGTGGATGCCTATGTCCAACGTTAAGTCGACTTAATAAAGTCGACTTAAAAGGAGCCACTTTGTTAAGTCGACTTAACAAAGTCAACTTAACTTTTTCTAGTGTAGTCATACCCATGGTAACTAAATACAATGGGGATAAAGGATATTAAATACATGCCTGAGGGGAAAACCCCTAAGCTTTGTGACCCGTGGAGAACATAAATATGAGTCACTGTATGATGTACATTGATGAGAAGACGCTGGAAATTAAGCATGTTCTTCAGTGACCTGCTGGATAGAGTTCTACTGCTCTCATTAATATAGATTGGAAGAATTAGATTTTTATTGCTAAATGTTAATTGCATTGTACATACAAATGATGAAAACATATTTCCATCCACAATGATCCAAATTTACAGTTAGGCAAAGAAAGAAAAATGCTACTTAAGAACTTATTAATGTTTGACTGAAGGAAATGTATTTTGTATATTTTGACACATGATGTTGATAAGGTGTTTTAATGGTTATAAAGTTTTTAAGTTTTTGAAAATCAACATTTACTGTCATTAAATAATTATATGACGCCCCCGTAACTTCTCACAACTCTGAGAATTTAAATAGATAAAATTTGAAAACAATGCTTAAAACCCATAATTTTGTGCAACTGTGAAAATTTAAATTGATCACCTTGAAAAATGATTAAAAATAAACACTATAATCTGTCAATTATTAAAAAAATTAAAATAGTTGAATTCTACCAAGTGTAAACAAGGATAGGGGAGGATGTCAACCTTTTCCTTACTTATCAGCATGTGTGCCATGGAGACCCACTCATTAGCTTTTATATGAACTGGCTTTATGCTGTTTCTTTGAGTGGTCTTCATTGTTAAAATGCAATGCAATGCATTTTTAAGATTCAAGAAGCAGTTACTGTTGCATGAATGTTGGTTTTTATTTTTACAGCCAACAAATGTAAACTGATTTTACCAAACTTCCAATAGGGGAAATATCAGGGTGTGGCTGAAATTTTGAATATTACTACACTCACACTTTGAATGTTGTCCAGTTTTCTAAAATCAAATAAGTTAATAATAACCACAATGAATTTCTGACAGCACATGTATCAGGAACCAGTGCTCCTTAGTCTGTAGAATAGTATATTGTCTTGGCTTTTAGGAGGGCACATGTGGAAGAATGATTGTGCTTATACATTGGTACACCGAGCAATTATAGGGTGCCTCTACACTTACAAATTAAGTTGACTTAAGGAGGCTTAAGTCGATTTAAACTATTCTGTGTCCACACTGGGTTTTCCTTAAGTCGACTTAATCAGTTCCTTAAGTTGACTTAAGGAAAAGTTAAGTTGACTTAATAACACCTCCTTTTAGGTTGATTTAACACTTAAGTCAACTTTATTAAGTCGACTTAAGCCAGTGTAGACACAGAGTAGCCCTAAGTCGACCTCCATGGCCTCCAGGCCTTCCTCGCTGACCTCTCTCCCAGAGTTCCTGGCACAGGAAGAGCCTGCCCTGGCCAACCACAGGGCAGGACTCACCTCTGACCACCCTACTCCCCAGAGCTGGCCAGATCTGCTGCTTGGGAGCAGGGCAGAGCAGAGCCAGCGCTGCAGGCGGGCCCCATCCTGGAGCCATCAGGAAATCCTGGACCTACTGGCCATCTGGGGGGATGAGGCAGTCACTTCCCAGTTGCAGGGCAGCCAACACAACCGGGAGGTGTATGCTTCCATCTCCCAGGCCCTGGCTGCCAAGGGCCACACCCGGGACACCCAGCAGGTCCGGGTCAGTGTGTCATGCTTTCTTTATTGGTGTGGGGATGGGGGAAGACGGGTGCGTCGGGATGGCAGGCATGGGCGGGTGGCGGAGGTAACGGGGCCTGGTAGCAGGCCCACCCCTCAGTGCTCCTCGCTGTCTAAGTGGGCCCTCAGTGCATCCCAGATGAGCTGTGCTTGTCACTGGACCCGCTGAGTCCGCGGCAGGGTGTCGTCAGGCTGCTCGTACTGCACAGCGAGCCACTCAGCCTCGGCCTCCCAGACGCGGGGAAACCTTTTCCCCCACAGCTCGCAGAGGTTGTGCAGGCAACAGCGTGCGTTGACAACCTCCAGGAGGTTGCTCTCGCCAAGCTGCAGGCAGGTCAGGAGGGCCCTCCAGCGAGTCTTCAGGCGTCTGAAGGCACGCTCGATGACACTGCAGCACTGGTTGAGCCTCCGATTGAAGAGGTCCCTGCTGGCATCCATGTGGCCCACGTATGGCTTCATCAGTCTGGGGAGCAAGGAGCAAGCATCCCTGAGGATCAGGACTGGAACCTGCATGTCCCCGATGGTGATGGTGTGGTCGGGGAAGAAGGTGCTCGCCTGCATGCGTCTGTACAGGGTAGAGTTGCGCAGGATCCATGCGTCGTGCGCCTTTCCCGGAAGATTGTGTAGTGGTCCACAAGGGTCTGCAGGACCACGGAGTAGTACCCCTGGTGGTTGACATAATCCCTGGTGCAGTGTTCTGGGGATTGGATGGGGATGTGGGTAGCGTCCACAATGCCCCCACAGTTGGGGAAGCCGAGTCGGGCAAGGCCGGCGAGGCGTTCATGCAGGTTGCCCGGGGTGACGAGGCAGGCTAGCAGGACCCGGTTGATTGCCTGCAGAGCTGCATGAGGGCGGTCCCCACAGTGGCCTTTCTGATCCCAAACTGCTGGGCCATGGAGCGGTCGGAGTCAGGGGTTGCCAGCTTCCACATGGCGACAGCCACTCGCTTGTTTACCGGCAGGGCAGGTTGGAGTCGGGTGTCCATGTGCTGCAGAACCGGGGTGAGCTCGTGGATGAGCTTGAGGAAGGTCTGCTTGCTCATCCTGAAGCTCTGCAGCCACAGGTCATCGTCCCGGGTGGTGGGGACGATCCACTCCCACCAGTCGCTGCTGGCCTCACGTGCCCAGAAGCGATGAGGCATGGAGCGCAGTGCTGTGAGTGCGGCAGCTTGCTGGGGCAGCAAGATTGCAGGCAGGCTGTCGTCTTCCTCCATGCTGGAGGGTTGCCAGACAGGCCTGCTCCACAGCCGAAGAATCCTTACCACTAGCTGGCAGGTGTCGCGCAGCTGCCTGGCAAAGCACAGGAGAAGAGGCTGGTCCATGACTTGCTCAGGCTCCATGTTGCCAGGCACAGTGGGAAGGGGCTGAGCTCACTTCCTCTTTTGATGACATGGCCGGGGGAGGGGAGACCTTCGCTGCTGCCATGCTGCCACACTTCCCACAATGCACCCCTTCAACCCCCCCCCCCAAGTCTACCTGAGAGTCTAGTGTAGACTCTCTACGCTGACTTGCTAAGTCTGCCTTAAGTCAACTTAAGAGTCTAGTGTAGACTCTCTAAGTCCACTTAATAAGGTCGACTTAACTTTCTAGGTGTAGACATATCCATAGTTATTGAAATACTTCAGGTAGCTCTAGGTGATGTCCATCTCAGTGAGATACAGCTAGAGCCATCATTGAGCTGGTAGGAATCTATGATGAATGATTTGAGACAAAGTGCCACTTTCAAATATTATGAGGGATACTTAAAACAATGACTCCTCATCTTCCCAAATCCCAAACAGTAGGTCTGAGCCAAAGCCCATAGAAGTCAAGGAGATGTAAGCTTGTGCTTCAAGTTAAGCAAGTGTTTTGCTCAATTGTGTCCTGTATCCTAGGACCACATAGAAGAAAGTAGTCTACCTGAACCAAACTGTTTTATTATACCCTGCTAAAGTAGATGGCAGGTAAGCCTTTAGTACTAACTCTATGGCAATCTGTGAATCATGGTATGTACAGGGCAAGTGGTTATAAATCACTAAGTATTTCCATCAGAGAGTGGAAGATCAAAAGTAGAATGTATAAAAGCAAATAACAAGTGAAAATGAACTGGATGAGGCTCATAGCACAAAACCCAAGAGAATTTGTCTTGATGGTCAGGAGGAGTCCAGTCAAACAGCAGGGAGACTTGCCATTCCAGGTTAGAAATCAGTTAATAAACAAGTCCCAGATGACAAAGCCATTTGCCTATCTATTAATTATCTTCCTGGTTTCCTAGAGTATTTCTCCTGCTTTCTTTTACTTAGGGACCAGTGAGTAAAATTCATAGATGATGCAAAGTGCCTTGCCCTTTGGAAAGCTGCTATTTTGTATTCTCTGAGGACAAGATCCAGTCCTATATTTTCTACATAGATTATCTGATGAAATTGTATATATTGTTCCTAGCCTTATATGGGTGATAAAGGAAGGATTGATATTTCCATCTAGTGATTCTGACATAGCTTCATAGCATAGAGAGGGAACTGGGCTTAAATCCAGTAGACACTCACCACAGTCTGGGTCAAATGCTGGATAAGTGCTAAAGAAGCCTGTTGAACCAGGGCTACAGACACTAGATACTGTACCTTCACTCAAAGTCTTTTGCGTTTCAGGCTTACTTTGGATCCTCTATTTTGCTTTCCTTTGCCACTCCTCTTCTATTAATACACTCCACGTATTGCAGGAGAGCATTAAAGGCAAAGGAAATTCTCTTTCCCCTTCGTTTCAAATCTCATGAGTTTCTTTTGGACACTGTCACATCTGCTGACAGCTCGGAGACAGGTCATTTTCTCAGAAAGTATTGTATTTGTCTGGGCTTTGACAGATGAACTCATCTCTGCTTTTTTCAAACCTGAGGACAAATCGTACAGCACAAAGTTCTTCCTGCTTGCACAACCTCAGACACCCTCTCAGCTGTCACCATACATTATCCACAGGACAATGCAACAGTTTTGCTAACGTTTTGTGTTGGATTATTGTATTCACAGTTATTTAACGGGATGACTGGTGCAGACAAGAATTTGGCCTAGCAGGTTAGGAAGAAAGACAATTATGTAGAGCAAGCCCTCCAAAATGTCACCATGGCTAAATAACAGAGTAAAAGAGGTGGTTAGAGCAAAAAGACATCCTTTAAATATTGGAAGTCAAATCCTACTGAGGAAAATAGAAAGGAACATAAACTCTGGCAAGTCAAGTGTAAAAGTATAATTAGGCAGGCCAAAAAAGAATTTGAAGACCACCTTGGAAAAGACACAAAAAGTAACAGCAAACATTTTTAAGTACGTTAGAAGTCGGAAACCTCCCAGACAATTAGTGGGGGCCACTGGATGATCATGATGCAAATGGAGCACTGAAGGAAGACAAGGTAGATGTGGAGAAGCTAAATGAATTCTTTGCATCAGTCTTCAGTGCAGAGGGTGTGAACAGCGTGATCAGAAGTCCCGAAATTAAGAATGTTGTCTTGTACAGGCAACTATATCACCTTCCTCCTCCCTTGGGGAAAAAAACCCTTGAGTTTTAAACATTTGCTATCTGGTCACCCTAGATATGAGGAAGATTTTCACACTTGTGCCATTCTTTTTATGTGAAGAATCTGAGGAACTGTCCTAGATTGAGGTTTGGTAAAGGAGGTCTTATAAATTGAAAAATTAAACATAGTTAAGTCATGGGGATCAGATGGTACTTACCCAAGAGTTCTAAAGGAACGCAAATATGAAACTTCAGAACTATAAACTGTGGTATGTTACCTATCACTTAAATCAACTTTTATATTAGTGGCTGGAGGATAGCAAATATAATGTTGATTTGTTTTACTTTTTTTTTTTAAAAAGGCTCCAGAGGCGATCCTGGCAATTACAGGGTGGTTAGATTAACGTCAGTAACAGCCAGATTGGTTGAAACTATAGTAAAGAACAGATTTATCAGACACAGAGATGTACGCCATATGTTGGGAAAGAGCCAATGTGGCTTTTGTAAAAGGAAGTCATGCCTCATCAACCTTACTCAAGGTAATTAAGTCCAAAGCTTTCTGCAAAGCATTACAAAAGGATCTCACTAAGCTGGGTGACTGGGCAACAAAATGGCAGATGAAATTCAGTGTTGATAAGTGCAACGTACTGTGCACTGGAAAATATAGATACAAAATGATGAGGTCTCAATTATCTGTTACCAGTCAAGAAAGATCTTGGAATTATGGATATTTCTCTGAAAATAATCACTCAGCATGCAACAACAGTAAAAAAAAGCTAACAAAATGTTAGGAACCATTAAGAAGGGGAAAGGTTTAGTGGGAGTAGTCCTCCTTTTAGCAGGGGTTGGATTAGATGACCTCATGAGATCCCTTCCAGCCCTAATATTCTATGATTCTATGATAAAACAGAAAATATAATGCCACTATATAAATCTCTGGCTATGTCTACACTTGAAAGTTAGGTCAACTTAAGGAGGCTTAAGTCGACCTAACTTAGTCCTTGTCCACACCAGGCTTTCATTAAGTGGATTTAAGAAATTCCGTAACTCGATTAATGAAAGCTTAGGTCAACTTAATAAGAACCATCTGTTAGGTCGACCTAACCCTTAAGTCGACTCCTTAGGTCGACCTAAGCACAGTGTGGCCGCTTAAGTCCACTTTATTAGGTCAACCTAAGGGCAGTTAGGTCAACTTACTAAGTCCCCGTTCACAGAAACCACTTTGTTAAGTAGACCTAATACGGTCGACTTTAGGTCGACATAAAGTCTACCTTATTAGGTCGACTTAGCAAAGTCGACCTAATGTTTGTAGTGTAGATATAGCCTATGACATGCCCATCCCTTAGATATGGTGTGTAGTTCTGTGCACCTCTTCTCAAAAAAAGATATATTATAATTGGAAAATGTACAGAGAAAGGTAACAAAAATGACTAGGAATGAGGAAATATTAACAAGTCTGGGACTGTTTAGCTGAGAAAAGAGATGATGAAGGGGGAATATGTTAGACATCTATAAAATCATCAATGGTGTGGAGAAAGTAAATAAGCAAGTGTTATTTAGCCCTTCACAAGACACATGAACCAGGGGTCAACCAATGACATTAATATGGAGGAAGTTTAAATCTATCATGAGGAAGTATTTCTTTACACAGTGCAATGTCAATCTGTGGAACTCATTCTCATAGGATTTTTGAAGGCCAAAAATATAAATGGGTTAAAAAAAGAATTAGACAAATTCATGGAGGATACATCCATCAATGGATATTAGTCAAGAAGGTTGGGGATTAAACCTTATGTTCTGGCTAGTTCAACGGGCTCAGCGGGTAGGAATCAATGGCTCGATGTCTAGTTGGCAACTGGTAACGAGTGGAGTGCCCCAGGGGTCGGTCCTGGGGCTGGTTCTGTTCAACATCTTAATTAATGATCTTGATGATGGAATAGACTGCTTGCTTAGTAAGTTCGCAGATGACACCAAGCTGGGGGGAATGATAGATACTCTGGAGGGTAGGAACAGGATCCAGGAAGACTTGGACAAATTGGAACACTGGGCCGAAAGAAACCTCATGAGGTTCAACAGAGACAAGTGCAAAGTCCTGCACTTAGGATGGAAAAATCCCATGCACTGCTACAGGCTGGGGACCGATCGGCTAAGTAGCAGCGCTGTAGAAAAGGACCTGGGGGTTATGGTGGACGGGAAGATGAATATGAGCCAACAGTGTGCCCTTGTTGCCAACAAGGCCAATGGCATATTAGGCTGCATCAGCAGGAGTATTGCCAGCAGATTGAGGGATGTGATAATTCCCCTCTATTTGGCACTGGTGATGCCGCATCTGGAATACTGTGTCCAGTTTTGGGCTCCCCACTACAGAAAGGATGTGGACAAATTAGAAAGAGTCCAGTGGAGGGCAACAAAAATGATTAGGGGGCTGGGGAACATGACTTATGAGGAGAGACTGAAGGAACTAGGCTTATTTAGTCTACGGAAGAGAAGACTGAGGGGAGATTTGATAGCAACCTTCAACTAATTGAAGGGATGCTCCAAAGAAGAGGGAGCTAGGCTGTTCTCGGTGGTAACAGAGGACAGAACAAGGAGCAATGGCTTCAGATTACAGCTGGGGAGGTCGAGGTTGGATATTAGGAAGAACTTTCTCACTAGGAGGGTGGTGAAGCATTGGAATGGGCTATCTAGGGAGGTGGCGGAATCTCCATCTTTGGAGGTTTTTAAGGCAGAGTTAGACAAAACCCTGGCTGGGGTGATTTAGTGGGAGTGGTCCTGCTTTTAGCAGGGGGTTGGACTAGATGACCTCGTGAGGTCCCTTCCAGCCCTAAGATTCTAGGATTCTATGATTTTATTTTCCTTTGTATCTCACACTTTATACTGTCATCTCCTTGGCACAGGGGCACCGCACCACAGACGTGGTCAATGCTCTCTCAGTGGTGTTACAACCCACATCACAAACGTTGTCAGTGCTTGATCGATAACAACTTAAACTAAACTAAGACAATGTGATTTTCAGAGCCTAAGGGAGTTCACGTGCCTAATCCCCTTGAATTCAGGTTGGAATGTAATAAGGATTTGTGTGCATTCAATTTAATGTGGGTATCTAATTCCTTTTTATTTCCTTGGAATAGCTGCCTAAAGAACTAATTGAGGGATTTGTATATCCAGTATTTTTCTCTTCCTTTTCATCCAGTCCTCACTGCCTCCCACCTGCTGGGTGTATCTGCCTCCAGCACAGGGAGGGAAGAGAATAACTCCCCAATGGAATTGTTGCAAATAGCATTCAGTGAATTCTTCCCAGTGGAGCACTTCATGGCATCCACCACGCTCCTAGCTACTGCCAGCACACAGCCTGCTGACCAGACCCGATTCCTCTGGAGCAGGGCTGGCCCAATGGTTTTTGGCACCCCAGCAAACTATGATTTTGGCGCCGCCTCCCCCACGTTATAAGAGATAACATATGTAAAAAATTCTCTTTCATCTAATTTGGTGCCCCTTAAAGCCTGGCGCCCTAGGCGATTGCCTAGTTCACCTCTATGGTTGGGCCAGCCCTGCTCTGGAAAATGTAGCTCGCTCTCCCTAGATTATTTTTCAGAGCAAAGTTGCCAACACCTCACACATGGTGGGAAACCAAGGGTGTGGAGAGAGAGATACTCTGTGTGTGCGTGTGTGCATGCGTGCACGTGTGTGTGTGTGTAAAAGTGTGTGTGTAAAAGTGTGTGTGCTGTGTGTGTATACACAACAGTGACAAAGATAGAGTGTTGATGCAACATGTCCCTGAGCAGAATGTAAACAGTAAAGCAGCAGATGACTCCATGGCGCTCTCAGCAAGGCAAGTTGTTCTGTTCTGTCTGAAATTTGATTAATTAATTTCAATAGCTGTTGTAGCAAACTAACCAGCGAACATGGAGGAGGCAGAGAGAGGTGGGGAGGAAGGCCATACGGTGCTTTCCAAGCTATTATTGGAGAATGGAAGCACACGGAGAGCTTTCACAGCCCATCACTGCCTGCTGCTTCCCCTGAAAGGGCACTAGCAGCTCTCTGCAATGGGGAAGATGGGGGGTTTATAACTTTAAATCCTGTGGGCATCTTTATTTTTATGGTCTTTATTTCGTAAACATAATAGGACTTTCTGTGCAGCTGGAAATTAATGCATTGCTTTTAATTTCAGAGCATTGCCTGAAAAATCAAGAGTTCAGGGAGGTTTCCTTTCAAAAAGTGCAGCAAAGAAATTCAAATGCAAAAGCCATAGAAAGAAAAGCTCTTTCACACCACGTGTGATTAGACTGTGGAACTCATTGTCTCAGGATATTGTTGAGGCCAGAAGTTTGGCAAGCTTCGAAGGATTGCACAGTTATGATGCTTAAGTGAACATTTTGGAAAGGATATTAACTCTCATGCTTCAGGGTTTAAGACAATCTCTAACTTGTATGGGCTAGGAGGAGACCGAGACCTGTATTAGGAGCAGATTACCCCACATCATCCCAGCCTCAGAGGTCAATGGTAATGGCTCTGCATGGCTTCAAGGGAGCCTCAGATTCACTCACTGAAAGGCCTATAACTTACCCCAGAAACGCTTTTGTTCTTAGTTCAGTTACTCCTGATTTAAAATGGTGTGGAAGACAAAGAAGTCCTTGTTTACCTAGTCCTGATTTCAGCAGAAGGGCCATTGCTCCTGGAGAGATGAGCTGGGCACATCTTCAGCTAGCTAACGATGTCTCCTCTGGAAGCTAGAAGAAGGAAGCCCTGTTGTGATGAGCTTTCAAGGATGTGGGATGTTATCATTCAAAGTAGCCAGTCCACCCATCCACCTGTCCAATCATTTAACTAGGATGTTGATCTTGTGACTGGCTTTGCAACCAGCCGAAATGGGGTCACACAGGATTTGTAGATATGCAGGCAACAGAGAACTTTACACTTTTCACTGGGAGCAAATGCTGGTCATTCTCACCAGCCAGATTTTTTTCCAAAAAGCTCAGCATGTTATGTGTACATCAGGTGCTGAACACTTTTGATAGACATCCCTTTATTAGGTGATTAAAGGGGAACTGCGCTTTCTGAAAATCTGGCCCTAATTCCAGGGCCTGCGCAATTGAAAATGTGAGCCTCAACTCTCTTGGCAATCTAGCCCAGAGCATCCAGCCCCCATCTTTAGCTTGCTTGGCACAGCCTGTCCATTCCACCTGGGCTCCAAGAGGTCAGATGAGGTGATCATAACAGTTCCTTCTAGCCTTTAAGTCTGATCAGCTAGCAGGTGGATTTGCAGAGAAGAGGAGAGAATCGTTGGGGCTCTGAAGAGGTGATGCAAGTCTCCCTAAAGCTTGGCAAAGCTTTTGCTACAGCTGATAGCTTCATCAGTGAAAGCGAGTGCAAGGCACAAACTAGTTAAAAAATCCCAAAGGCTCTATAGTTAAGAATGTCATGAAAGGTTCAGATGAGGGGGAAACGTTTGCTTCTGAAACAATGGGATCAAAAAAGTACACACTGAAAACAATTTTCTGCAATTAGAGAGCGCCACTTATTAGCTATGCTGCTCATAAAGCTGGTTTTCTTTCTTAACGGGTGTTTGTTTCTCTCTCTCCCTTGGCTTGTCTTATTTGTTGCTGTTGATGTCGGAGCAGCACAAAACACATCAGAAGCTCCCCTGAAAGAAAAGCATTTTCACAGTTTAAATGTGCTCTTGTAAACAATGAGCTAAAGCCTCAGCAGGGCAATGGAAAACATCTCATTGATAAAACTGTTTATGGGAAAATATGCTCAAGGGCAATAGCAAGGTCTTATATAAATGTGACTTTCTCCACCTCCCTTCTAAGCTGGGATAAACAATAATAATGACATGAAAAGCACCAGTTTAATTCAGCATTGTGGGGTTTTTCTCAAGTCATTTAGTCTTTACTAAGTTTAATAAAATCTGATAATCTCTTTGTCTACACAATAAATGCAAGCGTGTACGCGTGGGATAGCCAATCAGCCACAGAAAGGCTCCTCTCCCCAGACTGGACTCTAGCTACCACCCATTGCTAGGGCCACAAGTACATGAAAAATAGTTACATTGGATCTAGTGATGGATATTGTCCAAGCAGGGCACAAAGTTTAGCCAGGCCTTCTTCTTTTTAAAATGAGTGGCAAAGTCTATTGCACTGATAGGAAAATCCCAGTTATTATGGCTAGTGAATTGAAGATGAAAGGCTATATTTTTTTGGTGCACTCACAGTTCCAGCTTGAATAGATGGGAGCTGCCCATGCTCAGCACTGCTGGAAATCAGTTTCTGGAGCATGCTGGGGAAGGAATGAGGGGCTGCGTTCCCAGCATGAGTCCCAAAAGAAGGCAAAACATTCAGGGTTTAAGTTGCAGTGCAGCTGGGTGCACACAACTCCTATTGGAATCAGCAGGATGGGCAGCAGCTCAGCACCCTGAAAGGAATAAGTGACCAAGAGTCATGTGGAAGAGATATAGTCATGGTGGATTTACCATTAAAGGGATGGAAATATACAAGATCAACTTCTATAGCTTGCAGTGGCAAAATGGAGATGTGTTTGCACAGGGAGTAATCCTACAGTATTTCCATCTGAGCTAAAGCCTGCACAGCAGATTTCTAAGCTGAGTTGTAAAAGAAGTTGAGGCTGAGTTATCAGGAGAAACTGGTTAATGGTCTCAAATGGGGGAACTGTCTTCTAGACAACTGGTGGAAGACTTGTCACTTGACATTTTAAAACTTACTTGGAATAGATATTTTAATGAACAATTCAGGATTGTCCAGGAAGATGGACTTATTGTAGCCCAAGGAGTCTTTTCCACCACTGATTCGGGTGACTTTAAATTCTTGGGGCCACCAAGTTCTGTTTAAAAACTGATGACAGGATACAGAGCTGTGCCATCTCCATACAAATCCTCTACCCCAGGCTCTCCTCCTGGCAGATTGCATTGTCTGCCTTAGTGCACTATCTTTAACTGCTTTAGCTGTAGTCACAGGACAAAGACTGTGCTGTACAAATTTGGGTTGATTAAAAATTATAACCACATTGTCCGTTTCAGGCCTGGCCCATCTCAGCTGCCCTCGGCTCTCACCTTGCATGAATCTTGGGCTTTATTTAAAAGTATATTGGAGGCAGTTCCTCCTGATCATTACTCTTCCTCAGTCAAATGTGTGTGTCTTCAGGAGCTTAGTTGGAATGAATTAATTTGCGTTTCCACCCCACCCTCTTCTCAAGGTTACAATTCTCTTCAGTGCCAGCCAGAGTAGCCCCATAGCAGGACTGCCAGGAGTTGGAGACACTCCCCCAAGATCTCGCTTTCAAAAGACTTATTACTTGGCACAAGTCAAGTCTTTAGCTCTTAGCAGAGGCAGAGAGACGGAGCACAGATTTAAAGAGCAAGAAGAAAGCAGGCGACATTTACAACAGCAGTGGCTCTGACTTCCTGCTAGTAAAAACCAGGCACGTTCTTCCTGATACCATTCATGCACAAGGTATATACTGGTGATTTCTACCATAGTCCTTGTATTTTTTCCAGTCAGATCTCTGTTTTAGCTGTAAATAGTCTCTGGATTACAAATCCAGTGTGACTGTGGAGCAGATTGATGACGGTTGGTTTGGATAGATGGCAGGGGGAGGGGAATCTAAAATATTCTCTAATTAACCTGTTAGTTTTAATTACATACCTCTGCCACTTATTTTCTCACTTGAAAAATGAACGTTCCAGATGCAAAGAGAAGGTGTAACCCCCCCCCCCGTCCACTTTGGTGAAATATTTTAAATGCCTTGAAAACACAGAAAGAACCAAAAAAAGTGGCATGATAAGAGACTGAGGAAAACAGGGAAGAGTAACAAAGCTTGATAGGCAGCAATTAGAATAAAAGTGAAGCATTGTTAGTATTCATTACCAGACAACACAAGGCAGAGATAACCATGCAGCTGTTGGAAATCCCCAGTATTTGATTGGCAGAGTCATTTTAAAGAGAGGAATTAAAAAAAACAGACTGGGCGGGGGAAGCTGGGCCAGGGTTCCTGCCACATGGCCCCTGGTGGGGGGGAGGAGAAGCCTGGAACCAGGAGTGGGCCCCTCATCCTGTCTCCTGGTGGACACCACAGGCTGATTGGCCCTGACCCACAGGGGTCCGTGATGGTGGTGGGGGGTAGGGAGAGCAGAGCTTCCAGGGGGCAGCCAAAGAGCTCCATGCGGCTCTGGAGCCACAGGTTGCAGACCCTTGCTCTAGGTAAACAATTAGATTAAGTTAAGTCCATTGTCTTTTTCTCTCTTATATTTCTATAATGATCAAAATTATTACATAAAAAGAAAGCAAAGGAAGAAGAAACGTAGAAGATAAGGGCTAAGTCTGCTTTTAAGTCTGCTATTTCAAGACTTGATGCGGGTTGTAAATGAGCTCTGTGTGTGTAAGAGAGAAAGGGAAGCCAGGAACAAACTCAATAAGTGATCTCTGAAGAACTGGGACTCTAAAGATATTGCAAAGGCCAGAAGGGAATTAAACATGAGGGTAATGCTCGGTCACTCCATTAAAAGGGAGCCTTGGAATGTGATGTCACAATGTCCTCAGCTGCAGTAAGGTACAAGGTGATAGCAATCAACAGTCCATGTCATCTGACAGCTGGTCAGTGGCCTGTGAAATGATACCATTGTCCAAAAACCTTATGTGTTCACGTCCCAAAGTTCTCCAGTACCATAGGCTATGTCTACACTTGCTAAAATTAGTTCGAATTAGTTAGTTCGATCTAACTAATTCGAACTGATTTTAGTTAGTTCGAATTAGCTTAATTCGAACTAGCATGGCCACACTGGAACGTTAGTTTGAACAAAGCAAGCACTTGCTTAGTTCGAATTAGCGATCCCCATTCATTTCAATGGCTGGTTAATTCGAACTAAGAAATTAGTTCGAATTAACATGGCCACATTGGTTAATTCGAACTAGTTAGTTCTTGATGGCTCTTATGGCTGCTGAAGGTCCCATGTAAAAGCACTTGGTTGTCTTAGTCCAGCTCTTAGAGGGCAGGTTGCAACTCGAGTTGCTTGCGACCACTATCTTTACAGAGGCCAAGGTATGAATGACCCGTGGCAATAGGAAGCTTGCTCACTTTCTGAAGACCAGAAATGTCAGTTCTGTGCTTTTCTGCAAGGGCTGTTGCCGTTGCTAAGAGGTGACGCAGAATGAAGGAGAGAAGGGCCTGAAAATATTGGTATGTGATCAAAAGCCAAAGGGGAAAGTGAAACCCTGGACTTGAGTCTTGGTAGATAAGGAGGCTCTTTTTCAAGATGCGCTGATGTGCAAGATGTGATTCTCAGCACATCTTGAGAGTAAAGTGGCTTTTTGTAAATGCATAGTACTGGAGGCTCCCCTAAGAGGGAGGCAAAAGAGCCAAAAGTTTGAACGGTCTCTTTCATAGGACAGAATATCTATTCAGATCTGGATCCAAAGGGGTAGCCATGTTAGTCTATTGCAGAGAAACAAACAGAATCCTGTGGCACTGTTAAAGACTAACAGATTTATTTATCGCCTGAGCTTTTGTGGGAGAAAATCCCACTTCATCAGATGCTTTGAAGATGGGGAACCTACAGAATGGGAGGAAATTAAATTAAATTAAATTAAATTTCCTCCTATTCTGTAAATTTCCCATCTTCAAAGCATCTGACGAAGTGGGATTTTCTCCCACGAAAGCTCATGCAAGAAACAAATCTGTTAGTCTTTAACGGTGCCCCAGGTCTCTATTCAGATCTGTTTCACATTGCACAAAATGAATTGCTCCTGTGGGTATCTTACAGGGCTAACTGCAGCAAGGCTGGCAGCTTTGTTGTGCAGTTGTAAGTTTCAAGGAAAGTAAAGAGAAAATGTTTCTTTTCCCAAGCAGCCAAACACCCAGCAGCAAGAAGAGCACACATTTCCATTGCTCCGGTGCTTTGTTATTCCTTAGACACAAATACCAGTCTCCTTTGTAGCCGTTTAATTTAAGGGAACTGTTAAACAATCTAGAACAAGCTGATAATCTCTTACAGCACAGAATGACAAACACAAGAATAAGACAGAGGGTGAACCAGGAAGCAGCAGGAGGTCTCTCCATCTAGAAAATAATTTGTATGAGCTCTAATACTCATAGCCAATGCCACGAACAGTAGCAAAAATAACAACATTGCATTGCATATATTGGACCAGATTCCCTGCTGGTATATTGAGTGTAGCTCCACTAAAGTCAAGGGGCTATACTGATCTCCACCTGTCAGATATCTGACTGCTTTAGTGAATGGGATATCGAGGGTCTCATTTTGATTGTCCCTGTTAAAAGGGAAGTGAAGGCATCATTCCTTCAAGGAAAACAAGCAGACGTCAAGGAAAAGGTTGTATGCAGAACTGTAGACAACAAGCGAATGGTTCTGCAAAGGGTCCCAGTCTTATCTAAACGGCTCCTGTCTCTCCGTGTCTGCGCACGTTTTTATAATGTGTACGTGTTGCAAGGCACTGCCAATGTGCCACTTGCTTTCAGTCTTTGAAGCTGGTGCCTCGTATTGGGGCTGCTAGTTCCAACCTAAGTCCTGCCAGTGGGAGTCCAAGGATTCACTCTCTGCCGTTTGAGAGACTTTTAGCCCAAGTGTTCAATCACCTTTTAGGCTGCTTCAGCAGCAGCACTTTCATGTATGAAAATCTCTGATCTGATAGATTAGTGGGGATTATTTAGGCTATTTGTGAAAGTGCTGATACTGCCTACTATACAGAAAGGAGATGAAAACTAGCCCTGGCCTTTTATGCATCTGTTCCAAACGCAGCCTTGATACTAAAATTAATCTTACATCATTCAAATGGAAATGCAGCCAGGGTCTGTTGGATCAGCTGGGCTCTAGATCTTGGAGGTGAGAGTTGTAAAGTTAAAATCAAAACCTGTATTTTGTCTGTGTGAATATACGTGTGTGCAGACATATTTTATTTTTATTTATTTGTATTACTGTATGGACTAAGAGCTCCAGTCACCGACCAGGACTTCACTGTGCTAGGCACTGTATAAACTCAAATCAAAAGGCTTTACAATCTATAAACATCTCTACACACACATGCACTAAAATTAATAATGCTGTGATGGGCCCCAGCTCAATGGCTATGTCTTTAGTTTCCTTTCTTTTAATTTTTCCACTGACTTGAACCAGTGTCTCAGACTTGGAACAGTTCCCAGCTGAGAGCAGAAGCTCAGCAAACTTCAGGTGGCTCAACTAGCAGTAAAAAGCTATTTGCTGAGCCAGTCTCAGCAGGGTTTATATCAGCTCAGATAAGGGTGGGCGACACACCCTCAGTCCAGCTCTACATAGCTCCTCCCTGCTCATGCAGAAAGAAGAGGCTCTCTTTTGTGCTTCCCTTGCACTTCTGGCCTGGTTCAAGTCAGGATGGATGCACCACAAGCTGAATGCAGAATGAAGGAGCTTGTTAGTGCCTTGTAGACAGTGTTGTTGTTTGCATGCCAGTTGGCAGACACGAAAAAGCAGCAAATTTTTGCCTTACCCACGGGTTCCATTACAGCAGCATAGACGTCCAGATAATCCAACCATTTTCTAGCCTGTGGGGAGCTGGAAAGCAATACCCCTCATGGCACACACCGTACGACCTTGTAGATGTTTGCCTAATGTCTCTCTTGATTCAGCTCAGCCCTGCTGCATCAGTCAGCTCTTCTGTCCCTTTCTCAAGGTGCTAGGGCTGTGGCCCTGGAATGGAGCTTTGCAGTCATGCAGATGGATGTTAAAACCCGCAGTTACCCGTGTGCAGTAACAAGAACCAAAGGCGCTCCAGAGACCCTTATTACACTGACGACTCATCTATGGGATATGCTGTAAGGCTGCTTTTCCCAATGCTCTGATCCTCTCACCAGCTTTCTGTTTTGCATTCTCTGGCTAGCGGGTGGCAGTGGCTGTCTAGAAGCACAGCACAGGTTAATCCTCTCAGGGACGCTGAGTTTACTTGCAGGGCCAAGAAAGAACTCCTTCCTTTCCCTGGGAGAATGCACCTATTGCCACCCAGTCAAATGCAGCTTGCACCAACCCACCAGTTATTCTGGTCCCTGTATTACTGTGGCATCTGTATGTTTCTGAAGTGCAGACAAATGCTGTGCAGTCCCCCGTGCAGCTCCATCAATGCATCTGAGTCCTGTCCTGTCATCCTTCCTGCTCTTCCAGTGCTGGGCTCAGGTACTTCTCTTTCACTTCAGTCCTGACCTGCAGCAAACCCCACTCTTGGGCTCCCTGCATTGAGCTCTGGCAATTCCCCACAACTCTGACTCGCAGCATTCTTGTTACTACATCCTCTCTGAAACAGGTTGCTGATTGTGCCAAAGGATTCCATGAGTTTTCCATGTGGACATCAGCTGAGACCTGACTGACTCCCACCAAATTTGGTTTTACTTGCTTGTTGAAGCTAAAAACACATGTCCCAAAGCAAAGGCCTGTGAGACAGCACACTGCTTTGCCAAGCTCCACATTGCCTGTCCCAGTGAGTCAGGGGAATCTGGCAGCAGGTTACCGGTAATTACCTGGCATCTAATAACAAGATTGCTATCCACACCGTAGCTTTTTTTGAGTGCTTGTGTGGTGGACCATTTTCTTGTTGTGCAGAGGAAAGAACTCTCAATATGGGGAGGTAGATGATATACGTGGCTAGGATGCTTCCTAGGGTGTGTTTAGGGACACTGGTTCCTATTCCTTATTCCCTTCTGGTGTGCTTGAGGCCTCCAGACACACTCAACTTACAAACTCTGTCTGCTGACTGAGCTCATTTAAGAAGTGAGGTTAAAAGGTATTTGGGGCCAAGTGTGAGCCATTGTAGTTAGTATCCAGAGTTCAAGCCCTAAAATTGGAAAAGGACCAGCTTCAAATGAGGCTCATCCACCATGAGAACTTATGCTAAGGCCCCCTAAAAAGTCAAAGATGCATGAAGTACATGTTGATCATGTCTGCCTGAACTGGGTGCTGAGTTCGTAAGTGGAAGAATAAATCTCTCCTGGATTCCAAGTGTGTGGGGTTTGGAAGCAGAAGCAGAGAGGTTGACATGTTCCAAAGGGGTAGCCATGTTAGTCTAGGTCAGCCAAACAAACAAGGAATCCTCTGGCACTTTTAAAGACTAACAAATTTATTTATCGCATGAGCTTTCATGGGAGAAGATCCCACTTCGTCAGACAGTGTTTAGCACAATGGGGCACTGTTTCCTGGTTGTGCTGTAACAATAATAGTCAAAGGTAGAAACTGATGAAAAATGCGTGTCAGACCCTACAGCCTGAAACAGCATACTGAACCCATCTCTAAAGCTATGGATGCTTACTAACAGACCCTGGCAGTCTATGGTATTTTGAGCTGTAAAAGAGGGAAGGGTTACTGATGAGAAGAAGGGACCAGCATGCTGGGTTTTACTAACAGACCCTGGCAGTCTATGGTATTTTGAACTGTAAAAGAGGGAAGGGTTACTGATGAGAAGAGGGGACCAGCATACTGGGTTTTTATTCTTGGTTCTGCGTGACCTTTGGCAAGTTCCTCCCCAGACCTCCATGTTCAACATGTTACTTGCATGTCAAAAAGGAAGAATAATACCTGCTCTGCAACGAGGTTGGAAAGTTTAATTCATTAACATAGGAAAACTAGTCTGAGATCCTGCGATGGAAGGTATTGTAGAGGAGTTAGATTGTATTGTTATAAGCTAACTTGACATGAAGATTTCAGACTCCTTTTCCTCTTCCCTGACCATTCCTCCCCCTTAGCAATGTGGAGCTGATGCAAATGGGGGTATGGGTTACGTACTGGTGCCATTGTTTGTGACTTTTCCATCAAGAAGATGGAGAGGCGAGATTGCAGCAAGAGGGTCTAAGGGGAGGTATCCAATAAAGTCAAGATCCCCACTGCCTTAGTCTCTTTGCCTTTCCCTGAAGGATTTAACATCTCCAGAGCAGTATTAGAGTGCAAGTATAAGCCAGCTGCAACGCCCCAGAGGCTCACGAACCTTGTGACGGTCTTGTCTATAACCGCCTTTGATTCAGATATAGGTGGTTCAGGTGAGACATGCTGCTAATTGATGCCCTTGTCTGTGTAAATGAAGCAGAACTTTGAAGCTGGAGCCAAACAAATTAGTCCCTGGAGAAGGGAGAGATGGATAGCAAAGTAGGTTGCATCAGACAAACAATGTTGTCAAAACAGCTCAGACACTTCCCACAGCATGGGCTTTCTTAAAGGAAAGTGAAAACTAAAGAAGCCTCCAGGGACCAAGAGGTTAATACACCTGCGTGTGGGCCATTAATACGGCGCCAGCAGCACCACTAGAGAGAAGGTTGTTGGGTGTTTCTGCTGTGGCTTTGCTGTTCAGCATCACTGGCATTTCCGAGCATGCCAAGCCAAAACTTATGAGACAAGTGGCAGTTTAATTGGGAATGTGGGCTGAGGTGGGTTGTGAGGAAAGAGTGGCAGTCTATGAAAACATTTGAAAATCACGGAAGTGCTCAGAAACTTTCTTAGCTATTTAAGGATTGCAGTGTTAAAAGGAAATATCCCTCCATAGCCTGTTCTCAAGCTTCGTACTTAGAAGCTATGGAATGGATTAGATTTGCAACACGAGGAATCACAAAGTTCTCTCATGAAGTACAGTCAGATCAAAGACACCTTGTGTTCCCTCACCCCGGACCTCAGCCTTTTTGCTTAACTTCTCAGATGAACAGAAAAATATGATGCTTATTTCACTCATTTCCAATTTTATTGATTGATTTTCAAAGAAGGCTTTGAGAGGAGGGATGAACTTCTGGTTAAGGCCCTGGAGGCTTCGGAAGTGTGGGGTGCAATTCCTGGCTGTACCATGGAGTTTCTGTGTGCCTCTATGCCTCAGCACCTCAGCTGTAAAATGTGGATAATTATACTCCCGTTCTCCCTTCTGGTGTCTAGGCTATTTAAATCGTACACTTGTAGGAGCAAGGAATTGTCTCTAACATTGTCCCAGAAGCTGTACAAACACAATGGGGCAATCTCAGCTGGATGCACTAGATCAGTGGTTCCCAACCTTTTTGGCTCGAGGGCCACAAATACAAATTTTACAACCCTGAAGGGCCACCAGTCTGTTTAATTAAAATGTAATTAATTAAGTTTAGATTAAGTTGCATTTATAATTAATTAATTAATTAAAATGTATTTGATTAAATTTATATTAAATGTCAATTAAATAGACTGGTGGCCCTTCAGGTTCCTAAAATTTATATTTTTGGCACTCAAGTCAAAAAGGTTTTTTTAAAAAAATTTTTAAAAGTTTTTCTTAAGTTTTTTTTTTTTTTTTTTAAAGGGCAGGGTACCCATGAACACCCAGAACCTCCCCGACTCCAGGCCGGGCCCAGACGGCCCCTAAGGAACTGGGCCGCACTCTCTCCCAGCACTGATCCCCCACTGCTCCGCTCCTCTGGGTGTATGGGGTTAACGCTGGGCCCCACTCAGCCCGAACCAGCCCCAGTACAATGCTCCTCACAGGCCAGCTCTGGTCTGGGTCCCTCCCCCCAGGGTGTCCTGCCCCACTTGGGGACCAGGACGGAGCGACCCCGCCAGGCCCTCACCTGGGCAGCGACCTGATCAGCCATGGCCCTGGCCCAGCCCAACTCCCTCTAGCAGGCTCCATTCCCGGCTTCTCCCGGCCCGCTGGCAGCTTTCTCCCTTCACTCCAGGGGTCCCCGCCGCAGTTGCCACTGGAGAGAGCCCAGTGCAGGGGAAGGGCCAGGAGTTGAGAACCCCTGTACTAGATGCTTCTTGTTAGGAATTTCCCAAGTCCTTTCCGTTCTTGCTTTACTGACAGGAGCAGAAGACCAGAATCCAGCAGAAGGCAATACAACAGGTTTATTGGGATCTTTTCTACACAAGCATCCACTAGGATCCCATTGTCCTTTAAACCAATAAGTTTTCCCTCCCAGTAAATTTCCATTCTGTCCCAATAAATTCCCCCTCTCCAGTAAATTTTCCTCCCTCTCCTTCCTGGTTTACTTTAGTTTTTATAATGTATTTTAACCAATCAATTCTTTAATAGTATTTTAAGAATCAATCCTAACATATTGTAACATAATTCTCTAATCAATCATAACCACCACCTTAACTGATTGCAACTAATTATAAGACAGACAGAAATAATCAAGGACTCAGACAGAAGTTATCAGAACAGTAGGTACCAGGATGGCCAAACAATACAAAATGTAGATTAAGAGTCCATTACCACCAGTGTTTGCAAACCGGACAGGATGCTATCACTTTTGGTTGGAATGTGTGGATGTGACTGCACGCTTCCCAGCTTATGACTGCCCCTGGTGCTTTTTGCCTGTGCTTAGTCAAAGTACAAGGCCTCAGCCTGACAGGCAGCCTGTAGTTTTGATTCTTTGGTTTGCTACCCCTGTAGCTAGCTAAAAGTGATACTAACATACTTAAAAATCATAGGCCTTACACGAGGCCTAAATATCTAGAGTCTAACACTAATGTAATATAAATAATAGTCCTAAAGAACTGTGCCACAGAACTGCTGTTTATAGTACAAGAGAACTCTATTTCAGAAACCAGTGGAACTGCTTTGGAGGTAATGGCATGACATACCCTTTCTGACTCCGACTCCTGTACTCCATCAGTTTGCAATGAGTTGCCCCGAGGTTTTATTAACTGCCTTAGGATTTCCATGTCCCTGGCCTCTCCAGATGTGTCTTTCAACCATGCAGGTATCTGAGCTCTTTTTCTATTTTAGTTAAGTTTTGATGATCAAAGCCCACTTGACAGCCTTTCATTCACAAATGTCTGCCTGTACTCCAAGCTAAGACACTGACAGATGATTGGAGTCTCCCCAAGGGGTGTGGTTCAAGGGCAGGATTTTTCCTGGAATCTCTAAGGAAATCTACAAGTTGGTTTTGTCTCCATGGATGCCTTTCCTTTCTCCTTCAAGGTCAAATTTTCCTGAACCCTCTGTGGGGCCATCACCATAAATTGGTTTCTATTACATTTATGTTGGCAATGCAGAGGGCTTACATTCCCCCTTGTTATCTTAACTTGTAATTGCTACACCAGTATCATTTCATTCTGAGAAATGTTTCTTTAAATGCTCATAGAAGCCTATGTTTGTACTCTGTGGTGTATACCCCACTCTGTGTTCTATTTCTCTTTGCCAGCTCACTAGTTTGGTTCCCACTATGTGGCTACCTCAAGCACAGCACAGTTCGCCATGTGGGCTTGTAGCTGTATAGTGGGAGTCTAAATTAAAAGTTCTCTAATTGTTGTCTGCACAACACTGCCTTCTCCTTAGTTTCAGCTGCTAGATTGCATTAAAAGCACATTAAATACTTTTCTAATGTTACTTCCCATTTAAGGAGTTGCATTGGCTGCTACAAGGATGTTGCATGATGCTGAATGGGAAGGAAGGTGGGACCTGGTGACCATGAGGGAAGAGGGAGGTTGAGTCAAGTTGTTACAAATGGGAGTAGAGGCCTCTGATACTCAATCTCCATGATCCACTTGCATTATGGAAGAGTCTGAGAACCTCTGGTCTGTAACACTGCCTCTTTATAACTCTGTGCTTTCTGCTCATCCATCTAAGTCCCAGTATCTTGAGATGAAACTATTCAGCAGTGGAATGTAATGCCATGTGGGTAGGTCTCCTTTCCCCTAAATGGTGACCAATCCAACATCTCCAGTCTGGTGCTCGACATGAAGTGCAGTTGGAAGTGCCACTTTTCAGATACCATTGAAAACCAAAGTCCAAAATATCTGTGGACATTAAAGATCCTATAGTAGCCTTTTGGGGAGCCTGGACATTAGCTCAGCTGTCTTGTGCAACTTCCAACTCAGGTAATGACTTGCCACTTCATTAAATTTCTCCTGGACTTTTAGTTGGGTTCATGCTTTCCTTCACTTCTTATGACACTGCTGTGAATTGCAGCCTTTCAGGGCATGTGGCTTGCTTCCTAAATGCCTCCTATTAAAGTTTTGCGCAACACTTTGAGGCCTCAGGTGAAAGCTGCTACTGAAGTGTAAAGTGTTGCTATCACTTTTAGTATGTTAAATTTAGCCACCCCTGGGTTCATTCAATATAGTTTAGTGAAAAATCGACATGGAATGTCCATTTCATGATCCCAGGCAAGGGGAAATCCAAAGGATAACAATCCTGTCATGGAGGGCCTGCCTTAATGGTGGCTACCTTCAGGTCCTTCAGCCAGAGGAGATGGATGCCACTCAGACATGGAGAATACAGGTATCAAGAGGAAATAGGTTTGTTAATAGTGTCCAAGGTCAGTAAGAAGAAGGACTTTATGCTGATGTAATGAGAAAGTCTGAAGGATGTGATCGAATCTCTCTCTGGCCTAAAGGTTTGCAGAATAAGGGCCTGATTCTTCTAGTACTAACCTCAGTTCATTTCTAGTGATGTTAGCAGAGTAGCTCTTAGTTTGGACCCGTGCGTAAGCAAGGGCTGAATCATGTCCTGTGAAACTGTTGGCAGTTGAGATGAAATGGGTTGTGCCACGGTGCCGAGTGGGAGGTGAATGACACAAAACCCAGCACTGACTTCAGTCTACATAAGCTGTCCTCTCAAGTCGGTATCATCTCAAAGCTAAAACTGTGCTCATTAATAAACCCAGAACTTCTAACCCCACTTCGGTAACTCTCAATACAGTTGCAGCTTGGACAGTAATCTATTTCTCAGAACACCCTTCTGTTATTTAAAGCAAAACAGAATAACGCGTCCTCCTCAGATGCAGCAATGGTCTGGTATAATGGGCAAGTGATGGATCTCATGGCAGATGATAGACTTATCATTCTGGAGCTCCTGAGCAATCAGAGGGTACAAGTATGGTGCCTGCGGCATGCTAAGCCCGCAGGAGTGGCAGAACTTTCTGGGTCCAGCTGAAGGGCCAGCAACAAAAGGCTATAGAGCTGGAAGCAATTCTGCCCCATGCTGATTGGTTGGAGGAGAAGCAGGTGGTTGTGATGCAGAATCTTGGAGTGGGGGCAATGCCAAGGGAAGGTGAGGGATAGAGGAAGACCCTGAGAACTCCCCATCTCCATGAGATGGTTTGTCATGTCTCAGTATGGAAATCACAAATGGGAGTTGGTGAGTATGATTCAGTTGCTGAGACAGGGTGAATGATCAGCATTCTGTGTAGGTACTACCTGTGGCTAATTACTGTTAATAAATTCATGCTGTGGAAATCAGCCGTTTAATTTATGCCCAAATTAAGGCACATTGTTTCTGTTGTTTTAACTCAGCTGCCTCATGTATAAACACAAGACTTATCTAGAGTAAATAGATCCATTTTTGCTGGCATGTGACATGTACTCAGAAGCGCAGACTGCTGTGCCTCACTTGGACAAGTCACTGTCTCTCCCCTTGTCTCAGTTTCTTCATCTGTAAAATGGCAATAATCATACCTCCTTTGTAAAGCACTTTGAGATCAAATATGATGATGGTGACAATGTGAAAGGATGCAGTGCGCTGAACTGGGTTATGCTTTATTTTACTTTCTGTCTGGGGCCCAGAATATAAGCCATCTCACAAAGCTGCGTGAAATGCCCACTCAGCATGCACAAATCGTGTAAACAGCGGTTTTAAGATATTCATTAGGGGCTTGATATAAAGTGCATTGAGAGTCTTTCCATCCACTTCATTGAGCTTTGGCGCATGCCTTAGAATAAAAGTTTCCCTTGTGGTGATGGTGAGGAAAAGCATATTTTGGGGGGAAAAAACCCAAACCCAAATATTTGCTTCTTAAATATTTTTCAGAGGAAAAAAAGACAGAAAGTGTTCATGTTACTGTAAAAATGGAGAATTTCCACAAGGAAAAAATTGATGAAAAAAACATGATGGAGAGAGAGAAGAGAGAGAGAAGCTGCCTCCCATGGGCAGATTCACTAGCATTCATGCACAGATCATTCTTTGCATATGGCTGCTTGTGAAAAGAGGCACTGATCCCGTTACTCGGCTCCAGTGTTCTATCTTGGAAATTATGTTCCCAGTTGCAGAACTGCAGTATTCCATGAAACTGATATTTCCTTTCATGTTTGGGGGACAATAGAACTTAGAGGATCTAGAATCAGGGGTGTCAAACTCATTTGTTATGGTGGGCCAGATTTGACTTAAATGTATTTCAAGTGGGCCGTACATACCATAAATCAAAATACTGCGGCACTCTTGCGGCATTGCGGAATGCTGTGTATGCGAAACTGCACTTTGCAAGACCACTCTCTTTCTTTGTAAGGGAGAGAGTGTGGTCTTGCAGAGCGCAGTCTTACATACCCAGCGCTCCTTGATATCGCAAGACCTGACACTCTCACTGCATTGCAGAGTGCTGGGTATGTGAGACCACACTCTCTCTCTATTAGGGAGAGAGTGTGGTCCTGCTGATTGCAGTCATGGGCCAGATGGAAGAGGTTTGTGGGCCTCATTCAGCATGAGATTGCCTTAAAAACCATGAGATTTTATAAAATAATAAATGTTGGGTCCTTTTTATTTGCCTTCTGCTGTTGGGGACATCAGGATTCATGTTTTTAAGCGTGTGTCTGCAACCCTGAGGGCTAGAAACTTAATTTCTAAGAAGAATGAAAGCTGAGATTCTCCTTAATTCACCTGATTCCAGGAGCTTGGGCTTATAGAAGAAACAACAAATGATGCAAGACTTGCAATAAAATTGTGAAAGCTGCACATATGAGGAATCAACCCTGCCCCAAAGAGCTCACCGTCTGAGAAATTGTAGCCTCCTTCTAAGGGGCCTAGCAGGGGACTAATGAGGCATAAGAACATAGCTGATTCCCAAGGGAAGGCAAGGATTGGAGGCACAAAGTGAGCTGTGTGGGCAGTGGGGAGGGGACGTTATCACCCTGTTAGGTGGGTGGGAAAGGGAAGGGTGCTGATGGAAACAAAGCTATGATCTCCGTCCACACTCCTCAGCTTCCAGAGCTTTGTGAGTGGGAGGGCGTGTCTCTATACTGATGGTGGCAGATTCAACACCATCAGTTCGCTCTTCTGGGTTTGATTCAGCAGCCTGTCAACTCTGTAACTCCAGGCTGTAAGTAGAATATTTTATGTACCTTGCGTATCTCGCATTGACTGCCACTGAAAATTGCCCCGAGTGTCGACTTTGGCTAAGAGAGAGTGTATTTGTGCCTAGCAATGAGCTGATCCAGCCCACCCCATTGGGTAAGTGTGATGTGAAGGGCTGTCTCTGGGGGAAGGTGCTAAGATTGTATGAAATGCTGGGGCGGAGACAGCAGGAGAAAGAACCAGTAAAGGGCTAGTCCTGCCGTATGTCTATGCTTAACGAATTTAGTTCAAATTAGGTAATTTGAACTAACTAATTCAAACTAATTTTAGTTAGTTCGAATTAACTTAATTCGAACTAGCATGGCCCTACTGGAATTTTAGTTCGAACTAAGCAAGTGCCATGCACGGCACTTGCTTAGTTCAAATTAATCAGTTGCATTAAGCTCAATGTGCCGGTTAGTTCGAACTAACATGGCCACATTGACTTAATTTGAACTAACTAATTCGAATTAAGGGTTAGTTCGAAGGGTATAATCGAATTTATTAGTTCGAATTAAGGAAGCCCTTAATTCAAACTAATGAAAGCCTAGTGTGGCCAAGGCTTAAGTTAGTTTGAATTAAGCTTCCTTAATCTGAACTAACTTGCCAGTGTAGACATAGCCTATGAGAATGGAGGTATTATTAGGAGCTCCTTGGGGTAGGGGCTGCCTTTTTCTTCTGTGTTTGCGTGGCAGCTAGCTCAGTTGGGTCCTAGCCCGTGACTGAGGTTCCTAGGAGCTCTGGTAATATCAATAAATAATACTAATTAAGGCCCCCACTCTCATACTGATGTCTAATAAGGCAGGACTAGCTCTTCACTGGTTCTTCTGCCTTCTGTCTTCACCCCAACACTTCAAAGAACCTTAGTACCTGTTCCTTCCCCTCATCACCTCTGTGTCTGTCTCCTGGGATGACAGGTGTGCAGGGCAGGAGCAGGCTGCTTGTGTGCGATTGTACAGAATGTTACTGGCACTTATCAAACAATAAGCTCCAGCAGAAACATCTTGCTCCATTATACAAAACTTCCCAGCGCAGAAATGTGAGGCATACATTTTAATATGAGTGACATGTGCTGTTTCTGAGATGCATGATTGAATTTTCTTTCTGAACTACTGGCTCAGAAAACTCATTGGAGGCTAGAGTGGGAAAGAAATGTTTGACCCACCAAGTAAAAGGGTCAGTGTATGACTCACTTTGAAATCTCTTTCCCCTTTTAAGAAACAGCTTTCCTAATATAATGATACATCATCCTGATGTCTGTAGTAAGAATCAGCACTGGGTTTGTCTGAGGATAGGTGGTGCTGGCAAAGCAGTTTAGTAAAGCACACAGGGCTGATGCTAGCAGGGAAAAGTAACAAGATGCATCCCATTGCTTTCTTAAGTGAAAAACTGACACC
The DNA here is from genome assembly GCA_007922175.1 of Pelusios castaneus. NCBI lineage: Eukaryota > Metazoa > Chordata > Testudines > Pelomedusidae > Pelusios > Pelusios castaneus. Next base: position 2,786,554 of record ML685896.1, read on the forward strand.
CATAGAACAGGATTATCCTGTCATAAAAAGCTCTTTTGTAGGCCAGTGGTTCTCAACCACTGTGTCGGGACACATTACTGCGTCGACATATGGCAGTAAGCGAGTTGCAGAGAGCCAGGGGGTTGGGATGGGCTGATGTGTCCTGTAGGGTCATGCATGCCACCGAGCATGTCACAACTCAGGAAAGGATGAGAATCACTGGTGTAGGCAATCATGCACTTAAATCCAAATTTAACAGAAAATTTAGAGTCTGACTGGCTGTTCTCCATTGGTGTGGCTGCATCAGACCAAGTGTACCATTTCCAAACTATACTGGAGCACCAACTTCCAAGAATATGACATGGAAACTTCACATTAAGGGAAGAGAAAATATATTGGCAGACAGGCAAGAGGTACTCATGTCTATTGTCTTCCCATCAGTCAATGGTGGACCCTACTGTCTACTGTAATAGGAGAGGTTTGACCACTGAATTTCTCCATGCCAACTGGGAAGAGGGTTACAAGAATATCCTGTATCTGGTATGTAGATCTTGATTCCCCTAAGAATGACCCTAAGAGGGTCTTAAATGAAAGTCAGGGTCACAATGGTCATTAATAGCATACATTTATAGATACATTTGTATGTATGTACAGATACTATGTCAGGAATTAGGTATCTACACTGGAAATGTGTTTTAAAATCTATATATGTCAACAAACATTGACACCAATGTGTAACCCTTACCACCATTTGCGTCAGCTCCACACTGCTGAGGAGGAGGAGTAGTCAGGGAGGAGAAAAAGGAATCCAAAGTCTTTGTTTCAAGTTTGCTTATAGAAATACAGTATTGTTCTTCTATACTATCTTTCTTTGCAGGATCATGGACCAATTTCCCTTCATCAATGAACTGCATGGCTTTTGAGTTGAAAGTGTCTATCACTCTCAGATCCTGCATATCACACTTGAACCCTCACCTCATTCCTAATATATATTTCCAAGATTCCCTACTTGTATCTCAGATGCTTGCTGGGGCATTTGGCATCCCAGGGCACTCATAATATTTTCTTTTTCTACCAGTGAACTGATAACAGCTCCCTGCTTATTTCATCCTTACTCTGAAATTCAGTCTTTCAAGCTCAGGACTGTGGCCTGAAGTCTGTGCTAGGAAACATCTGTATGTCATTACGAGCCCTGTCCCTTAAAATGTCCCCCGGTGAGCTGCAGCCTTGACAGCATCAGTATTCTCCAAACCCTTGTCTAGTAAGATTAAAGGGACTTGTTGATTCCTGTAAACCATTGGGAATATTTTCTCCCAGAAGAGATCAGGTGTCCGACAGCAGCAAGTGACAATTTTGGCTACTTTTTCTTCAGATTTTAGGAGTCCTCTAGCGCAAATCATTGGTAAGACCTCTCCATTCCTTTACTAGAATAAGATGCTCACGAGCGTGGCAGTCTCTTAAAGTTAAAACTTTGTGTGACAACAGCTCCAGTGATGCAAGATTATTTCAGTGCAGCCACTGGTTAAATAACATGGACAGCCCACCTGCTAGTAAATGAATTGGCTGAATAATATAGGGTGATCAAACCCCATCCTTAGCAAATCAGGTTCAGGCCTCTCCTGGCTGATGGAAGACAGTTCAGGCCACCTCTGTCCATTGCTAATGGAAATCATCAAATGCCCTTAGAAACAAACAAACCTGTCATTCTCCCTGAAAGGTGCAAAAATATGTAGCATCCTCAGCCATCTCTGGATTCAGACAAATTTTCCAACTCTAATGCTGTTTCCACACTTGCTTTCCTTGGCAAAGAAATTAAAGAATACTCTCTGTAGTTAGACAGTGTATGTGTTTTTCAAACATCCCCAAAACTTCTGTTGTAAAGCCTTTTTATAAACAGACAATGTTATCATCCTTTAATAAAGATTCATTTTATTACATACTTAACTTTTATCAATTGTGTTTTCTGAACCAATTGGCTAAATGAAAGAGAAGATTTTGTTTTATGACAGCTCTAGAATATTGAAGGTAGGCTTCTTCCATATGGAGTTAGAATGACATTCCAGTGGGCCTATAGTTTGAAGGAAGGTCAAGCTTCTGTTGAGAAACTTGTGTGTTGTGCAGGAGGTCAGATTAGATCGGGGTGTCAAACATGCAGCCCACAGGTCAAATGTGACCCGTGAACCTCTTCTATGCGGTCCATGGGCCAAACCTCTTCCATCCGGCCCATGACTACACTCAGTGGGACCACACTCTCTCCCTAACACACAGAGGCTTTGTCTACACTTGAAAAGTTAAGTTGACTTTATAAAGTTGACTTAATAAGGTTGACTCTAAGTCAACTTAAAGTGGACTTGACTTAACAGAAGTCAACAACTTTTCTAGTGTAGACGTGGCCCCTTTTCAACCTTATTAAGTCAACTTAACGTTTTAAGATGACTTAAAAAGGTCCACCTAGGTACTACTCCACGTCTCCACTGGCTTAAGTTGACTTAATAAAGTTGACCTAAGCATTAGTTTGAAATTAAAACGAGGTGTTATTAATTAGAACTAACTTTCCTTAATTCAACCTAAGAAGCAGCTTAAGCCAAATTAAGGAAAGTCCAGTGTAGACACAGAGTAAATTAAGTCGACTTAAGCCTCCTTAAGTTGACTTAATTTGTAAGTGTAGACGCACCCAGAGAGCTAGAGAGAGAGAGGGAGGGGTCTTGCATACCCAGCACTTCGCAATGCTGTGAGAGTGTCAGGTCTTGCGACATCACAGAGCACTGGGTATCTGAGACTGTGCACCATGAGACCCCATTCTCTTCCTAACAGAGAGAAAAAAAGTGGTATTGTGGAGCGCAGTTTCGCATACACAGAACTCCGTGATGCCACAAGAGTGCCGTAGTATTTTGATTTATGTATGTACGGCCCACTTGAAGTACATTTAAGTCAAATCTGGCCCCACATAGCAACTGAGTTTGACTCCCCTGGACTAGATGATTATAATGATCCCTTCTGACCTTATAGTCTGAGTCTATAAAAAAAAGGTAACAGTCAGATCCTTCCTCATATGGTGTAAATCAGCATAGCCAGGGCATATCATTGCCATCAACAGAGCTATGCCTATTCATCGTAGCTAAAGAGCTAGAGTAAAACTTACTGCTGGGGCTATGGGGTATGTGCAGGTAGCTGAATATTGGAGAGGCTAGACCAGCACATGTGGAAGTTTGAAGCATTTCTAAAGTGCCACAAACTAATGTTACCAAAGGCAAATAGCATGACTCTGATTCCTGTGAGGCAGCTGGCTATGTCCATGGTATGTTAGTGTTGCCTGCTATTTGAGTAAGGAATGGATCTGTGCTGCTGTTACATGGGAATGCAGCATCTGAGGATGTCAGAGGGATTGGTGGCAAGTGATGTTGTTATTCAGCAAGACCAATTGTTCAAGTAAAGACATTCCATCTCTGTCAGAGGGGTTGCCGGCTGCAGCAAGCTTGACTGGCAGCACGGCGAGAAAGACAAATTGAGAGCTGGTTTTCTGGAGGGACAATGATGGGGAGGGGTGGTAGCACAGAGATGGGTCTTGGGAGTTAGGCATCCAATACTTTCCCCTCATCTGTAAAGAAAGTAGAAAAACCTTGCCTGTGTAGGTTCAACAGAAGCACATCTTCTCCCCCCCCCCCCAATCTTCTTTGAAAACAAAAGACAGATTCTGTTCAGTGTTGGAAGAGCCTGGGTCAAACTCACAGCACAGGCTCGCCAAAATATCCTCTCCACATCAAATCTATAACCACAAAAGCATAAAGAGCTGAAGAAGGAAGAACCATGCTTTGGGGGCAGGGATCATGCTTTGGGGGACAAACCTTTTCATTAGGTTTGTATAGCTTTCAGCACCATAGGGTCCCAATCCCTGATCAGGGTGTCTATGGGCATGACAAGAATCACCAGCCTTTTCGAAAGTGAAGGGACTAGGGTGAACAGGAGGCCAAAGTGGCACAAAGATTTTGATTTTTCACCAGCATCTCCTCCCATCCTCACACTTGTTCCTGCTTTCCAGCTCAGCATTGCTGTTTCCCTGCATCTTTCTATCTCCTGCTAAAACTCATGAGCCTATATTCATAGATTACCAGCAAGAGCTGTGCTCAGAGTTCTCACTACTTCATTGGAAACTCTAGAAATGAAAAAGAGACATATGCAAGGAAAGACCCAGAGTGGAATCAAGAAGGGCCTAGTTCCCCATGATTGTCCAGTCAAAGGCTGTTCCTCTGACCCTAACTAGAAGGTACAGTCAGTTCCCTCACCATAGTAGCTGTAGCACATTAGCTCAGTTTACATTCACAGGGTCTAGGAGGTAATCTAAATCTAGGTCCTTTGATAGATGATACATTGAACCAATTACCACTCATACTGTATCTTCTTGATGTCTCTTTCATGGCCCAAAGTCGCTGATGTATATTTTTTTTAATGTCTGGGGTCAACTCCATCCCAGAGTTGAACATCCTGAAATCATCACTTTTTCTGGTCCATCAGTTTCAGTTTTTGCTTTGTCTGGAAATGACACCCTAATATTTACACCTACACTTAATGTCTATGTTGTTGAATTCCCCGGTGATATTGGTCAGTTCATCACAGATGACAGCTCTGTGGATGAACTGTGGGCATCAATCAACACTGAACAAAAGTTGCATGAAGCTTTCGGCCCTGTGGTTCACAGCGTGAGGTCTGCTCACTGGGCAAGCTGAGTAGTTTTACCTTCTTTGGAGGTGATCATATACTGGCTACAGCTTTCACTGGTTTCTGTGGAGTCCTAACAGTGCAGGGTTTGTCTGCCCACGCTGTGCATTGTTAGCCTAGCTCAATGTGCCAGTCAATTATCCTTTCATCAAAAAAAGGAATTTGTCAGGGATGGTTAGTGGTTTGGAGCGGAACAGACATTTTTCCTCACCTCTTCACACTATGCCTTGTTACTGAAGGGGTCCAAATCAAGTGAAATCTCACAAAATGTCCCCTATTCCTTAACTCTTTCCTTTGCAACTTACATTTAGAATGAGAACATTATAACCCCAAAAGTAACATTCTGAATCTCTGCTCATTTAGGGCCTGTGCCAAAGTTCATTGATGTCAATGGGAGTCATTCCCAGACAAAAGTGTATCCCAATTGCAGAAATAGGCTGTCTGCACCTATTGCACCTGCAAAACCGTAGCCCTTTCAGAATCTGTCTCCGCCCCCTACTTCTGTGTGAGCTTGATTCTATCCATGCCCATCTAAATTAGTGTATTTCCAATCACTTGTGCATTTGCTTCTGCAGGCCTGTCTTGCTAACTGAGTGAAACCCAGGAATTGCTCTCACACAACAAAACTCCTCTTTATCTTGAGATGAAGCATCTTTGCCAACTCCGCCACTCATTGCCAGAAACATCAGCTGATTCATGAGCAATTACAGCAAAACAAAGAGACGAGTCAATTCTCTTCTGTGAATCAGAAGTAGGGAAAATTCCCACAAATGTCCTCAAACCCACTGTGTCGATGAGGGAGGCATGAAGGTAGCACATTTGCAAGGCTGTTTCTCATGCATGGTTGTGCAGTTCTATTGGATCAGTTATGGCACCAAAACTCAAATCCTTGTCAGGTTTCTGGCAAGAGTAACTCCTTAGGAAATCACTTTTGGTTCCTCTCTCATTTGTTCCTATAAACAACACTGAGTTGAGTAACTCATCTTTCTCCTGGAAATTTCTAGTAGGATAGGAGCAGCTGTAAGTCTGTTGCCTTCTTGCCCTGCTTCTTGTTCTGGACATCAGCAAATCAGTCATAACCACCTTGAGGGAGCAGGAATTTTAACCACCATCTTCATTGAGCAAGATGGGCATGTTTATGTTAAATCTCTGGTTTCAAGATTTGCTAGGCAGTAGAAAATTTTCCACTCAGGGGGAAAAACATTTCAATGGAAAACGGCCTTTTTTTGAGGAAAGAATTGTTTTGTGAAAAAAGCCCCTCCCCCCTTTTTTTATAAAGGAACTTTTGGTTTTTCAATAAAAACAGAAAAATAGAGTAAAGATATTTCTGAATAAAACAATGAAAACCAAAGTATTTGTAGTGAATATTTGGAAAAATTAATTTCCTGACCAGCTTAATAAGGGAAAAACAAAATCCAGAGTAACTAGGCAAAACCCATGTTAGAGTTCTCTGCCACACACACCCTCTCCCCCTGCTTTTAAAAATACATCCATCTAGCACAGATTTGAGGCAGCAGAATCTGTCCTGAGCTGTTCTCCTCTGGGAGGCACCCTTTGTTGATCCAGCAAGCTGCTTGTAGGCCCCATGGTGATTGTTTTTTATGAAGTGGGGAAAAATCCAACAACCTTGGTTCAATGCAGAAATTTGTCATGGTGAACATCCAGGAAACAGCCCTTAGATAGGAAAGAAATGAAGCAGAATTCTAGGGAAGAGTTAGTGAAAAAGACCATCTCTCATCTGCAATTGCTCACATGCTTTATTTCAAGGGCCTTGTAAGAACAGAACCTCACTGCAGATGAACTAGATAGAAAAAAGAATAAGTTCTTCCAGAATAATTGTGCCCCAGAAACATTCTTTCCCAGTGCAGCACGCACCCGACCAGCTGTGAAATTGAGACCATTAGCAGTGTTCTCACTGGAGCTGTCTCACTCTTCCCTGGCGAAGCATAGTGCTGAGCTCCTTCCCAGAGTCCACTGATTGAATCCATCTGTAAGTCCCTACCTGACAATTAGGCTCACATGCATAAACCAGGTTATAGTTCTTTAATTTAGTGAGGTGCTGCTCTAAAAGATAACCCTGGAAGGAAACTGTTCAGCGCTTTGCAGGTGGCACCCTGGTTCCAAATGCTCTTGCTAACGTAAGACGCTGGTATTGAAGTAAAGACGCCATTTTAACGGCCAATAAGGCAGCATCTCTGTTACCTCCATAATAGAAGGTTTCATGCTCAGATCTACCAGTTCTAGGTGTTAATGGACTGGGGATGACACGGCCAGATACAACTTGGTTTATCCCTTATACCTTTGCTTCTGTTGCACTGAAGCTATATGTAATAGATGGGTTTAGGCCATAGTCATTGGTGAAAGGGCATAGCAAGGGTGTCTGGCACCCTGGTACCAAGCCCACATTTGGGCTTCCCTGGGTGACCCACACTTTGCAGCCACCCACCCCACACAGAGCAGGAGGGGGTTTCAGCTCCACCACACAGGTGCCGCAGGGATGGGGGGACCTGTAGAGGCTAGGCCCTGGGCCCCTCTGAGGAGCTGCAAGGGGGCAGTGGTCTGGCCTGGCACCAGGGCCAGATTAGAAGGGGCACCCCCATCCTCCCGCTGGGCAGGCCAGACTGGTGGCAGGGTGGCTGTGGCCCCCAGCATTGGAAGGGACCTGTTCAGTGCTGTGGGGCGGGGTCAGAGGCCACCCTCCCTCCACTGCTCTGCACAGCATTCTAGCCCCCCTCCCATCCCCCCTGGCTGGTCCGCTGGTCTGTGTGGTTGCTGTTCTGCAGGGCCTGGGGTGAGCCATCCTGTCCACTAGGGTAGGCCAGCAGAAATGCTGCGTGGGGAGCAGCGGAGGGAAGGTGTCCTCTGGGCTCCCTCCCTCCCATCTTTGCACAGACCCCTCCAGTGCCAGGGGCCGCAGCCCCCCTGCTGCCATTGTGGCCCACACGGGGGGTGCCGGGTAGTGTCCTGAAAGTGTGCAGCACAGAATGTGGCCCCTCTAATCCTGCCCTGGTATGAGGCTGGCATGGTGCTCCCCCTGCAGCCCGGTACTCAGGGGCTTGGCCCCCCACCACCACTCCCTCCCCGCACATCTCTACACCACTGCACTGGCACCAGTGGAAGAAGACAGGCCCAGGTCGAAAGCAAACAGCGGAACATTTCACCCTAAAAGGGAAGATGGGAGAAGAGATAACAAGGGTTAGTGGAGCTGAGCACCTCCTATGAGTCACCAATAGGTAGCGGGAACTCTCAGACTAAATGCACGAATCTCTGCTACTTGAGCTAAAGGGCTGAGTTCCTCATTTAGCAGCTATGGCAGACTTATTAACGTCATATTTGAAACAACCACTAAAGAGGTGCCTAGTAAGGAACTGGGAGGCAGGGCTGGGTCTCAGCCAAGGACCAGCATGTAGCCATGAGTCAGTCAAGCTACGCATTCTTCCCGCACGGCACAGCATAGCCAATTGTCTGTTGCTGACAGGCAGCAGTGGCCTTTGAGTTTATTACCCAAGGCTGAAGATGGTGCAGCATGAGAAGGAAGGACCAAAGAAGCTACAAAGACTTCTACATCCCTGCAGGGCTGACAGTAGGCCTGGGATCTAATGGACGCAGAAGTCAAAGGCTGATCTGAATCCACTGGTGATATAGAAGCTGATCCTGTTCTCCCCTTGCCCCAGAGCCATCTCTCTGTTACATAGACATTGTTATCTCACTGGGCGTCACCCCAGTGACTAGAGATGCATCCATTCTCCAGGAGAAGGGTTTCTGTGTGATGGCCATTATTCACTGGGTCTTCACTCTTCAGAGAGACAAAGTCCAATAAAATATATTCCCTCATGCACCTTGTTTCTCTAATACCCCAGGGGACATCATCTACATGCATATGATTATTCTCCTTGCCTTTCAGTCATTTGCCAAATCTTCACTTGGGAAGGCAGTGTGGCCTAGTGGGTAGGGTTGCAGGCAGGAGTCATGAGCCCTTGATTTCTGGTCCTGGTTTTGCCACCGACTCACTGTGTGACCTTGAGTATCTCGCTTTCACTCACGGTGCCACAGTTCTACTGGGTGGGCTTAATGCTACCAAGGTGAAAGTCTTCTGCCTGGGTTCTGCAGGTGAGGCCAGATGATGCTGACGCTACCTTCCACTGCCAGACACAACAGGCCAGAGTCACGTATTGAGGAACTGGCCAGTGGAGAGCCAGTCTGATCTTGAACCTGAGGCCACTATGTTAGCGCTTCTCCTTTGCCGCTTTCCTGTAAGCATTCTCCACCCTGCTATCACAGATACACATGCAGTTCCCCTCCCTCCTCTTCCACCTCCTCACACACTTCATAGTGCTGCAGTTCTGGCTGGGTGAGTGAGAGCTCTTCAACCCCACTCGCCCTTCAGATTAAAGAGAGATGTTTGAACTGCAGGCAATTTGCACTTTGATGGCTCTCAGAACAAAGGCCAGGCTGTCCAAGTACCTAGGCGATACCAAAATAAAATGAATAAGTGCCTATTTGAGGCAAGGAGGGAATTTGCTGCTGCACGGGGGAGTGAGATGAATGTACAGTGCAGAATACCCAAAATTATGCTGTGATGAAGGGAAGAGATTTTACTTCAACAAAAAGCCAACCCCAAAATATTGGATGGCCAGGAGATAAATGGCAGCAGTCTTTGGGAGATCAAAGTGTCTTTGCTGCATGCTCAGAGGTAGAAAATCTTCACAGGAGCACAACTGTAAATCACAATTCCCCAGGTGAGCACACAGTTCACGGACAGGATGCGCCTCATGATGATGGGTGATTGTTTTTCATTCCTCATCATTTGCAGGTGCTTGGCTTTGGCTCCCAGCCCAGCTAACAAAGACGTAGCTGATCAAGAACAAAAGGTGTTTACTGGCATTCAGAATTGCAAGCCACTGGCATGATGGAAGGATGGTGCAGAGTTCAGGGCCCTAACTAGAAACCTAGAAAGGGGTCAATCCTTTGCTTTGCCGCAATATATCTGGGTGACCGTGGCCAAGTCACTCTGTCTGTACCTCAGTTCCCCTTCTATCAAATGGTTATTGTAGCTCTCGCCTACCTCACAGAGGCATTGTTTATATGCACCTTAGAGAAGTGGGGACGAGTTATTATTACAAATGGTGGGAGGCTTCTGGTTATGAAGTTCAATGAAATCCACAACTGGTCAGGTGGTTATGACTCTGTGTAAGAGATAGCACTTGTCTGTAGTGCATAAAGAGTAGGCCAGGAAGCAGAGCAGGATTGTAATGGTGCTGCACCTCAATTTTCCACCTCCATAAAATGGGGATCCAGGCACACAGATCATTGGGGGGCTTTGAGGTTTTTCCAAGATGTGCGCTTCTTTATGACCTTCCATTTTAGTATGTGAAAGCACTCTTTAAGGAGATACTGGCAACAATGACACTTTTATGCCTCCCTGATTTGGGGGATGATATAAGGTCTGCCTCCCTGTGGCCCTATGGGAACATTCTAGCAACTGGGGATTTTTGGAGGATAGGGGCTCCCTGCCCACGTCCCCTTTCTCTCCAGGCCTTCCCATACATCTGGGCAGAATTGAGGGTAGTACAGGACCCTCTGTGATGTAAATCTTCAGGGAGCTGGATAAGCCCACTTTCTGTATATTTTGTGCTGCAGGAGGAGATCCAAGAACTGGGTCCTGGTATTTGTATGGTGTCCAGTTGTCTTCTAGGAAGCTGCCCTGGAAAAAATCCAGAGGATCAACCCAACTTAGTATTGTGGCACTGTATATTCCTCAACCTATATGGCAAACCCTTCTTTCCCATGAAGTAGATCTATCCTCTGATGCTGGCCTCTAGAAATATGCTAATTCTTGAGGTCAAATATCAAGTCTTTGGAATGGTGTGAAGGAGCATTTAATTAGAATGACACTCTGCACTTCTCCTGAACCTTTTGCTGGAGGATCTTAAAGTATTCTCTGTGCACCTGTTAATTTGCTAATGTAGTGGGATGTCGCCCATCCATCCATAGCATGGATGCAATAAAGCTTTGTTAAAGAACATAGGTTTAAATAGTCATGGGACCCCATCTTGGTGGCACTGAGGGCCACCTTGGCAGTTGCCTGAAGGCTACTCCTGATTGGTGCACACACTTACCATTCAAAACTTTGGCCATGGTCCTGAGTTCACTGCAGAATCAGGGCCTACATTACATTTGCTCATGCTTGGGTCTTCTTGTAGAGGCAAACAGAAATTGCAGCAGTAATTGCCTGTAGTGGGTCAGCTGTGTACTCACCCCTGACCTCCACAGTGAGGGAGCTTCATCCATCTTTTAGGAGTCTCTCTAGGACCGTTGGTCCCCGGACATGCATAGCTGTGAGATTACAGAAAGGATCCCTCTCTGAGACACCAGAGCTATGTCTACACTAGAAAAGTTGTCAACTTTATTAAGTCGACTTAACAAAAAGTTGTCTTAACTTTTCTAGTGTAGACATAGCCCCTTTTCGACCTTATTAAGTCGATTTAACACTTTAAGTCGACTTAATAAGGTTGATTTAGGCACTAATCCACATCCACATTGGCTTAAGTCCACCTAATAAGGTCGATTTAAGCGTTAAGTCGACCTAAAATGAGGTGTTATTAAGTCGACTTAACTTTTCCTTAAGTCGACTTAAGGAAATGCTTAAGTCAACTTAAGGAAAGCCCAGTGTGGAGGCGGAGTAGTTTAGGTCGACTTACGCCTTCTTAAGTCGACCTAACTTGAAAGTGTAGACGCACTCCTGATGCAGGATTTTCTCTGAGCTGATGAAAACCTGCTCTCCAGCTCTTAACCAATAAGCTACCTTATTTTCATGGAGATTTCTGATGCCTTTCTCTGGAGGGTTAGCGTGGCAGCTGAGCTGGAATACTGAATCAACATCACAGCGACATGCAATACGAGTGTCTGGTGAAGAACAATAAATGATATCTGAGCCCCTGTACGCACTAACATTTTCTCTGCACTGTGTTTGCTTAAAACAATACTTTGCCAAAGCTAAACCCCAGAGATGCATTTCCTGTTGTTTCAGTGATATTTTTGCACTTGCTAGGATTTGCATAATGGAAATTCTGCTACCATTTCTCTTGGGGGCCAGACAGACTTTTCTGCCTGGGAGGTCACTTCACAAAGATTTTAGTTTATTAAAAATTGAAAATATAGCACCAAACCCTGCTTGCCTGCTCTGTGGGAATAACCCCCTTGAAGTCCATGAGATGACACTGAAAAATACAAGGATTCTGTCCACTAGGGAGAGAAGTTATTCAGACAATTATACTGCATCACCAGAGTTGCAAAACCAGACCCAATCTGTCAAAATGTGGTTGAGCTGAATAAAAGAATTCAGAGAACTGGAGCAACAAAGGCCTAGATCCAGTGAAACACTTAATTGTGTGCTTAACTTTTAAGCAATACAATCATTGAGGGGTGAGACTGTGGATGTGGTTGGAGAGACCAAAAGCCATCTTTCATTTTGGAACGAAGAGTTTTGCAGGATGAGGTCTGTACAGACAGACAGTGGGCAGGCAGCCACTTACTGCAGACATAGTTGCTATATTATATAATGTTTACATGAAAAAATGTAATAGACACATGCGGTCATTGCTTTCATGGGAGAACAACATGAGGGGGTTATAAGGCAGGAGTGAAGTATAATAAATAGTACATTTTACTAGGAGTAAGACTACCTGGGTCCTATTCTTGGCTCTGCCACTGACTTGCTGTGTGATCTTGGGCAAGTCACTTGTCCTCAGGTTCCACATTTGCAAAAGATAGCGGTCATGTTACTTAACCTCTTCTGTAAAGTGCCTTGAGATGTGTAGATGAAAAGAGCTGTATAAGACCTAAGTATCCTTGTTAATATTACTTAACTGCTTAAAATTACGCAGTTGATTAAGTGCTTTGCTGGATGCCGGTTTTTATGAAATAGTCATCCGAACTACTGGAGGACAGGTGGGCCAAATAGGAAAATTCAATTAAAGTAGTCATTGATATAACCAATGCAGCCAGTGGTCACAAGTGTTATGGTATTTGTTCTACTTAAAACTGCAGCTCCTGGACTTATATGCAAATTTGACTCAGTTGTCTTGGGGTTAAACAGGGACTATGGATTTTTCTCGCATTACAACAAGTGATTTGACCTCCCCCTCCTCTATATGCTGTTCCCCAGTGTTTTTAATCCTAACACCTATTTTGATTTGCTGTTACAGCCTGACCTGATGCTATGTCATACACTCCCCTGCATTTAATTTCCTACCACTCTGTAACTTTCCTATCTTCAAAGCGTCTGACGAAGTGGGATTTTCTCCCACGAAAGCTCATGCGATAAATAAATCTGTTAGTCTTTAAAAGTGCCACAGGTCTCTGTTGTCTTTCTACAATAGACTAACACGGCTACCCCTTTGGAAATGGAATTAAGCAATTAGGGGAGAATATCAGCTTTTATTTTAAAGGGGTGCAAGTTTTCAGCCCCAGGATTGTGGAGAAAAGCTTGAAAATCTGACCTGAGTACATCCTAAAGGCTCACATACCAGATGGTAAATATACAACCCCCCTCCCATTTATTAATTGCTGGTGGGTCTCATCATTTCTGGTGGCCTGGACCATGATTTGTGTGTATGTGAGCTTGGCCATACTGAAAAACAATGGCATAAGTCTTCATTTGGTATAAATTCACGCACAGCTCAAAGTCCCTGGAATTATGCCAATTGACACTGACTGAGGATCTGTCCCAGTGTTTATGTTGACTTGTCCCTCTCGACCTCTACCTCCTCATCTCTGCAATGTTCCCTCATCTTTTGTACCTATCACCTCATTTTCATGGTTTTATAAGGAAATAAACTTGTTTTTTTTTCATTGGTGGCATTGGGACTGAGTCTTGATGGAGTTCCTTCAGTTCTCAAAGGTGTTGCATCCATGTCACACTGGAGTAAGACAGTGCTGAATCAGGTCCTTTGTCTTCAATGGAATTTTTGCTTTCAATCCTGCAAACTGATCCATGATGCAGGTAGACTTTTTTGCCCACTGAAGACAATAGGCTTTGCAGGGGGATAGGGAGCTGTCTGTAGGCTTGGGGTCTTACTAATTAAAATGAAAACCCAGAGGCCTCGTTTTTAAATACAAAGTGACTGTTTAATGTGTTGTTTTGAAGGCTTCAAGCTTCTCTACTCTGTGGGTTCTTATACCTTGCCAATCACTGTGGTTAAACTAAAGGCTTTCCAGAGCGGTGTTAAAAATGGGTTGATGCATCTGTTATAAGGGAGATTTTGATCCTGCAGTTTTCCAATTACTGATTGCTCCTCTTTGCTCTCCCGTGACCTAGGGATGGGGCTTTTTTGAAGCCAAGCTTAGTGCTTTGCCAAGTGGGCTGTTAAATACTGAGGAAAATGTAGAAAGTGAATAACATATTTATTCCTTCAAAGCAAATGATAGATTTGCTTCCAGCAAAGCCCTGGATTGCCATGATTTATTCTCCTTTATTCTGTATCCCTTTAAATATAAAAAAATAAAATAAAAAAAATCCTCCGCTTATTGAATGTAGGTGATGCATTTTTGACAAGATTGATTTTTGACCCAAATGTGTCTGAGTTAAATGAATCAACATAGTCTATTTCCTCTGCCTGTGTCTGAAGAACAGCCAACTTGATAATTACATTTTTCTTTCAATTGAAATGCTTTAGCTCTGGCCCTTGTTTACCAGTCCCGGCTGTACCTGCATTGTGTCCAACTGCTGCTTGTGAAATGGTTAAATTCCCATAGAAAAGACGGGGGAGTTGCATTTCCTTTTTATACAGCTCTCACCAGTTCTGATCTTTTCACCAACAATAAAGCCAGGTGGTTTAATATTGGATAGTTTCACACCTGGTATCCACATTGCTTTGATTCCAAGTGGAAGGCTGTTTTTCCAGATGGGTTTGGAGGTGCCAGACATTTTATGGGAAGACCTGTTCTCTTATGAGGCTTTCACTATGCTTATCTCAGCTAAACCCAAACTCAGTCATTTGGAATTCCTCTCTCCATAGTGTGCAGTAGGCTGTATTGCAGAGAGCTCTTACAATGCCTACTGTTGCTGTCTGACAGAGTGCATCTACACTGGCAATTTAGGTCGACTTAATGACGCTTAAGTCGACCTACACAAAGCCACGTCTACACTGGGCTTTTATTAAGTCGACTTAAGCTCTTCCTTAAGTCAACTTAATAATAGCTTAAGCTGACTTAATAACACCACCTCTGAAGGTCGACTTAAGCCTTAAGTTGACTTCTTAAGTCGACTTAAAGCCATTGTGGGTGGGGACTAGCACTAAGTCGATCTTATTAAGTCAACTTAAAGCCAGTGTGGACGGCTATGTCTACTGTTAAGTCGACTGAATAAGGTCGACTTTAGGTTGACTTAAAGTCGACCTTGTTAAGTAGACTTAACTTTACAAGTGTAGACATACCCTCGTTGAGACACAAGGCCTCAGGTATAGGAGCCAGAACTCAACACAAGCTGCTGCCATTTTACTCATTTTAAAGCAAAAGAAGAGAAATATTTTGGGATTCATGTCGGTACAGAGGAGATGAAGTGATATAATAACCAGAAGCATGGCTACATATTTAAGGACTGAGCCACTGGGCTTTGCTAACAGGAAGGAGAAATGGCTGGAGGCTCTCTTCTGCTAGTCACAATTTACCTTTGGAATGCCTGGCTCTGTGGATTGGGCAGACCTGCTATTCCCTAGGGCAGCCCCTTTCTGGTGCATATCTGAGATTCCCTCCCAGACTGAGAGGATTCTGGTTCTATGATTGAGGTGGTGGAAGCAGAATCATAGCCTGCCTGGTGATGGATTTGAGGGATTTTCATTTCTCAGTTGCTGCGTATCTTCCTTCTGCCCCCAGGGCTTCCCTGTTCAGGGAGAATCTGAATCTGAGCTGCCCAACTCTTTCCACAGCTGGAAAGAAGATATGGAAGATATAAGGGATGCTGTTTGTTTCATCTCACATTGCATATCCTCACTGCCCTTTAAACCCAAGAGTGCAATGTCCTGTCTAGACTTTAGTATATGACCCCAGTATTTAGTTGGCCATGTACACTGTGAACGTTTTAAAGCAAAGATTGTCTTTTACTTCCATGTGTGTACAGCACCTAGCGCTAGCAAGTCCTGGTCTATGAGCAGAGCTTCTAAGTGCTCTTGCAAGACAAATAATAAATCCTTGTTCTGACTCTGCAGCTGTCAGGGGGCTTGAACTTAGAACCACAAGCATCGGCCTCCAACCATGTGAATTAATCATGCTCCTTTCATCTTTTATTGAGAAGAAAGCAGGTGGCTTATATAGCTGTTGGGGCTAGCCAGTGGATGGCAACATGATTGCAAATTTTAGGCTGCTATTGTGTTACTTAGAATGCAAATGCTAAAAACTCAGCAACTCGCAATCACTGCTTCTTACAAGCAGGTCAAGTACTGGTGGTCGCAGAGCTTCATGCATTTGCTAAGAGCAGGTATTTTAAAAGTGGCAGATTTGCATATTTATATCCACATGATAGAAGCTAAACCACAGAGAACAATCTTGACAGAAGCCTTGGGACAGAAAGGCACTGAAAGCTTGTTCAATGGTATTATCTGTTCCAGATAAGGTGATACGTGATGCTGCTGATAATGTCTGGAAATATAAGGTCTTAAGTATCCGGTTAAAGGTGAAGTGCAAAGAAAAAAATGAAAACTGAGGTCTTGTCTATATGGAAAAATTGAATGGAATAGTTATAATGGAATAAACTATTCTGGGGTAGCTTCCCATACAGACCCTCTACTCCAGAATAAAGTGGAAGCTATTCCAGAAGAGCTTATTCTAATATAGCTATTCCAATCAATTGCCCCATCTAGCTATGGCCTGAGTAATGACTACAAACACATACCCAACTCTTCCACTAATCAACTATTAAGGAGACTCAGTACACAAATAGATTTTGCAGTGGTGATTTGAAATTGTTCTTTTCTTTCCACTCTGTGGAAATGTTATTGTTTATTTCCTAGTTCATTCTGTGACATTGCTAGTCTTTGCATAACATTTGTGAAATTGTGGAATATTGCATTCTGAGATGCTTTCTGCTAACTTGGAGGGATTCTTTTACTAAAATGGGTTGACATTTTATGAAATTTGATTTCGTTGTTGTTCCACAAAATTTTCAATTTTGGATGAAAACAAAAACTTGAGAAAAATGTTGGTAATAATTTGGCAAAAAAAATTGGTGTTTATTTGTTGACCAGCTTTAATTATTATTATTGATTTTCTTACTTATTACCCAAAAGGGATGTGTGTGGAGGGGGAATAGTTCTAGAAAGTTTAGCTACAGTGTGATTTCTGTAATGAATGTCCTTGCAAACTCTTTAGCTGGGGACATTTAGTGAGAATTTCTGGGCTTCCATTTTGACTTTTTAGTTCATGGTGGACAGCCACCAAAGGAGGAAGCAGTTAACAGTGGTCTTTAAAGCGAAGATGTGTCTCACATAGAGAAGACTCCACCTCTGACCCAGCAAACCCTTATAAGTCCTTTCTTACCAGCATTCTGCACTGACAATGAAGAAGAGTTGCTAGGTTATCATCAGAGCCGGTAAAAGAATGTCATTTTTTTAAAAAGAAATTTGGACAAATTCTTGTTTTTTTCTTTTTTGGTTTCACTTTCCAGGAAATTGTTTTGTTTGGTGACAAAAAATCAAAACTTGAAACTTTTTTGTTTTCAAAATATATTTTTGATAAAAACATGTCAGTCTTCAAAAACCAGTTTCGAAATAAAAAGAAATTTGCAACGTTGGTTAAAAAAACTTCGAAAACTGAAAAAGTAGTGATGAAAAAATTTTGGTTGCCATTTTCTTTCTTTCTTTCTTTCTTTCTTTCTTTCTTTCTTTCTTTCTTTCTTTCTTTTGCTGAGAACCCAGACAATTTTGTTGAAAGATAATTTTTTTCAGGAAAACATTTTGCTGGAAAGCCACTTATTCATAAAATTATAGAAGATTAAGGTTGGAATGGATCTCAGGAGGTCATTTAGTTAGTCCAACCTCCTGCTCAAAGCAAGGCCAACCCCGACTAAATCATACCAGCCAGGGCTTTGTCAGCTGCATCGTAAAAACCTCTAAGGATGGAGATTCCACCACCTCCCTAGGTAACCCATTCTAGTGCTTTACCACCCTCTCGTGAAAACATTTTTCCTAATATCCAAGCTAGACCTCCCCTACTGCAACTTGAAACAATTGCTCCTAGTTCTGTCATCTACAATCACTGGCTATGTCTACACTGGCAAGTTAGTTCGAATTAAGGAGGCTTAATTTGAACTAACTAAAGCCATGGCTACACTAGGCTTTCATTAGTTTGAATTAAGGGCTTCCTTAATTCCAACTAATAAGTTCGAATAGGATATTCGAACTAAGGGGTTAATTCGAACTAACTAGTTCGAATTAACCAATGTGGCCATGTTAATTCGAACTAATTTCTTAGTTCGAATTAACTGGCCATTGAAATGAATGGGGATCGCTAATTCGAGCTAAGCAAGTGCTTGCTTAGTTCGAACTAACATTCCAGTGTGGCCAAGCTAACTCGAATTAAGCTAATTCGAGCTAACTAAAATTAGTTCAAATTAGTTAGTTTGAACTAACTAATTTGAACTAATTTTAGCAAGTGTAGACATAGCCACTGAGAACAGCCTAGCTTCATCTTCCCTGGAACCCTATTTTAGGTAGTTAAAGGCTGATATCAAATCCCCACCCTCATTCTTCTCTTCTGCAGACTGAATAAACCTAATTCCCTCAACCTTTCCTCATAAGTCATGTGCTCCAGCCCCCTAATCATTTTTGCTACCCTCCTCTGACTCTCTCCAATTTGTCTACATCTTTCCTGTAGTTGACTGTAATTGTCAGAATTATTTTTTGTAAAGTACTTATACAGCCCCCTTTATTCTGAGCAACACACATTAGTTAATGTATTTATTTTCACCCCCACACCCCCAAGGCTCCAAAGAGCTATTATTGTACTGAGGGGGAACGGAGTTGCTGTCAGGCTTGCACAAAGATCACATGGACTTTTGTGGTGGATCATGGACGTGACCCCAGGTCTCCAGGGTTAATGCTTAATCACTGGATCATCCTTCCACTCACTTCCAGCAGTTCCTGTTAAATTAGGGGTATGCACAAACTCCACTAACCTCAGCATTGGTATACAAAACTCAGTGGTTGGATGTGAGCCTCAGATTGGAGATGACAGTGAGGTTATGGGTCTTCAGTGCTCGTACGCATTGTCCCTGTCTTCCTTGTCATAGGTGAAAACAGAGCTGCCGGCATGACAGGCCCCTTGCAAGCTACAGCCAGGGCGAAAGCAGCATCCTGACAGCAGCAATCTGAGTCACAGCAGGGCTGCTGAAGCATTTCTCGACTGCAAGAGAATAACGAAGTTGTTGGCTTCTCAAGCGACATGCTTAGGCCATGGGGCATCGGGGACATCTTATGTAGCCCTCAAGGAATGCCCTACTTCCATGACTGGCCAGTGCTCTTAATGGTGTTGGCAGATTCAGTGGGAGGGAAGTTTATTGGAATAAGAGTCTTTTTGGCATAAGGCTGGTGGATGACATAGATACAGGTAGAGTTGGTGCTGAACCTGCCTGGCTGTGGATCAGGGATCAACTGGTGAAGCCTGGTTTTCTGAACCAATAGGATGCTAAGACACTTATTATCATCAAGGATTAGAAAAAGCAGGGAGTTGTTCAGTCATCCTTGAAGCTATTAGCCAATAGAGCTCCTGGTTGGTGCAGTCCTGGATATCCAGTGGCAACTTAAAAATCCAGCATTATTTTATTTTCACTCCTCTGCTTTTGCAGTGCCAGGTTTCATTAAATTAAAAGACTTTATTTCCAAGCATTAATGACAGTCACTAGTGTTCACACAGGGATCACCCAGGACCACATTATGACTACCTGTCAATTACACTCCTGGTAATTTTCAGACAGTCCCAAATGGCTCCTGAGGAAAGCGTCTGCCATTGACATCACTGAATGTGACAGCCAGAAGGCTGGAAAGAGAACTTCAGATGCAGGAAACAGTCAATCCTGTGGATCAATTGTGTTGTAGTTTAATATCAAATGTAACCTCCAATGGGTGAAGATACCAGGCTTAGTTATGGACAGTCAGTAAAAAAAAATGTACAATTTCAACACTGTCAATAAGTCCATAAATAAATGAAAATGTCCATAAAAGTGGGTAGAATTAAAACATATTGTATTTTGACATTGCTTGTCGTCGTTCAGAAATCACTTCATGATTCATAAAACTACACTGATCATGACTTTATCATTTCTATTATTCCACATGCCCAAAGAACTTGACTGATCAATTAACTGCAGATAAAACAACTGTGTAATTCTGAATTCCTGTGTACAGAATAGTGAAAGTGACTTCACTCTTTTGTGGCATTATTATATTGTTTATGTTACTTCTAGTGATGTCAGTAAAAAGTTCACTGTGTCGTTAAACAAAATCAACTTCTGATCTTCATGTCAGTAAAAAATAAAATGCAAGGTTGGTAACCCTGTAATCCCACCTTTATAGGGGAATTGATGTGATCTAACAGAGATGGGGACAGATCTAGTGGGAGCTTTTAGAGGCCTGAGGGACTCAAGAACAGAAATGCCATTGACCTCCCGTGGGACTTGTGCTTCAAAATCCTTTAGGAACTTTTGAAAAACCAGCACTCTAGCTTCTGTGGCCCTGTATGACTCTCAATCATATTTTCACAATCTAGAATGTCAATTAGAGAAAGCACAACATTCCATGAACAATACAGAGCATGAAATCATTGCCAGGAGTGTTCCCAGACCACAGGTTTCCTTTCTCAATGTGAGGACTGCCATCAGAAAGGTTTAACATACACCTGAATGATTAGACCAGAAGTAGGAGTGTCTGGAATCAATGATTTAGAACCCACTGGAACTTCACAAAGTTCTAGATTTCTAAACCTTGAAGAAGACTGAGTTCTCTTTTGGGTAGAGACAGAGGGATACGAAGGGGAAAACAAAGTTGTTTAACATTTATGATGCATTAGTGGCAAAAGGCCAATTCAAATGGGGCCTCATAGACCAGAACCGAGACAATGAGAGCCACTGCTCCAAAGAATTTACAATCCAAAAGAAATAACAGATGTATTTTTAAACAACTGACAGACCAGGGCAAGGGGTAGAAAAGATAAGAAATAGGAAGTGTGCTAATCAGGAGCTGTGATTACAACTTGCCACCTGGCACACTATTGTCAGGTTGGTGGCTATTATAATAATTATTAAATAATTAATTATCATAGGCTATGTCTACACTAGGAAAAGTTAGGTCAACTTTGTTAAGTCGACTTAATAAGGTTGACCTTAAGTAGACTTAAAGTTGACCTTATTAAGTCGACTTAACAAAGTGGTTTCCATGGACGTGGACTTAGTCCACTTTGTTAAGTCGACCTAACTGCCCTTAGGTCGACTTAATAAAGTGGACTTAAGGGTCCACACTGTTTTTAGGTCAACCTAAAGGAGGGTTAGGTCGACCTAAGGAGGGTTAGGTCGACCTAACCAGCAGGTCTTACTAAGTTGACCTAAGCTTTCATTAGGTCGACTTAAGGATTTTCTTACGTCGACCTAATGAAAGGTTGGTGTGGACAGGGATTTAGTTAGGTTGATTTAAGCCTCCTTATGTCAACTTCACTTGGAAGTGTAGACGTAGCCCTGGTGCCTAGAATCACCAGTTAGGGGTCCCCATTGTGGCAGGTAAAGTACACACATAATCAATATGTGCTTTTTAGCAGGGGGTTGGACTAGATGACCTCGTGAGGTCCCTTCCAAACCTACTATTCTATGATTCTATGATTCTATAATAGATAGTCTTTGCACTGAAGAAGTTACTCTTGAACTGCAGACAAGGAGAGAGCAAGTCTGAGAGATTATATGAAATCTCAAAAACACTTTCAATGAAAGCTGATCAGGTTATGTGACACTGTTTAGAACTCACTCCTCATCTTCTGTTTTACAAAGTCAAACATTGCATTAAATCTGCTAGAATGCATCTTCCCATCTCACCTCACCTCATCCTATCTCCAGCCTTTTTTATGAAAAGATATTGACTCTGGATGGCATGGAAGGAGCTTCAGAGAGTGGGTTAGAGGTCAGGAAATCACTAGACATTTTTTCAGCTAGTCCTCGGTCCCCACTTTCTTGCCTCTGGTGAACATTATGTTCCCATATAGCTTTTCACTGGCACATAAACTACTCACCATTAAATCATCTACTTTAACAAACCTTGAACATTCTGCTAGCAAACATTTTCTAGATTCTTTGCCCTGTTTTTGGGTTCAGCAGTGATCCTGACTCTGAATGAGCATTTCCTAAGACCCAATTATGGACCAGGGACTTCCCTGTCATTCCGAAAAACTGGATCTCATGGATAGCACTGACATCTTGAAAAACTGCCCTCATAAAATTGGACTGTTTGTGTGGGGAACATTTCCCTGTTGTTCCACAATGCAAGAGCTCAGAATGGTAGGACAACTACCTCTGGTATGTAGGACAGGTGACTAGATAGGGTGCAAGAAAAGGAATGGTCCTAGCATAACTGAGATACATGTCCATGGGTTCCAAGAGAGATTCTTGGGCTGATGAGGAATATTCAGTGATAATGGATGAAACAGAAAATCTAGGAGAAGCAGCAGAAAATGCAAGAAAAATGGCTTCATGCTGGTACTGCAGGCCTGTTCTAACCAAATAGGAGTCTGATGGGTGGGTGGGCAGCTTTCTTGGGCTTTGATTTGAATGTTTTCCTCTGTCTTATTGAGAAAGAATTCATGACAGGACAAGTTTCCTTGATGACATTTTCAAACAAAACAAAGTGTACGCGCGCACACGCGCACACACACAGAGAGAGAGAGAGCCAACAGACTGAGTTTGTCAGATTTTTATGGCAGTCACAAGCCGTCACTGTGAATCTGCTTCACCCAAGTTGCTGAAGGACACTGAGAGAAAAACATGTGCTTTGAGGTCTTATTCTGAGTTCTTTGTCTATCTTCTTTTTTAACCTTTGATGTCATTTGTAGAGACAGAAAGAAGATGTCCACTCCCAATGCCAGCCAGCGAGTTCCACTTTTCATTAAGGTTCCATTTATAAATAATATATAAAGCATTAAAAATTAATAGATGGTTTAACAAAGTATGAATTGATTGTTAGAGAGCCCAACAGCTTACTTATAACTGTGGATTAAAATCATCTAGAACATGTTCTAGTGATGTCTTCTAACCATCTCTAGCACATGCCATTCATATCTGTGACCTGCTTACATTTGTTTATTAACTCTTTTTAAACCAGCTATAAATTGAACCTCAGTATAAAATGTGATTGGCCAATGCATCTTTGGGCTACACCCCTGCTGCATGATGTCATAAGTTAGAGAGGTGATAGCTCATCTGGCAGAAGTGTACTATTGTTTTTCTTTTTGAATACTATGTCATTAGGATATTGGCAAATGGAAGGGGACTCAAAGAAGAGAAACAGTTGTGATCAGAACAAGAATGAGGGTGACTAACCTATGAAGAGCAATTTGAAAGAGCTAAATATGTATCCCTTGACTAAGGGATGAGGGATCTTGACTATATCCTTCAAATATTTGTTGAATGTTGACTCCAATGACGAAGGGAAATGACTTAAGGTGGTACAAAAAGCAGTGGGATGAATTAAAGGAGAGGAAAATATCAGCGTTATGCAAAATTTCCTGATAGTGAGATCTATTGAGCTGTGGAAGCAGTCATCTTTGGAGAAGGCTGAGAGTCTCACTGCTTGGGATCTTTAAAATTAAACTGGACAAAATGTACAATGAGGAACAAACTCATAAATTCTCTGTCTGGGATCTGTCTGAGAGCTTTAAGAAAACCAGCTACCTAAAGACATGGCTGCAAAGTCAATTTAGTCACTCAAATGGTTTAAGAGTTCCCCATTGAAGTAAGCATCCAATAATGTGCCCTGATTATTTCCATAACCTATTAGTTCAATCCAGCAAAGCAGACCACTCAAGACCATGTTCGTTACTGACTGTCTGAGGAGATGACTCTTGAGTCTAGTCAAAACCTCCCTCTGCTGTGTATTATCTACTAATCAACACCCTCTGGAACTGGCTGCAAGTACTATGACCATTGAGATGACTAATTTATGCCAATGCAGCTATTTTTACTGCTATCTAGTCCCCCCACTTCTGGGGGGGGGGTTGTTTTGTTTTTTGTTGTTTGTTTGGTTTTGGTTCAAAAACTTTTGCAGCATCTTGTCCTAATCCCAGATTGTGAACTGTCTGTGGCGGGAATTGCCTTTGTCTTATTTGTGTGAATAAAGTTAAGAATCTGAGCATCTCTCTTGCTTAGCAGCTAAGCGGGGGGGGGGGGGGGGGGGGGCAACTGATTTGCCTGGGCTTTGTATTTGCATGATACTCAGCATAATTTCACCCAGGGGCTGGGCATGATGGGAAATGCTATGTGTGGCTGATTCAAATCCTTTGAATCTGGTGTTTTAGCAGAAGGGGGAAATGAAATATTGTCTTTTCATGAAATGCTACCCTTTGATTGTATATCTGTTATAGACTGAGAAGCTGATGGAAAAGTCACCATTACATAGAGAACTTGGAAAAGTGAACAATCCTAGTTTCAAACCAAGTCCTGTTGCACTTTTAAAGACTAACAGATTTATTTATTGTTTGAGCTTTTGTGGGAGAAAATCACCCTTCATCAGACACTTTGAAGATGGAAAACTGCAAACCCCATCTCTTCAGTTTAGCTTTTCTTCACTAATCTTCCCAAGCGTCCTCACACTTCCTGTATGAATTTGCAAAATAAAAGTCATCATCATTAAAATCCAAACACTAACTTTAAGTTTGTTCCTTCTGGCAGCTGGAAGAGAGAGATTTTTATCACCTACTACTGGTGCATGCTTAAATACCAGGATGCTGGGTGGGTGACCTTATTAAAACCCTGACAGATGGAGAATGGTAAACTGCTACAGGGATGTTAAACAATAAGGAAACCTAGGTCGAGAGCGGAGTATTCCTCTTCCATCCCTCCCTCCTAGCCCAAACTTTGGTGGTTTGAAATTGACTCATCTCTGGGTTTATTTTGCAAAACCAAACTCAAGATGATGGGGTTTTTATCACTCTTGAGTACATCCATTGGTGGTAGATGGAAAGTCAGTCTCTCTCCCTCTCTCTCTTTTTCTCTCTCCAGCAACTCAGTCTATATCTCTCCTTCCCCAAGCTGGAGATGGGTCCCTGCAGGGATTGAATACCCCGTTAGCACCCGCCATAAATAAAAACTGCTTTCAAAGAGAACAAAGAGCTGTGCAAGGCCTGCAGGAGCAGCCCAGACAGGGTTGAGCGAAGGGGTGCACAGGGGGACAGATGCGCCTGCACTTGACCAATGGCTGCAGGGCTGGGGGGAAGTTTGGAGGGGATTGTCAGAGTGACAACTGGCTTGGGGAGGGGCTGCCTGGTTTTGATTTCACACTAGGGACGTGCAGATGCACATTCACTTAAACTAATTAACTGGATAGAAGCTGCCTTCTCATCTGGCTTTGTCAACGACTGGTGAGAGCTCATTTTTGTATTGGTTTATTAGCTCTGATAGCTGATCTTACCTAATTAGATTATCTCCTAATGATGACTAGGTTGTGTATTTAAAAAAAACCAAACACCACCAATAAAACAAAATTCCAGCCCAATGTTGCCACTTTCTAGCTATCTTTATCATCTGTTTCAAGGGAGAATATGGCAGAATGGACCTGAAGGTTACCCTCCCCTCCCCTCTACATGCAAATCTTTCCTGCTTTGAAAAAGAGGCAGCAGTGGTAGCCTGGCCTGTTTCCAGGGCCGTCCCTTGGGGGGAGCGGGGCCCAGGGCCAATTGGCCGAGGTGGGCCCCTGCTTCCCTCCCCTATGCTGGAGGGGACTGTGGCGGGCCAGCCTGCTCTGCCCTCCCAGGGACCACCAGGGACTGGGTGCTGGCCCCAGCTGGGAAACCGAGGCTGCCCGCTGGCAGGAGCTGGCCCTGTCCCCGGCTGGAACCTGAGGCTGCCTGCCGGCGGACACGAGGCCACTCGCTGGCAGAAGCCGGCCCCAGCTGGGGACCCAAGCGCTCCAGCTGGGGACCCAAGGCCTCTGCCAGGAGCCAGGCCTGGGGGCCGGCCCCACCCCGGCAGTAGCCAGGAACTGTGTGTGGGGCTGGGGCAGGCCAGGCTGGCCCAGAGCAGGCCTGCTGCATGCCAGCCGCCACCTGGCTTGGCCTACGTACCCGGTCGCCCACCCTTGGGTCGGCCTGCTTCTCCACCCTGGGAGAGAGCTGGCCCAGGGGCTGAGCAAAGCACTCCCAGCCCGCCCCGCTGCCTTCAGCCCACTGCTGAAGGCAGTGGGGAGTGGGGCGAAGCGTGGCCATGGGGCCACGGTGCGGGCCCCACACTGCCCCACTGGGAGCGGGACAACATGGGGCTCACATAACCGCAGGGCCCGGGGCAATCGCCCCGTTTGCCCCTCCCGAGGATGGCCCTGCTTGTTTCTATTAACTATGGCAACATGTTATTAGGGAGTTTGAGGGCTAATGGTACGGAGAGAGGATTAATAGGAATCCTGCCCAGATTAGAGCAGCCAATATTGTAAGTAACGTGCTGGAGGGTTTATTTCTTTCCTCACATGAAAGATGGAATAATTGAGAAATAAAAAACACAGGCAGGGAAATAGGGTCTAACTTAGGCAGAATGGCAGCCTGGCAGACCTTGGTTCTGAGAGGGAAGAGTAAGGCCTGCGGAAGGTGAAAACTGAATAGATGTTTAAACAGCTCCATCCCAAGTTCTAGGCTTGCAGCAGGGAGTACTTGGAGAAGCTCCAATGCCTGTGTCATGCAGGAGGCTGGTCACATGATCAGAGTGGTTGTTTCTTGGCTTGCAGTCTAAGCAGTCTCTGATGAAGGACCCAGCTTTCCATACTGAAGGTTTCTCCAAGTATTTATCTTGACTCCCTCATTATAGTATACAAGCATGACCCAAACATTCATGAGTTTATCATCTGTGGTGGAGGGCAGAATTACCAGCCTCATGTCACAGATGGGGAACTGAGGCATAGAGAGATGAATGACTCGCTTCTCAGCATTGCTAAGCAGTCATAAATCCTATTGCATTCATCTGGAACTAAAGTTACTGAGCTCAAGTGACTAGCCTAAGGTCACTCAGGAAGGCTGTGACAGACCTGAAAATTGAACTCAGAGATTTCCTGAGTCCCAGCCCAGTGCCTGAACAACAACTGCCTCGTTATTAATTTTAAAAAACATGGGGGAGCTGTTTAAGTGGAAGGGCGGGTGGCTTGTCCACAACATTGGGTCTTAGCTTCCAATATACTTTCTTATATGACAAATATGTTGCTGAAAATTAGCAAAGAAGACACTTCCGCAGTGAACAGAGCCTGTGGTCTGTATAAAATTGTAGAAGGTGGATTTAGGAATGGGATTTTATATTATTGAGTTTATGTAGTTATAGAAATAGGAGTTTGTTAGGGTAGGCCCAAGCCTGAACCAGTTTTCAAAGGCCTTTGCATACAACTCACATGAACCAATGCCAGAACTCAGACGCCATATAGTCTGCCTCAGCAACCTTGGAAACTTACAATGTTACAAGGAATACCCTGCACATAGCGTGTGAGAACCAAGGGCTATGTTGCAAAGCCTTGTAATGGCTATGTTGCAAAGATTTGGCCCTGCTTAGAGCGTATGGGAACTGATAGCTATGTTGCAGATGTGTAAAAGCGTATGGGAGCCAAGGAGCATTGTTGCAAAGAGTGTAAAAGCGTATGGGAACCGAGGGGCAATGTTGCAAAGACGTGGGACCCTCTGAGAAAATAGGAGGGGTATGGAGGACATAAAGTCTATAAATATTGGCTCCATGAATAATCTTATCAGACAAGGTTGAACAGATTCAAGACGCCCCGTGGCTTCAGCTACGGTAGCAAGTGGGGTCTGTTCAGAGAAGACAGAGAAAGGTCAGGTCCTGGTCTTGAAGCTGACTGGGCTGGCACGTAGGCCCGAGCTCATCAAAGAGAGGTCAGCACCTGATCCCCGATGGTGGCAAACTGACACGTTGGTACAGAGTTCGGTGAGTATCAAGAAATCACCAATAGGCCTCGGTGAACACTGGTTGATGGTAGCTATAGGTATATAAGATATTAGTAACAGTAAAGGTAACAGAAGTATTTAGCACTCCAGGTCCTGGTGTTAGGACTAAAGTAGGTTAGCATCCCTACCCCTGAGGGTTTGGGGAGGTAGGTATAAGGTTAGGGAACAAGCAGTTTAGCACCCCAGCCTGGGCATACAGGTAGATAGCCTGCCATCCCCTTTGAAGTTAGGGGCACCCCTTTGAAGCTAGGGGCAAGTGCAGAGTAATAAGAATAGTTATAGTAATTAAATAGTTAATAATGCACATTTACTTTGATTTGTAAAGCCTGCTGCAGCACAATAATATTATTAGCATAATAGTAAAGTTTTTAATCTTGCAAGCTAAAAAGAGTGTACACTTACAACAAGAAAAAGTGCATAACTGTTATTGTACTCATGATGATCTGCAATAAACATTTTATGCTTATAATTCTCCTGATTCCATTCCTATTTTCCCTGATGATGTTGATCTTTAGTACTCCTTTACCCCCCTTGTTCTTCCCCTTATGGGAACAGTATTTAATTCCTATACTAATCACTTGGGTTATCGGCTGGCTTGGTTTAACCCTTTATAATCTGGTTCCCTTGACTACTGATGTACCTGTAAATGCCTCCTCTCCATCAGATCAAGGCCGGGCTATTATCCTGGTGGAAAAAGAACCTGTTGTCCAAGCGCACCCCTCGATGAGTACCACGCCGAGGGTAGATAGTGCTAAGCAAAAATGAGTGCTACCAGCAAATTGTGCTGGGAACCTGATAAAGACCTGCCTATTTCATTACTTCTCTTCCCAGTGCAGTGGAAATGCCCAGTTAGTGAATTCTCCTACCTAAAGAATGGTCTGTACTTACCTACTGGATAGTATCAGCATCCAGCACTGAAATTAGCATTCCTACTCTACTTCCAAAGCCATGTACTATACCAGAGGTTCTCAACCTTTTCAGGGTTGCCACACAGCTTCCCAGCTGTGTGCGACACACCAACCCACCCATGTCTTAGCTCCACCTCCCCCCCAGCCCCACATCTGACCCCCACCTCCTAGCAGCCCTGCATCCTAGCCCTGCAGCCCATGTCTCCTTCCCACAGTCTGACCCTGTGTCTCTCCCCTTCCCCCAGCCCAACCCCAGCATCTCTTTACCTTAGCTGCCAAGCTGTACTGCCAACAGTTTCCCCTGGCCCTCTCTTACAAACCTCAAACCTACCACCACCACCACCTCACTTACATGGGGTATCCCCCAGCAGTAGGAACACACTCTCTGGCCAGGTCCAGGGCCATGCAGCAAGGTGGGAGATTTAAAAATGCCCCGGCCCTGCCTGGCCCTAGCTCCCAGCGCACAGGTGACCAGAGCAGCCTTCTGGGTTAACACAAGTAGGCTGCATGTGTCGCAGCCCGTGGCTCCATGCTGTGGCAGCTAAGTGGGAGCAGGGCAGGCTTAGCTTGCGACACACTCACCACTGTGCTGCGACACACTTTACAACGTGAGGAAGGATGGGAAAACAGGGTCCCTAATGACTCCCACTGAAATTTGATGACATTTGGGCCCCCAAACTTCTGTAGGCTCATTTGAAACTCCCAGTCATATCATTTTGGTGTTTCTATGGCCTCATCACCAAAGTATCTGAGCCTTGCAAGCAGTAATGGATTTTATCCTCATAACATCCCCATAGTCCCATTTTATAGATGGGGAACTCAGACAGCGTGAAGAGATTGTGACAGGTCTGTGGCTGAGCTGTTCATGAGTCCAAATTCAGTACCCCACCCCCTAGGTCTTGTCATCACATTCCTGTTTCCTGGGTGTCTCATATTGAGCAAGATGCTGCTGAATATCAGAGGAAGAAGTTTTTCAAGTTTCGTCCCAAGTGTTTGTCTTGTGGTTTTTCTTTTTTCCTAAATTAAAATTCAATGTCAATTTCTGGGCAATGAAACATATCATTAAATAAATACCCACAGCGAAACCAAAATCACAACAGCGTCTTAATTAGCTGAAGCTGCTAACAGACACAGCAACAGCTGCAGTCATCAGACAGCGATAGGAAAGCCAGGACAGTCACTGGGAGATGTTCGACTTATCCTGGTAAAAGGCCACGCTCTTCTTGCTATTAGCATATAATGTGTCTTTAACCTTCCATTGGAGCAATAGCTCGTCATCATCATAGAGTGGCCTCTGGCATTGCAGATTGAAATTTTCGATTGTGTTGACTATATGGTATGAAAAGCATAAACAAGGAATGAAAGCAGACAGATATGGAGAAAGCTGCTGTCTTACCCTTTGAAAGCTGGTTGCTTGTGTTTTCCTGCTAATGTATGGCCATTACATGCCAGATTGCTGGAGAAACATCTTTCCTTCACCGTGTACTGCATACCTCACTGTCTCTCTAATTGGCTATTTCTCAACATATCTGTGACTCCAGTTTATTAACTGCACATTGGAAAATCCTAATCACGGCCTTGAAGCATCACTCTGCGGCAGTGTCAGGCTCAGATGCTCTCAGTGGAGATGAGGAACAGAAGTTGGGTTACTGTGCCACCCGGCAGGGTTTGCTCTTCTCATCTGCATTGAAGTTGCCTGCACTGTCACAAACTCTACGGGAAGCATTCACCATTGCGACTCCAAAGAAACAGTCTGTACATGACTTGCTCTAGGTGTGCAATGATCCTTTTCCTTTCACAGATGTTAAAAACCTCCAGCACAAAGCCCTATAGCCTGTATTCACCAGCCCGGCCAGCAACTGTCTTGGAATGATGATTGTGACCCCTGGGGAAATGAAGCTAGAAGAAAGACAAATACTTCCAGCCTCAGCACACTTCCCCCATGCAATCAAGTAAAGTGCCTGGCGTTTGCAAGCAAACTAAACAGAAAAGCAATGCTGGAGGGGAAATTAAAATGGGAATCAGTTGGGAACAGAGGCTTAATACTGTGTTTAGCTTTGCTAGGCACTGAAAAATGTTTATTTCAAGCTTGAGGGGCTTAATGGGGGCCACATAATTAACAAGCATCAGCAGTTAAGGCCACTCTCTAAAATCTCTTCTTATTCCAGGGAGTGACTACAGCAGTCACGGAGGTGGGAACTGGGAACTTCAGCCGTGGTTTGTTTGGAACTGGAAATGTCTGTCAAATATAGAATGATCTTAGTTGCAGATGCTTATTTAATCACGGGGCCCCAGGGAGATGGGAATTCCAGCAGCAACCAGTTTGGAATTGGAAACTTCAGTCTAATTGTTGAGAAAAAACTGTATTCTCCCCAGATTTTCAGAGGAGCTGTTTCACTGATCTTGATGGCAATTGTGAGAGCATTTCAGCACCTTTGAAAAGCTGGATTTTAATTTGAAGACTAATTTACCCTGTGATGCTGAGAAACTGTAAAACATAAAGAAACTTCCCGTGCCAGGAGAAGGAAGGAAAGGAAGAAAATCAAGACCATATTTCTATGTCATCTGTTGGAAAGACAGATCTCTGGGGTAGGATGTGAATTTCTGCAAAGTCACAATACTTAGTGTTTTGTGGAAGAATGCTTTGAGCATGGTTCTCATTATTACCTTTTCGGCTGCTGGCTCTTGCATGCAATAACATCGCAGCCCTCCAACACTGTCCCATTTGCCACAGGCATTGTTGTGGCTGAAGTGCTGGCATTCCAGTGGAATGCTGCGACCCCAAAGGATGCTGAAAATAGCAGCATGGAGAAAGCCTCCTAGATACTGCTCCTGTTGGCTGCTGAGAGGACTCTTAGGTTCTGGAAAGTCTGACGTCCTGCTTTTTCAGCTGCACCTCCAGAAATCAGTAACCCCTCCTCTCCCCCCAAAGGAAGCACAGGGCAACCAAGTTTTGCAAGAGCTCTGTGCAAAAATGAAAATCTGCCTCAGGTGAATTAAAGCAACCAGGAAAAGCGAAACAAACAAGGGGTCTTGTGAAAGACAACAGAGTCTTGTGGCACTTTTAAAGACTAACAGATTTATTAATTGCATGAGCTTTCGTGGGAGAAAATCCCACTTCGTTTAGTCTTTAAAAGTGCCACAAGACTCTGTTGTCTTTCTACAATAGACTAACACGGCTACCCCTTTGGAAGGGGTCTTGTGGCACTTTTGAAGACTACTAAATTTATTTATCGCATTTTTCGAGGGAGAGATCCCACTTCGTCAGAAGCTTTCAGATCTCTTCCCTGAAAGGTCATGCGATAAATACATATGTTGGTCTTTAAAAGTGCCACTGGACTCCTTGTTTGTTTTGCTGACCTCGACTAACATGGCCACCCCTCTGGAAGAGGAAAAGTGACTTTCAGGGATGCTTTGAGTCTTTTTACCCATCAGCATTTCTTGGCCTGCCTATTCCTCCTAGCCCTCTCTCCACTCCACAGAGTTATATGTAGGTCAGGGATTTTGTTTTTTGGACTTGACATAACCTTGACTACCGCCCCTCAGTTTGGCAATGTTTGTCAATTGCATGGAAATGAGGCCTATTTTTATTGCAAAGGTCCCGTGTCACCCATAATAGAGAGTGGGATTTTTGTTGCATATGAAATGAAGGTCAGCATCATTAACGCTTTCTGTGAATGAACAGTTGCTGTGGGGGGAGGGTGAGAGAGAGACTGTTACTGAAGGGGTGGGGGGTGGGGAGAGGTGACGGGGATGAAGAGCTGGGGAATTGCACATGACACCCTCTTGCCAGACATATTAACTCTTGGACTGCAGGCCTTCCCTGAGCTGCTTCAGTCAGGGAGACAAAACCAGGAAAACAAGTGTGATGTCCGCAGCCCAGAGGATGTTCTGTGTATGTTCAACCACCTGACATGTTCTTTTGGGCTCACTGTACCTAGGGAATGTGGCCACCTGGCCTGAGGTACATTGTACCTGTGACTCTCAACAGCCTGAGAGCTAAACTCACACAGAACACACCCAACCTGAGACATTTGGCAGAAACTGAGGGCCTGAGCCCTAGCTTTTCCAAAACTCAGTTGAATACAAGGAAGTGCATGGACCAGAGACAGCAGAACCGGTGTCCATGTGTCAGGCTGGTATGTGCTTTCCCTTTGCTGTGGCTTGCATAACTGGCCCTAGTCTATTCTCCACAGATGTTCTGGGGCACAACTTGTAACTTAAAATTATATCAACCACATCCAACACCTCTCCTTTTACCTACAGCAAGTCCCCGCAAACAGAAGGCTTCTGCTTTTAGCAGCAACGCGCCTGATCTGCTGGGAGGGAGGAAAGTGGCTGCCTTTAGTCTCACTCAGCTGTCAGAACTAGTGACACAATCACTGCAAGTTTACTTAATCTGCTGAAATATCAGGAGCTGCAGAAACTCCTCAGGATTAACGTTAGCAAAACAGATGAAAACATACAAGAGGGAGTGAAGGCTGCAGTATTTTCAGTCCCTACACCTCCCCCAGGGCACCTTTCAGTTTTGGGTGCACAGGGGAGACATCTGGGTGCAGGATCTGGCTCTGTTCTGGGGGACTCAGACTTTGCCTAGTGGCTGGCTTGTTTTAAATGGTGCAGATTGTACCTGGCCTCTTCTTTTTCTAAGGAGGTACAGTCAATGGGGTGCGTCCACACTGGCAAGTTAGGTCAATTTAAGGAGGCTTAAGTCGACCTAAACAAAGTCACGTCCACACTGAGATTTTATTAAGTTGATTTAAGCACTTCCTTAAGTCGATTTAAGGAACGCTTAAGTCGACTTAATAACACCTCCTTTTAGGTTGACTTAAGCCTTAAGTCGACTCCTTAAATCAACTTAAAGCCAGTGTGGATGGGGATTAGCACCTAAATCGACCTTATTAAGTTGACTTAAAGCGTTAAGTCGACTTAATAAGGTCGACAAGGGGCTATGTCTACACTAGAAAAGTTAAGTTGACTTTGTTAAGTCGACTTAATAAGGTTGACTTTAAGTCGACTTTAGGTCAACCTTATTAAGTCAAGTTAACAAAGTCGACTTAACTTTTCTAGTGTAGACATAGACCAGAGTACAGTTCCCGGGGTGCAATGAGCCGGGCAGTCTGGCTACATGCTGAGATATGGAGACTAGACAGAACTCACTATACTGGCAGCCACAGGCTGTGTTCCCAGCTTCCTGGGCTATGCTTGGGGCCCCTCTGCTCTGCAGGGCCATCTGGCTGCTTATCACCATATAATTCTCTTTACAATAAAGCACACGCCAGCTCATGCAATGATAGCACACTTCCAAGCTGTGTACTGCTTGGTCTCTGAGCCTGCTCAGCCTTCAGTCACTCCTTGAGAGTCTTTTGGCTAATAAGTTCCCAGGGCAACTTCTTTCACTTTGGGAAGAGCTATCCATCACCAGCCCCACATCTCTTCTTGCAAACAAGCAGGATATATAGGAGGAAGAGTAGCCCTGTCACTAATCACTGGCCTGGGACCCAGGAGATCTCCTCCTTCTGCCATAGGCTCCCCATGTGACCTTGGACCAGTCACTTAGTCTTTCTCATTTGGTTCCTCATCTGTATCATGGGGATAACAGCACCTACTTTCACCAAGCTTTTGTGTGTCTGGCCTATCTGGATTGGATGCTCTTTGGGGGCAGAGATCTTCACTTACTATTAGTAGATACAGTGCCCCGCACAGCTGGGCCTTGTTCTTGGTTAGGTCTCTAGAAGCTGCATTAATTTCACCTGTTTGAGTGTCTGACTTGGACACATCTGTGGGAAAGAGTGGAAAGCCATCCATCATTTCTTTTCACGCTTCACTAGCTTGGTTGAGTTTCTGGAACAGCAGCTTGGTGCCAATAGACTTGGTGCTGTTGTTGATTCTAAACATATAATGCAAAAAAGAGTGAGAGAGAGGCCGCCCCTCTTCTACAACTTGACAGAAAAGGGTGACTTTCCTATAGGCTTATTTGGACTAACCTTAGTACAGGCTTTTAAAAACCTATGGAATTTAATAGTAGAGAATAAGATGCTTTCTCTAGGGCTAGAAACATACAGAATTCTACATAAAGATATAATTAATTGCTACAGAGCCCTGTCGATTTCCTCCTACTAAAATTCTGTAGTAGGGTATTTCCATAGGGCAGCAGATGGGGCCGTGGAGGGTCTGGTTGTACTCTGCAGTGCCCTCTGCAGGAAGCACATAGCACAGAGTACACTATGCTTCCCTAGAGCCCTTTCCCTTCCTTCCATACCAAGAAGGGGGATGTCCGTATCTTTGATGCTGTCTGTTTGCAGAGGGCTCTAGCTCCATTCGCTGTCTGAGTCAGCGGGCAGCTGCCAGGCCCCAGCATTGCTATAGAAACGAGAGGAGGGGAAGAGACCTGCAACTGAGGATAGATCATGCCTACAGGCCATGGAGGAGACCTTTGGCAGAGTGACCTTTTCACCGTTCTCCTGTTGCAGTGGAGAGACAATAGAACTCAGAGTGGGTCCCCATTAGATCTTGCCTCCCCAGCAGCAGCTCCACGTGTGTGCTGTGCTGGATTCCAGAGTGTGTGAGCTTGGAGCAGGGATCGAGGCAGAGAATAGGGGTAGAGTGCTGGGACGGATGCCATCCCACTGCTGAGCACCTGCAGCTCTCATTGACTCAGGAGAGGTGATAGGTGCTGGGCACTTCTGGGCATCCCACTGTAGAGCAGGGGACAGCTGTATTCTACAGCATATGCAGTAGTAGCATCTGAGATACCAGTGCTAAGTGATCCCATTTTAAACCTCTGTCCTGCAGATGGAGATGGAGGGAGGGAAACTACATAAAATGTGCCCAAGAAAATACTTAGCCACTGCCTTTGAGTCTGAATTGCTATAAATATGACACCCTTTGTTTGTGTCTTCCTTCCAAAATCAGAGACATTTCAGATTGATTCCCAGACCCAGAAAGAGCGGTATTAGTATGTTGGGGAGATGGGAAAACTTCCTTTTTTGGGTGAGAAATTGGGGAGATGGGAAAACTTCCTTTTTTGGGTGAGAAATTGAATGTTGCTAAACCCTAATCCCTTCCACTTCGAAAGCAGATAAATTAACAACTTGCCTGACAATCTTGCAGCCTTTGCATTTTGGAACTGATGGATTCTTAAATATTGGATTGAAAGTAAAGCAATTTTCATTTTTTTTCTCAGGGAAAATGGACTTTGTTTTGACATGACCCGTTTTGCTTCTTTCAAAATTTTCCAGATTTTCAGATGAAAAATGATTCCCCCGTCCCATTATTGCTCAAGTTTTTTTTCACTGAAAAGCTGGAAAATTTCCATGAACATGCTGAAAAAGATATTTGTTCATTTGGCAGAATATCCTTACCATTGTCCAACCAGCCCTGAATGTGACAGGCTGGGTTTGTCCGTCCATTGCCAATATGCAGCAGGGTCCAGAATGATTTATTTATTAACCAAATGCAACAGTCAGATTTTGGGAGAGGCTGTTATTCTGTGAGGTTGGGAATCCTTTGATTTCTGCTTATTCACCTGTGAAAGATGCAGACCCAAACCCTGCCTCTCAAGGCAAAGTGAAGGTAGAATTTGGCTCCATTTCTGTCTTCCTAAACCAACAGCTGTGTATGCTTACTGGTGATGCTAAAAAAATCAGTTGGACGGTGCTGATGTATTGAAAACGTTGAGCCTGATTCTCCTCCCACTTAGCCCATTACAAACCTGAAGTAAATGCACTGACGTCAGTAGTGGGAGGTTGGTGTAAAGCCAGGGAGTGGAGAATCCAGCCCTTTGTATTTAAACAGATGATCTGGCTACAGATTAACTTCCTTGCTCAGCGTCCGCTATTGTTTCTCTTGCTTCAAAATGGGAATGGCGGGTGTTTTGATGAAGGCATTGGAAGCTCTGCTCCTTTCACTGTCAGAGCTGCTGGAACTTCTAGATAATGTGGCCTTGTAACTCCCCCAGCAATACTGCTAAAGGAATTGCATGAGCTAGCTCTCCCCTTGTCTCCTACAGCGACAATACACT
Organism: Pelusios castaneus; assembly: GCA_007922175.1. Lineage (NCBI taxonomy): Eukaryota > Metazoa > Chordata > Testudines > Pelomedusidae > Pelusios > Pelusios castaneus. Next base: position 2,823,352 of record ML685896.1, read on the forward strand.
AGGGGGACTCTTTCTCCTCTTTCTCCCAATGGTGAGAGCTTCCCAGGCCCGTGCTGCATCAGCGCTCCGTCTCCCTCCCTCCCTTGGCACCATGAGGGTGCATATGCGCTTGCACTTGGAGTGAGGAACTGAATCTGATGCTATGAGGTGCAGGTCCTCTGTCTGCTCGGCCTCCAGCCAGGGTTCAGAAGAGGTTCACGGGAGCCAAGTGCTTCCAGCCTGTTTTGTCATGTGATTTATGTCATGTCTGGAGTGACTCTCCTGGGAATCTTATGGCTGGAAGACCCTGATGTATTCATTAGAAAACCCCTGCACTGTGTGCATGGGTGTCCCTTCTGCATTTAGTCTGGAAATCACACTGCTCTTGTCTTTAGTCTACCAATGTAGGTTTAAGTGTATTCTAGAGGGGCAGGGTCGTTCCTGTGATTCACACCAGCAGCACCAGGGTAAGGAATCCATCAGACGCACTTCTGTTGGAAGCTGTGTGGGTCAAAAGGACTGCCTTTTCATTGTAGGCGTACAGTGCTTAGCACAATAAAGCCCTGATCTCCAGCTGGGGCTACCCGTTGCCTCAGTAAAAACAAATAATAATAAACCCAGGAGGGAGAAAGGTGTGTGTGTAATTCCACGGGACCCAGATCCTCCAGGGCAGGAATTTGTGTGTCCTGCAGATGCAGAATTGTCCATGGTTCTCTGCCAGGTTTGGCAGCGGCTGTGAATTCCTTGCTGCAGACCCATAGGGGATTGCATGGAATCATGTCCTGCCTTGTGGCGGATTAACATGATCACTGGTTTGCCAGTGGTAGCATTTGCCAGCCAAGCACCCTGAAGAAAAAAGCAGTTGTCATTGTCATTAGGCACATGGTGAGTTTCATGGTGGGTTTGGAGTGCATTTTCAAGCAGTAACTAGAGAGGGCTCAGGGAAGTGCTCGTGACGTCCTGTGATGGGCAAGTGCCATTAAAGCCTCACTGGACACATGCCAATCAAAATGTTTGTGGAGCGAGGGGAGCCTTTTTCCTTTTAAAAATGATGTGGTGAATATATTGTTTATGCAAATGAGGGATTTGGGATGATTGCCTACAGCCAGGGACCGTGTGAACAGATTATATCTGACCCCGTTCTAGTTGTGCCCTGCCGCCCATCAACAAACAGCCGTTATCACGGAAATCTGGAAAGCCTTTGCCAATCAATTACCCCTAAATCCTTCCACGACTGCCCCGGTGATATCAGGGTGTAATGCAGGGGTCGCAACTTGAAAGATAAGGAGAGCCATTTTTAAAATTCCCTTCAATGACCAAGTATTTTGAGAGTGGCAATGGGTGTGGCCTCCTTCCCGGCAGGGCTAGGCTGGCTGTGGGGTCCCCAGTGGGGGTTGTGGGAGCTGGGAGCTGGACCAGGGCACCTGCCGCAGGGTCCCCTGGTGGGCGGGGGAGCCAGGAACAGGAGTCGGCCCCCCACAGTGTCCCCCAATTGCAAGGGAGAGCCTGGAGCCTGGCACGGGCTGCTTGCAGGGTCCCCAGTGATGGTGGGAGTGGGTGCGTCTACACTGGCAAGTTAGGTCGACTTAATGACACTTAAGTCAACCTAAACAAAGCCGCGTCCACACTGGGCTTTTCTTAAGTCGACTTAATATCACTTCCTTTTAGGTCGACTAAACTTTAAGTCGACTCCTTAAGTTGATTGAAGGCCAGTGTGGACGGGGATTAACGCTAAATTGACTTTATTAAGTTGACTTAAAGCCAATATAGTGGCTATCTCTGCTGTTAAGGCGACTTAACTTTGTAAATGTAGACACAGCCAGGGAGCCCAGCGTGGGCCGCAGGCCGCCTGCCTGTGTTGGGCGGGGGCCCGGAGCTGCAAGGAATCAGCCAAAGAGCTGCATGCAGCTCCAGAGCCACAGGTAGCAGGCTCCTGGGATAATGTTACTGCAGTTAGTGACTTCTGTAGTGAGTTGATGCTAGGTAGTATATTTGAAGCAGCAAGGACCTGATTCATCCTTCTGTCTAAAATACAACAATGGTCCCTCGATCGGAAAGGAGAAGAGGGCTGCATGTGGGAAGCCAGTGTTGCTACTTCATGTTCAGTACATGGTCTGCGATGGAGGATATTGGTTCGCAGGGATGTCAGTCCAACAACTTTCATGAGAATTCACCTTCTTTTCACCCCCTGAAAATATGGTACACAAAGATTTTCACAACATTTTTCATGGAAACACTTTATAATTGAAAAATGACTTTTTGACCCAAAACATTTGACCGAACGCTATAAATATTTGCCAAAAATCATTTTCAAAACCAAATATATTTCAGAGGAGATTTATACAAAACAAAACATAAGGAATACAACCATTGTGTCCTTAATGGCTCATCAGGTTACTCCCTGGTCCCATATCACCTGGAAGATTCCTTAACATTATGGAGATAATGGTTTTACACAGGCGCCTGTCTCAGGCAGTTCCATAAAAATCACACAAGTTAAAGTATAGATATAACACCAAATTCCTAACTAAACTAACTTCTAATCCAAATACAATTCCTAGACATAAACTATATAACCATTCCCAGCAAATTACTACCTTTCTATTGATACCAAACATGACATAGTTCCTATGGATTATAGCATTTATGATATATGAATAGAAAATAATATCATAAATGCTTCCCTAAATCCAGACAGCATCACACCCTGCCCACATGCCCTGCCAGGGTCCCTGTCCCCCTTTGCCCCATGGCACACAAGGGGTGCCCCCCCACCACCGTGGACCTGCCCAAGGTCCCCCTAGCCCCACAAAGTCAACCTAGAGCATCCAGTGTGGACACTCTAGGTCCACTTTGTAAGTTCCCCTTTAAGTCGACTTTAATTTTAAGTGTAGACACACTAAGTCGACTTAGTTAAAGTCGATTTAAAATTCCAAGTGTAGACATAGCCATTGAGTGCAGCTGCCAGCCCACAAGCCAGTCTAGAAATTAGGGTCTGAGAGTGGCCAATGCCAGCTATCCTGGGGAAAAATCCCTCTGGTGGGATAAACTTTCCATAGCTGGGAACTCCTTCGATTACTTTGGAGGAGAAACACAGCCTCTAGAATGCAGGCTGCCAGCAGGCAGTCAGGTGCTTTTTCAGGTCTCAGACACTGCAATGTCTGGTCACACACAGGCGTGTCTTGTTCCAGCAGACAGCTTGTGATCTACAGTTTAAATTAAATCTCAGACAATGTTGTTTTATTTTATTCTCCTATGCCCCCTCCCTTTACAAATGCTTTAACTTGGCCTCTTTCACTGGGATCCTTGTTGGTCCTTGTGGATAGCACACTTAGAGGCGTCATTAAATTACTGAATTCATTAAAGGGTATAATTTTGTGTCTGCTCCAAAGAGTCACACAAAGCCTGATGGTATCTCCTGCTTCTTGACTGTGAAAGGAGAAAAGAAAAGGCCTTTGACTACCCTCCCACCTTCCTTTTTTCCCTGGATGTCAGCTAAGTCCAAAGTAGCGTTGCTGACAACGGATCAGATCAGACTTTTATTAGTGAACAGGGGCAGACCTCAAAGCAACAGACTCTTGCTGGTTCATCCCCATTCTCCTCCATGCCTGAATCCTGTCACAGTAAATTGTCCAGTCTCTAGAGAGATCTCTGGTTTTGATTTCATCAGGTTAGCTTTAAATTCTGAAAAGCAATCTTTGCAATAGGGGATTTGATGGGGTAGCTCCAAAGGGCTCATCAGCCAGTCTGAATTCCCAAAGCTTGACCTGGCATGCAAGAGGGAGCAACATGGCTTCAAAGGGCTCTTTTTTCCACTCTCCCTGCACCCATGCACTCACCCTTGCAGAGAAATGTACGGGTGAACTGGGTTAAAGCACCAGAACCATCCCACAGATGCCAAATGCCAAGGATCTTGAATTAGGAGCTCTGTCCAGACAGGAAACCAGACGCCTCCACAATAATTCATTCAGCACAGGGAGTAGCTGTATCATGGACCCGCTAGCATGTGTGGCTGCTACTGGCAGTTGCGCAAGAGCTGACTTAGCTACAGTAAAAATGTGGAAAGCTCACAGCCTTTTCCTGTGTCAAACAGGGACCCTGTGGCCCGCAGGTGTTAAACACGTGGCCCGCGGGCTGCAAGAATCTCTTCCATCCAGCCCCTGACTGCGCTTTGTAGGAGCACACTCTCTCCCTAATAGAGAGAGTGCCCTAGCATTCTGATTTATTTATGTACGGCCCACTTGAAGTACATTTCAGTCAAATCTGGCCAACCATAGAAAATGAGTTTGACATCCCTGCTGTGGGAGTCAACATCCTCCCGAGCCAAGTATCCCTATTTGCAGATCTTCCACCCTGAGCAACCCTGTAGCTTTGAAAAGCCCGGGGACAGAGATGACAATTCCTACAGTATCCCAGACAAACCTAACTGAATTAAGAAGGACTTGGTGGAATTACATTTCTGTACTCTTGGGGTGATGCTGAGCATCATCAAATCCACGTCTGCTAAGAACCTTTGCACCAGCCAGAGAGACCACAGTTGAGGGTGTCACACCAGGCAGCCCCAGTGCTGTTGTTATGGTCAGTCATGGCAGACTGTCCCTTTGTTTCACTCTGCCTCCTTGGGGCTGGGGAGACGTTGAATTATGGGCCAGGAAGTATATGTAATTCAGTGGGCGAGGAGGGGCACAGAACTACAGGAACTGAGAAAAGTGGGGTGTGGTTAGGCAAATTTACTCAGGAAATAACACCTCTAGAGAGCTACCAACAGCTGGAGAAGCTCTCACCTACTGGTTCAAACTGGATCCTCTAGGATGAATGGACAAAGAAATAGTTTTTGGATGAATAGTTTGAGTTTAAACTGGCTCAGGGCCTTTGTTATGATCCAGCAAACAGACACTTCTGTCCAAGGGCAGGGCCCCGCTCTGGAGGGAAGGTTTGGAATGAACTGCACCAAACAGATACCTTGTATAAAGGGGGCTGGTCTCTGCTGATTGGCATACGGGTATGTTCTTTCGTGGTTTTTAATAGGCATTCTCTGCAATGCTTTTACCCTAGGAATAACTGTGCTTTGTTAGGATGTGCTGTGTGGTAGTTGAAAACAGTGGGCAGTTACAACAGTTCATAGCCTCTGAGGAGAAAGCAAAGTGCAGAGGTTTGCTTTTAGGCAGTTTGGCCTGCTAGTGATATCACTGTGAAGTCAGGGAACTGTGCAGCCTGAAAAAGCCCTGGTCAGAATGGTCTACCCTGAACATAGGGCTGGACTAGGGCAAACAATCAGGGCCCTGTAATGGACTCAGTATTGAGCAAAGGAGAATCAAGGGATACTCAAGGGATGCCCATGAGGGCATGGATTATTCACATTTTATTTTAAAGGGGAAAAGCTCTTTGCATTGGAGATGCATCTCAGATATTTAGTCTTGAAACCTGCTCAGTGCCAGTCCAGGAGGACACCAATACATATCAATATATAAACAAGTTATATTGAGTAGATTAGCACTGCTATCTTTACAAAGGCTGGCTTTCCAAATTAGCTGCTTAAAGAGGCCCTGGAGAGCTGTGTACCAGGCTGGAGCAGCACAGTTGCAGGCCACGCCAGCTGGCCCCACCCTCGGGGCAGACCAGCCGGCCCAAGGGTGGAGTGCAGAACCTTCCTCCTCCCCCCGCATGTGCCCCCAGCCTGCCTCTCTCTGCACAGCGCTCGCTGGGCAGGAGTGCTCTCTGTGCTCCTGCCCTGCCAGCGCTGAGTGGGGTCTCCAGATTATTCAAGAGGTTTTAGGGGCTTGAGCCCAGGGCCTCCTTTTTGTCAGGGTCTGGGGCTTAAGCCCCTAAAGCCCCTTTGATAATCTGGCCCTGAGTGCCATGCATGTTTCTACTGCTGTATAAATAATAAACCATAAACAATAATAAGCATGCATGTGCAAAGTTGCTGAGTGCCTTATTCACACAATATATGTGCTTATTTTACAAGTTAGAGATCCATTTTCCAAAACTTGGCCCTAAAGCTGCAGTGAAGGCTTCTTTCATTTTGTTTTTAAAATTCTTGCTCTCTGTTCTGTCTCAGCAAAAACCTATTTACAGTCATTCTTGTAAGATAGGATCCCACATATAAAACTATATGGAAAAGATGTGTGGCGCAGGTGCCAGTGACTAGACAGATAGTTGAACAATTAAGCATCAAAGAGGCTGTGATTAAGAATCAAAGAGGCAGGCACATGATGGGGAGTAGCTGGGGTCCTCAGAGTGGCCTGTGTTGCTATTTGATAGCTTGTTCTGCATAGAGAGTCCACATTGAATAAAGCCACGCCAGAAAGAGGGAATGCCAAATGTGTTTTGGCTGGGGCCTTCAGGCAACTTTCAGACATATGTTCAATTAAATTAGAAAATTAGCGTTATTGGTCCCTGCATAAACGAGGGAAAGGAGAAAGGCCTTTCATGTCTCCATTATACTGGACTTGAGGTTGTATAAAAATATTCCATTGGAGGATAATTGACCAGAACTACAGTCCCAATGTCTAAAAGAATCTGGATTTAAAACCATATTTGTAATGAGGATGATGGGTCCACTCCAGCTCCCAGGGAAGCCAGGAAGAATCTTTCAATTGACCGGAGTGGTTCTAAATTGGATTCTACAGGCCAAAGTCTTACATGGTGTAAAATGGCACAGCTGTATTGAAATCAATACTACCCACATTTACATCCACTAAGGATTGAGCCCTCTGGGAATTCGAAGTAATGCTTAGCTTTGTATTTTCTAAGCAAACATTTGCTAAGTAGCAAAGTTTGCCTTAAAGATGAAATTTCAAAAAAATTAAGGTTCTTTATATTTTTCATGTGTGGAAAGGTGGGTGCAGGATAGGAAGGATGGGATGGAAAGTGGATCAGGACTCATGAGACATGGGTTCAGTTTCTGGATCAGCAACTGGCTTCTTTTGCAATCTGCACATTATTTCCTGTTCTGTAAAATAGAGATAGTACTTTCCTAGCGTAACAGACTGCTGTTTGGCTAAAAACCCATTAATGATTGTAAAGAGCTCCGATACCATGGGCCATGTAAATTCTTGGGTAGCAAGCACACTTTTGACTGTGTTATGATGGTAGCTTCCACCACCAGACATCCGAGAGACACCAGTGGGATCAGTCTTGAGTGAAGGTGCTATTCGATGTGAGAAAACATGTCAGAAGCTGGCCCTTATATTTTTTAATTGTGCAACAGCTATTCTTATCTCGTCTATGATAAACCCCCTTCCAGACTCTTATCCAAAATAGCCAGCTACTAGATAAAGATCAAGACATATTAGCCAGCAGACAGCAGTGTTGTCAAAAGTTCCTAGTGTCATGCAGAGTATAAGATTAATAGATTTTTAAAGCCAGAAACCCATTATGATGATCTAGTCTGACCTCCTGAAAGACACCGGGCAAAGTTCCCTGCCCAATAATTTCTGCATCAAGCTCATAATTTCTGTTGGAGCTGTAGCATCTCTTTTAGAAAGAATGCAAGTGATGGAAAATCCACCACCTCCCTAGGTAACTTGTTCTGGTGGTTAATTACACTCACTGTTAAATTCCAAAGGGGTAGCCGTGTTAGTCTATTGTAGAAAGACAACAGAGTCTTGTGGCACTTTTAAAGACTAACAGATTTATTAATCGCATGAGCTTTCGTGGGAGAAAATCCCACTTCATCAGACGCTTTGAAGATAGGAAAGTTACAGAATGGGAGGAAATAAAATGCAGGGGAGTGTATGACATAGCATCAGGTCAGGCTGTAACAGCAAATCAAAATAGGTGTTAGGATTCAAAACACTGGGGAACAGCACATAGAGGAGGGGGAGGTCAATTCACTTGATGTAATGCGAGAAAAATCCATAGTCCCTGTTTATCACATCCATTGCAACAGATTAGATGGGATTCAAACCAGAAACCGCTTGCATACAAAACACACTGCTTGCCAGTATTCCACTAAACTATTGTACAAAGATGTTTGCTTCTATTTGCATGAGAGAACATGTGAAGACCCAAGGATGAGGAAAAATGTATGTGTGGCCAAACGGCACTTCCCAGTAAGAGAAGAACATTTCTGCCAGTGGCACTTTCTGCTGGACACTAGCCCTGTATGATTATATTTACGATCTGGAGCTTGTAAAATGAGAAAACATCCGACCTTGTTAATTTTTGGCATGTGCTTCCTTTCAAAGGAAATGTAAAACTGGTTCTGTCCTGACCATTTATGACAATTAAAGAGCCCATAGCAATTATTTTTGCATGAATGGGGTGTGAACTCCTTTGTTCTGCTTGAATTCCAGCTCAGTTAATTACATACTGCCTCCCAAAGAGTCTCCCTGTAGTTTCAGTTGGATGAGGTTCAGTGGGCCCACTGGTGCTATGACAGTTTACTGTCACTGAAAAAATGGACCAGCATCTTCTTCGTTTCCTGTCCTAAACTATTCTATAATCTTGCTGGGCACCATTAGCCAATCTTCCTAATGTAGATGATGCGGCTGTATTTCAATGCTCGTGGAATGATTCCTTCCTGGATATAGTTTATAAAGATCCTTCCTGACAAATGATGCTAGAGAAAAAAGCATTATTTATGATTACAGGTAATTATTATTAGCCCATGATAGTTCTATCTAAAATAGAAGTGGTTTTTCATGGGCTTGAGTCATTTTGCTCCTAGCCACTGTTAGCGTCCTCTGCAGTGTGCAACCACCTGCATGCAATTTGACAACTTGGGAGGTGCAGTCACGGTGCCAGAAGTTACAAGTGGCCAGTTTGAAACACCAGAGAATTGGTTTTCAGAAAATATTGAGCAACGGTAGCTACTGCTCAAGCCAACTGTTTCTCATTGGTCCTGAAAAGCAGGCACATAGGTCTGAAGCTGGGCAGTCAAAATCAGCGGACACTGTTGAATATTTTGGGACTTAGGGTCTAATCTGAAAGCCCTTTGAAGTCCATGGCTATGTCTACACTGACAAGTTAGTTCGAATTAAGGAGGCTTAATTTGAACTAACTAAAGCCATGACTACACTAGGCTTTAGTTAGTTCGAATTAAGGACTTCCTTAATTCGAACTAATAAATTTGAATAGGGTATTCGAACTAAAGGGTTAATCCGAACTAACTAGTTCGAATGAACCAATGTGGCCATGTTAATTCGAACTAATTTCTTAGTTTGAACTAACTGACCATTGAAATGAATGGGGATCATTAATTCAAACTAACTAAAATTAGTTCGAATTAGTTAGTTCGAACTAACTAATTCAAACTAATTTTAGCAAGTGTAGACATAGCCCATGAGAGTCCTTCCACTGAGTTCCGTATTGGATCCAACTCCTTGGGGTGTTGTTGCACTGTAGCTGGGAGAGAGTCTTCCAGCCTGGATAGATGGACTTGTGGGGCCCCAGCTAGCTTGTTAAAAATAGCAGTGTGGATATTTCTGCATGAACCCTGCTAGTTCAAATCTGTCTGTTTGGGTCAGGAGACTCATTCCCCGCTGCAGTACGGAAAACCCTGAATGGAGAAGGTTCTGGCCAGAGTGAATAGTTTGAATTTGGCTTTGAATATGGACCTTGGTGAGTAGAGAAACTGATCAAAGCAGCTCCAAGAGCTATGCTAAAGATAAAAAATTAAAGGGAAATGGGAATTAAAGCCAAGGCGGCTCCCCTTCCTCATCTTCTCATTCATGTCCATTTTGTAGATCAAAGGGCTCATTTGAAAAGCTGTTCTCCCCACTCCCACCCCCGGCCTAATGCGAGTGATTATTTGACAGTACAGGGTATTTCCTTTGGAGTAAGTTTCAATTTCCATAGAATTAACCTTTAGAATTTTAAACTAATAGAACCCAGGTAGAAAGGCAGCAGCATGATTGAGGTGGCTCTCTGCTGATTAGCTCTTCTTTCTTCTGAGGCCGATATACTGATTATGCAAGTGGCCTTTCATTTCAACCTGACCCCCACATGAAGGTGCAGAACCTCCATGTGGTTGCACAGGATGTTTCCTCCTACTTATGTCCCAAAATCATGCTGCTCACTGCCTTCAGATTGGAAGGCCACTGGCTTCACTTGTCTCCTTTGTCCTTAGCAGGCAATTCACCCCTGTGCACAAAGCTTTATGCATCACTTAGGTAGGGCTGAAGGGACAGCTGAGTGTTGTTGGTTCTTAGCATGAGGGTGAATTCCACCCTGAGCAAGAGTCCACTTCTTTCATGTGCTTCCGCAGCTCCTTCTTTGCTTTTTCCATGGAGTGACTGGCCTCGGATTGGCTCTGTCCTTTAGAGATCAGTTCTCTTTAATGAAACAGGGGCCTAGACAGGTGGCTGTTGCTTTGGTCCGGTCTACACAACTGGGAAAATTTGGCAGCAGTCGATGGGAGTTACTCAAGCTACACAGTGTAGTTTGCGTAACTCCTGTTGACTTCCTAATTTCCCTTCAGTGTAGCATCTTCACTGGACGGCACCATTTGGGGGGTGGCTTTACCAAGTCGATTTCTGGATTGACTTAGCATGTCTTAGCTGACCACTAAGTCGATCTGGAAAGATCGATCTGACAGCAGCTGCTGTCAATGTAGATGTAGCCTTTGCTTCTTGCCTTGCAGGTTGTTCCCGCTCCCCAGTTTGCTATGTGCACTTGCAAGTGAGCAGGGGTTAAAGTAAGGGGGAATGCACCGGAACGCAGTTCTGGGGCCCCCAAATTTGAGGCACCAGAGTTCTGGGGCCCCTAAAAATAGCCCTGCCCTGGCTGCTGGAAGGTCCTACGCCCCACTGTTATTAATAACAATACTTATTGTGTTATGTAGTGTTTGCTAGTTTGTGACAATAATAACCGATGCATGTGGTACTGAGAAATGGTTGCAAATGCCTACCAGGGCTCGGGCTCACACATGCATGAAGGGGGCCCAGACAATATGGGAAGGGGGCCCGGAGATTAGGAGGGTTCCGGGGCCCATCAAATTATACTTTAACCACTGCAAGTGAGGGCAGGAGGCATTCTCTATGTAAGTGACATCCTAACTGAAATGCAAACCCCAGGGACTCTGCCTGCCACTCCACCGACATCTAAGAACCAGGACACAACCGAGAAATGTTGTCTATACAATGTAGGTGGCTTATGCCACATGGGGGGATGTATTGTAAACCTGACCAGTTAGCATAAAACCAGCAGGGAGTGTCAGTCTCTGAATAACGCTGCACAAGGAAGGGAGTGCTGTCTGGGGAAATGGGAGTCAGGACACCTTGGTTCCATTCCCAGCTCTCCAACTGATGTAGTCTCTGGACCTTGGGCACATCACTTATCCTCTCAGTGCCTCAATTCCTGAATCTGTCCACAAATGAGGCTAATACCTGCCCCTGAGGTATCATGTAGCTTTATTAACATTTGCAATGAGTTCTGAGATCCTTGGATACTTGGCGATTTATGACTCCAAAGCAGGATTATTATTTTAATGCTCTGCATCCCACTCATTTTCTGTCACTAATCTTGCAGCAGCTAAAAAAGAGAAATTCCTGCTGTTCTTCTAATGCCTCTCTGAAATGGTTTGAGACTCCCATAAATTCCACACCTGCTATTCATAGCTCTGATGCTGGAAACTGCAGGAAAATGCCCCCCTGCCCTGATTCAGCCTTGTCTCATGAGAACTAATAATAGCTCCATTCAGGAACTCAAATAATTTGTTCATACTAAAAAAATTCTGGCTAGGATCAGCTTCTCATGACTACCTAATGACCTGATGTCAAAAAGAGCCAATAATAAATCAGACCCTCCTGGGCCTCTTAAGAAATATTCACAATAGGGAAGTTGGATTTCCTTCTTTGAAAGGCAAAACTATTTATTTATTTATTTTACTCAGGTCTTTCTGAGGAGCTGGTTGTTGAGAGCTGAATACTGGACTTGCCATCATCACCCCTTCAACCATCCTCCTCCTCCTTTTCCCCAATGCAGCTGAACCTCCCCTCTGAATATGGCAGATCCAGTGAGACCTTCTGCTACTGGCTCAGACCGAGCTAAACAGTGACAGCTGTGGGAAGTGGGATTTTTCTCCCATGAAAGCTCATGCGATAAATAAATGTGTTAGTCTTTAAAAGTGCCACAGAACTACTTGTTTGTTTTGCTGAACTAGACTGGCATTGCTGTCCCTCTGGAACTTGTCAAGAATTTCATTTTTCTCATAATGGAGAGGAAGCTGGAGCGCTGAGGGCCCGGTGACTACAGCTGTTAATTGTCTCATTGTAATTAATTATTTGTTAATATTATTGTTAGTGGCAATACACATGGGTGTTACGATTGTAACTAAAGTCTTTATTGTGCTAGGTGCTGTATGCAGAAGAGAGACAGCCAATGCCCCAGCAGGCTTATGATCTAAACAGAAACACAGACAAAGGGAATAGGGTACACTGCTATTCTATACTAAAATTTCCTATTATTTGCTGTTTTTTCAACTTCCCTCCTGCTTCCCCTCCCATGTATCTATTCAGTTCATCCGGTTGTTAGTGAGGCTCTTTGTCTTTTAGACTGTAAACTCTGTGGGGCAAAGCCTATCGTCTCCTATGGGCCTGACTTTCCAGGGTGCTGAGATCCCACACAACCAACAGATAGCAGTGGGGCTCTGGTGCCAGAAAGCACTTAAGCTCATGAGTTTTTCCCACTGACATCAACAGGGTTGAAGCACGTGCTTAAAGTTAAGGCTGTTTAAGTGCTTTCCTGAACTCTTGTATAAAACACTCAGTACCTCTAAAAATCGGGCTCTAAGGCTATGTACACACGATCAGATTAAAGCACAACATGGCAATCGCACTATAAAAAACACGTGACCTTTATTGCGGGAGAGCGCGTACACACGTCGCTCCTTGCAACGCAACAGAATTCTTTGCAATATCGCGGTGTAGCGCAATGAATTCTGGGCACCTAGCCCACAGTTCAATTTTCCCTCAATCGGCGCTTGGAATCCTGGGATGAAGGAAAGGAATGCAAAGCGCCATGGGTAAATTCTCATTTTCCCATGGTGCACTGTGTTCCCCTTGCATCTTCCTTGTTGCCAATAGCAACTTGCGCCTATTTTCATCAGTGCAGTGACGCACTACTTGCGAGCAATCACAACTGCGACAGCATGGATCCTGCTCTAATCTCCACTGTTGCCTTCAACATTCTAAATACATCTCGGCTGGTTGCTCAGTACGCAATGAGCTCCAAATCAGACGAGGACGCCGAGGAGCAGGGGCTGATCGATGCCCTGCAGAGCAACAGCACTGCATTGCTCAGCTCCTTCACCGATCATCTGCACACGGTGCAACGCCGTTTCTGGTCACGAGAGATGAGCACAGAGTGGTGGGATCGCATTGTTATGCAGCTGTGGGATGACGAGCAGTGGGTACAGAACTTTTGAATGCAGAAAGCAACCTTTCTGGAACTGTGTTCAGAGTTCGCCCCTGCCCTGCGATGTAAAGACACCAACATGAGGTCAGCCCTAACCGTGGAGAAGCGTGTTGCGATTGCTGTCTGGAAGATGGCGACTCCTGACTGCTACCGGTCGGTTGCAAACCAGTTTGGAGTCGGGAGGTCCACCATCGGATTAGCCCTCTCACAAGTGTGCCGAGCCATCAATCGCGTTCTGCTACAGAGGACGGTGACATTGGGCAATGTTCGTGAGATTGTGGAGGGCTTTGCTGCCATGGGATTCCCTAACTGCGGGGGAGCCATCGATGGCACACATATCCCGATTTTGGCTCCAGACCATCTTGCGACTGAGTACATAAACAGGAAGGGCTACTTCTCCATGGTGCTGCAAGCACTCGTGGATCACAAGGGGCGTTTTATGGACATCAATGCTGGGTGGTCGGGAAAGGTGCATGATGCCCGCATTTTCAGAAACACTGGACTGTACCGGAAGCTGCAAGGGGGTACCTTCTTCCCAGATCAAAAAATTACTGTGGGGGATGTGGAGATGCCCATAGTCATCCTTGGAGACCCAGCATACCCACTGATGCCATGGCTCATGAAGCTGTACACTGGGAACCTGGATCGCAGCAAGGGAGCAGTTCAATTACCGATTGAGCCGCTACAGAATGACTGTGGAGTGTGCCTTCAACCGCTTAAAAGGGCGCTGGCACTGTTTGTATGGGAGGCTGGACTTGGACGAGGACAACATCCCTGCTGTAATTGCGACGTGCTGTGTCCTTCATAACATTTGTGAAAGTAGGGAAGAAAAGTTTTCCCCGGGGTGGGCTATGGAGGCACAGCGCCTCGAGGAAGCATACGAACAGCCAGCCACTAGGAGTATTGGGGGGCCTAACGAGGAGTTGCTTGCATAAGGGAGGCACTCAGGGAGCATTTCAATGATGCCCTCCCGTAGTTCACTTCAAGGACGCATCAAGTGCACCTTATGAGATTTTCACTGTGTACAAATAAAGCCACTCTTCAAATTTTCTGTTACTGTTTTTATTAAAAGATAAAAAGGGGTGGTGGTGGTTGGGGGGGGTTGGAGGGTTTACAGGTGGGTGTAGCTGCGGGTCTCTAAAAAGTAGCTCTGTGAGGGACTGGATGTTGCAGTATACCAGGGGGACGGGTGGCTTTCAAATAAATGCTTTGAGGGACTACGGGGTGTGGGAGGCAGACACGGCTGAACTGTCTGGAGTGGAGCCCGTACATTAATCGCTTGGGTCTGCAGAGCAATCATGCTCTTGAGCAATTCGGTTTGCTCCTTCATGACGCTTATCAGTTAGTCCCTGTGTTTCTGCCTCTTCTGTTGGGATTCCTGCCTCCAGGCTCGATTCTCCCTCGCGGATGCCTCTTTTGTTTTCATCAGCTCCTGAAACATATCCTCCCTGTTTCTTCTAGCACGCCGCCGAATGTTTCTCATGCAGTCAGGTGGGGTAGACACTGGCCTTGTTAAGGTCGAATCTAATAAAAAAAAGAAATCATAAAGCTATTGTTAACACATAGCTTAGATAACCAATGTAACCTTCCAGTAGCACATTCCACTGGAAGGTACAAGGCAGTCAACATCCTATGCTTTGCTGAAGCGGACAAGGTATCTCCTAATAGAAACCTTACTGGGGGCTAACATTCTGCACAGGGCACACTGATGGAACCCGATATCTCTCTCCTCAGAGTGCCCCTGCCAGCTAGAATACATATGTATCCTACATGCCACCGGATGCCAGCTGGGACCGTATGCTGCTGCCTTGTGTGCTGCGGTGGTTCCCAGTGCTGTGCTTTGCAGCTGGCGAGGCCAAGTATCCTTATACAGGAGCATAGACACATACGCTATCCCATCTAACCTGAGTAGGAGGCTCTGGCAGTACATTGAGGAAACCTTTACTGACCTAAATACAGATGATTTTTTGACAATCACTGCTTGTGTTGATGCACTTCTAATGAATGCATAGTAAAGAGCGTGCACAGCGGGGACCGAGACAGCAAGCACCCCCGCCCCGGACAATGATTTTTTAGCGGGAGCCATAGCTGCACGGAAGAGAAACTTACCTGAACCCCCCTCTGCCGCCTCAGAGGACACGCTGCAATTCATGTCTTGGGTGGACGTCTCAGCGGGGGTGCAGAAGAGCTCCTGGCGACACGTTGTTGCGCTCTGCTCCAGGTCATCCTCCATCTCCTCCTCCTCATCGATCACGTCCTCATCCTGCTCGGCTCTGGCATTCAGTGGAGGAGGGAGGGGCTGATCTGTCCACAGGTGGTTGTGGGGTCCCCACTGAGGATGGCTTCGATGTCCTTGTAGTACCTGCATGTAGCAGGCGCTGATCCCGAACGGCGGTTTGCCTCCTTCGCTCGGTGATAGATTATTCTTAGCTCCTTCACCTTTGATCTGCACTGCACAGTGTCTCTCTCATAACCTCTCTCTGACACGGCCCGAGAAATTATGCCATATGTATTGAAATTTCGCCTGCTGCCGCATAGCTGCACCTGCACAGCAGACTCTCCCCAGATGCTGATCATGTCCAGCACCTTTACCGTGCTCCAAATGGGTGCGTGTCTTCCACGATGGGCCGCCATTGCTAGGTAAGATCGCAGCTGCACTCCACTCCACAAGGAAGAGAACAGGAAGTGAAACAGAGGAGAAATTCGAAAATCCCGGGAATCTAAACAGGGTGGGGAATGTTTCATTACGGCCACAGAGTGGTTGTGGGGAAGACCAGAGAGGACGACTTTGGAATGCTGGGACACTTCCAGAGGCCAATCATTGCGCGGTTAGCGTACACATGAGTCGAAACATGCAACAGCTGTTCCGCGTTAACTGCTACCACCCTCGTCGAGGTGGTTTTTGTATTGCGCTACAACTGGGTTGTTGACGCACAAGAGCCCTATTGCACGTGTGTACGCTGTTGCTGTTATCGTGCAGTAATGACTCTTAATGCGCGATAAAGTGATCGTGTGTACATGGCCTCAATATCTGTACAGGAGGTGCAGCCTGGTGAAAGACTCTAGCTATTATTGTAAGAATAATAATAAAGGGAGCTTTCATCCTTAGGTGTGAAGTGAACACAGTTATTGGGTGAAATCTGGGTTCTGTTGAAGCCAATTGCAATATTCCTCATTGACTTCAACAGGGCCAGGATTAAACCCAGTGTGTATTTGTCTGCAGTTATTACAGCAACCACTGATGCTGTTGCTGAAAACATATGAGGTTATTTTATTAAACCACTTGCAAAGAAAAACAGTGGAGTCAAAACCTCCAAGAGATACATCAGGGTGTAGTTAACACATCTGTCTGCTCATGCAAGATATTATGGAATGATATATTATTTTAACTGCATAAATTATGGACATATTCAATAGGAAAAGGAACCTGGTATTCCCTGTGGAGTCTTAGAACTTTCCTTTAAATGATAATTTTTACCCATTGTTTTCTTTTTGCTCTTAATGGGCATCATAGTTCTTTATGCTCAGTGCTTTAAGATTTCCTTCCCCCTCCTCATAGTTTATATTCTCTTGTCTTACTGTTATTATTACATTTCTTTACTGCCAGTTGAAGTCACTCCTTATACACATTTGCCAGAGGCAGATGCACTAAATGGGAGATAAAAGACAATGGTTGATATTGCAGTATAGGGTACATAGCCTTACATCTTCCCTCAGTTTTAATGGGCAGATAAATGGAAAAATTCTCCTCCACTATGCACATCTCAGGTATATGAGCTAGATCACCAGTGGTTATTGAATCCACAGCTGGGAGGGCAGTGCCAGTGACATGCACAACCAGGACTGGTTGTGTCCCACAAAAAGTGGAAACTAGGTCAAATCACAAAGGGTGATTATAAACAAATAACACAATTGTGTAGGGGAAAAATCAGAAAGGCTGCGGCACAAACTGAGATCAAACTAGATGAAGGCATAAAGGGGAACAAAAAAACATTTAAAAAATACATTAGAAACAAGAGGAAGAGCAAGGACAGCGTAAGACCATTACTCAACAAAGAGGGAAAAACAATAACGGAAAATGTGGAAATGGCAGAGGAACAAAATGACTTCTTTGTTTTGGTCTTCACTGAGAGGGTTGGTGGTGATTGGATGCCGGATGGAGGGGAGGGCAGTAAAAATGGGATAGGATCAGAAGCTAAAATAGGGAAATAACAAGTTAAAAATTACTTAGACAAATTAGATGTCATCAAGTAACCAGTGCCTGATATGTACCCTAGAATACTCAAGGAGCTGACTCAGGAGATATCTAAGTCATTGGCGATTATCTTTGAAAAATCGTGGAAGACTGGAGAGGCCCCAGAGGACTGGAAAAGAGGAAATATAGTGCCCATCTATAAAAAGGGAAGTAAGGACAACCCAGGGAATTATAGATCAGTCAGTAAAATCTCTGTACCAGGAAAAATAATGGAGTAAATAATTAAGGCATCAATTAGCAAACATCTAGAAGAGAATAAGGTATTAAGTGATTGTCAGCATGGATTGTCAAGACCAAATCATGTCAAACCAACCTGATAGCTTTCTATGACAGGATAATAAGCCTCGTCGATAGAGGGGAAGTGTTAGATGTGGTATATCTAGACTTTAGTGAGGCTTTTGTTACGGTCTCGCATCACCTTGTCATTAGCAAACTAGGGAAGTACAATCTGGAGGGAGCTACTATAAGATGGGTGCAAAACTGGTTGGATAACCACTCCCAGGGTGTGTCTACGCTTACAAATTAAGTTGAATTAAGGAGGCTTAAGTCGATTTAAAACACTCCATGTCTACACTGGGCTTTCCTTAAGTCGACTTAAGCTGCTCCTTAAGCTGAATTAAGGAAAAGTTAGTTCAAATTAATAACACCTCGTTTTATTCAAACTAGCCTTAAGTCGACTTTATTAAGGATGATACTAAGCTGGGAGCGGTTGCAAGTGCTTTGGAGGATAGAATCACAATTCAAAATTACTTGGACAAACTGCTGAAATGGTCTGAGGTAAATAGAATGAAAATCAATCGAGACAAATGCAAAGTACTCCACTTAGGAAAGAACAATCCATTGCACGCATACAAAATGGGCAATGACTGCCTAGGAAGGAGTAGTGCAGAAAGAGATCTGGGTGTCCTAGTGGACCACAGCAGTGTATGTCAACAGTGTAACACTGTTGCAAAAAAAGCAAACACCATTCTGGGATGTATTAACAGGAGTATTGTAAGTAAAGCATGAGAAGTAATTCTTCCACTCAACTCCACCCTAATTGGGTCTCAACTGGAGAATTGTGTCCAATTCTGGGCGCCTCATTTCAGGAAAGATGTGAACAGATTGGAGAAAGTCCAAAGAAGAACAACATGAGTGATTAAATGTCTGGAACACTTGACTTGTGAGGGAAGATTGAAAGAGTTGGGTTTGTTTAGTCTGGAAAAGAGGAGAGTGAGAGGGGACATGATAACAGTTTTCAAGTACATAAAAGGTTGCCATGAGGAGGAAGGAGAAAAATTGTTCTCCTTAACCACTGATGATAGGACAATAAGAAATGGGCTTAAATTACGGCAAGGGAGGTTTAGGCTGGACATTAGGAAAAAATTCCTAATTGTCAGGGTGATTATCCACTAGAATAAGTTGCCTAGGCAGGTTGTGGAATCTCCATCATTGGAAGTTATTTAGAGCAGGTTAGACAAGCACCTGTCAGGGATGGTTTAAGATGGTACTTGGTCCTGCCATGAGTGTAGGGGACTGGACTCGATGACCTCTCATGGTCCCTTCCAGTTTCTATGATTCTATGATTCTGTGGTGGCTCCTGAGCTATGAAATTTTCATCTACCTGAAGCATTGGGAGTTTTAAGGAATGATTGTGCTAAGTCAATTATACAATTGGTATGTTGCTGAAATTCATGATGAAATTCAGCCCTGTGCAGCCAGCAATCACAAGACAGTTTTAGCCCTGAATTCCCACTTATTTCCTTTATATCTCTGTCATGGAGTGGTGAGGCAATATCATCCCAGTGCAGGGGGTAAATAGGGTACATGGAGGCCAGGGCATTGCAGCCCCCTGGGTTGGGGCTGGATGGGGCTGCTGCCAGCAGGTGGGCCCTGGGTCCTCAGTGGACTCAGGGCATGTGTCCAATGTGCCCAGCTCCATGGAGGTTATCCAAATTCCAGTAGGCGCTGAAGCAGCCAGCCTGGTTATTTTCGTCTCTTCTCTTTTCTCTTTTTATACTTTGATTCATCAACTTGATGCAGGCCAGAAATGCACTGCGGTTAGACACCAGCACAAAGAATGTATATTAGTCCCCCACCAGCCTAAGGAGGTGGATCCTCAAGGTGAAGATGACAGAGTGATGCATAGATTTGTCTCATTTTAAGATGTGCCACAGAAGCAGGCAA
The DNA here is from genome assembly GCA_007922175.1 of Pelusios castaneus. Classification (NCBI taxonomy): domain Eukaryota; kingdom Metazoa; phylum Chordata; order Testudines; family Pelomedusidae; genus Pelusios; species Pelusios castaneus. Next base: position 2,843,114 of record ML685896.1, read on the forward strand.
AATGAGAACTGAACTATGCTAATATTGACTTAGGTTTGTTTATATGGAACCTGATATGAATCCACATGCAAATACGGCTATTTATCAAGGGGATGACTATCCCATTATGAGTCCATTCTCCAGAATCAATATTTGATTTTAATATTCTGTCTACAGACATTTGTACAATAAGCTGCCCTGTTTACCTTGGTCTCCAGACAGTTAGTAACAGTAACAAACTCCAAGTAAACCAGATACATGGTTTGCCATTTTTTTTTTCATCCTTCCTGATCAAGATCTTGCAAAACTTTTCAGGAAAGGAAAATAATTGGATTTGAAAGCCTAGCTCTCCATCTGAAAGCTTGATTTAAATGAATCTGTTTGTGTATGAAACAGTCCCTTGCTGATATGACAGATAAATGCAAAGCAGTTGCATAGCTTCTGGAGGAGATGCCAGATTTTGTCTCTTGCACTCAGCTGGACTTGTCAAGTCCACATATGAACTGTGCATCCAGGACATCTGTTATATGTTTAGAGGGAGTTTACCCAGAATATATGGGGAGTGGGATTAAACACAGGTGCTGGAGGATTTCATGCCCACTCAATAAAACTATCTGTCCTTGTTACCCCATCACCGCAGTATACGAGCATCCCATGATCCTTACTGTATTTAATCTCACAGCACTCTTGTCAGGTAGCTAAGTGAGATTAGTCCCATTTTATAATGGCGAGATGTAGGTGTCATGGGATGCACGTCCCTGCACCCCTAGGACATGACCTGTGTAACTTTTCGGTTCAGTTTTGCAATGTAATTGTGTGATTTGATGCCAAATACGCTATACCAAGTTCCTGTGTGGATGCTCATAACATATTCTACATGACTGCTGTGATGCCATGTTTCCTACAGCAACAGGCGTACAAATGTGAAGCATGTTACAGGCTTCAGACTCTCAGGACAATCGCTAGCACAGTAGCTGGAGAATTACATGACAAAGAGGATGTTAATGCCCTCCCTCCCTCAGGTAGAAGTGAAGAGAATCACAGAGCAGGACAGAGGGGGAGGGACTGTCAGGAGTTTGTAAAAACAAAGACACAGACACTGTTTGAGAGAGAGAAGCTGCAGGCTTTCACCTGGAAAACACCATTCTGCAACCAACTTCAAAAAAGATCTGGGCCCTGCCTTGTAAAAGGCAAAGAATGGCTGTAAAACACCTAACAGCTGAACACCTTGCACATAATCTTGGACTATGAGGTCAGTTTAGGTAGAGATGTTAGATTAGTAAGCGGTTTATGCCTTTTATTTGATAGTGGTCACCAGTGCTTTTTTTCTAAAAAAAAAGGTACCAGAACTCCTATTGATGTCCGTCGTGTCATAAAGAAATAACACTGAAAATAGTGCAGTAAACAGTAAATTTTTGAATATATCAAAGAAATAAAAATACAAGGTAAAAACTTTAAGTTTTATTAACTATGCAGGCCGCTAATATACTGAAAGACAACCTGTGAGGTCTTACAGCAGGGGTCCTCAAACTTTTTAAATAGGGGGCCAGTTCACGGTCCCTCAGACTGTTGGGGGGCCGTATTATAATTAGAAAAAAACGTGAACGCGTAGCTATCACGTCTGCTGCTGGCCTGTGTTTCTGGGTACTGGGTGGCAGGCAGTAATGCATCCACACACTTTTTGTTGGTGCTGTGGGCTCCGGCCAGGCCCAGAGTGTGGGACTGACCGATGTTAGCCTGCTGGCCTGCTGTTGTGTACGCAACTAGTAGCCAATGTTCCCTCTAGGTTTGGTGGCTTGTGTGCAAAATTTTCAAGCCGTGTGAAAAACTTTTTCAGAATAAATTTTTGGGGAAAACTCACAAGACAGAAATTATAGGCATTAATTGAAGATAAAGTGATTGTAAATAGAATTAATTAATTAATTGTGTTTAATTAATTTAATTGGAATGAATTTGGAATTGAAATCTAATTTTAAGAAAGGTTTTTATTTAAAATTAATTTTTAAAAAGTTTTAAAAAAGAAGGGAGAGAAAGAAAAAAGAGAAGGAAGGAGGAGACAAAGAAAAAAAGAAAGAAAGGAAGGAAGCAAAGACAGAAAGAGCAGGAAGGAAGGAAGACAAAGAAGAGAAAAAGAAAAAAGGAAAGGAAGGAAAGGAAGAAAGAAGAGAAAGGAAGGCAGGGAAGAGAAAGGAAGGCAGGGGAGAGGAAGAAAAGAAGAGAAATGAAGGCAGGGAAGAGGAAGGAAGGCAGGGGAGAGGAAGACAAAGAAGAGGGGAAAAAAAGGAAAGGAAGGAAAGGAAGAGGAAGAGAAAAAAGAGAAAGGAAGCAGCCCCGGGGGTCTGGAGGGGGCGGTGGGGGCTGCCGGCCTCCGCGGGGGTCCCTCCTTGTCCCCACCCCCACCCCTCTAACCCGGGCCGTCTCCTTGTCCCCACCCCCACCCCTCTCCAGGCCTCCCTCCAGCGCCCCCTTACCTGGCCGGAGGCTGGGAACTACATGGACGGCCGGCAGAGCTGCTTGCCGGCCAGGCCGCTCCCGCCCTGAGCACGCTGTATCTGCGCGTGCTCAGGGCGGGAGATTTAAATCTCCCCAGCCCGGCCGCAGCCTGCACAGCTGGGAGGGAGCACCGGCGGGGACCGAACGCGGCCCCGGCAAGGCAGACAGACCCCGGCAACGGAGCCTGATCCTGGCCCCGTGCCGGGAGGCCGACGCTGTCGGGAGGTGCCGGAACGCCGTTCCGGTGCGTTCCGCCAGAAAAAAAGCACTGGTGGTCACTCCTGACTCATTTATACTAAGATTCTACCTTGATTGGCCATGTTCTCACTTGAAATCGTACTCTGATCAATAAACTAGTATTTGTTTTATCTAAAGCTGTGTGATCTTTAGAGGGTGTGGATGTTGGAGGCTGAGCACAATCCACTTCTTTGTTAAGTGGACGGATTTGAGACTATGGTGATTGGGAGTGGGTCCCAATACCTGTTAAACAGTGACTCCCGGTGTGGGATCTGAGGCCAGGGGTGCTCACTTGGAGACCAACGCTGAGGCCGAGAGTGCTGAGGGAGTTGGCTGAAGTGACTGCAGAGCCGCTGGCCATTATCTTTGAGAACTTGTGGTGAACAGGGGAGGTCTCAGAGGATTGGAAAAAGGCAAATATAGTACCTCTCTTCAAGAAAGGGAAAAAGGAGGATCTGGGGAACTACAGACCCGTCAGCCTCACCTCAATCCCTGGGAAAATCATGGAGCAGGTCCTCAAAGAATCCATCCTGAAACACTTGGAGGAAAATAGAGTGTTCAGGAACAGTCAACATGGATTCACCAAGGGCAAATTGTGCCTGACCAACCTGATTTCCTTCTATGATGAGATGACTGGATTTATGGATGCGGGAAGAGCTGTTGACGTGGTATACCTCGACTTTAGCAAGGCTTTTGATACGGTTTCCCACAGCATTCTAGTCGGCAAGTTATTGAAGTATGGGTTGGATGAGTGGACCGTAAGGTGGATAGAAAACTGGCTAGATCAACGGGCTCAGTGGGTAGGAATCAATGGCTCGATGTCTAGTTGGCAACCGGTAACGAGTGGAGTGCCCCAGTGGTCAGTCCTGTGGCCGGTTCTATTCAACATATTCATTAATGATCTTTATGATGGGATAGACTGTGTGCTTAGTAAGTTCGCAGATGACAGCAAGCTGGGGGGAATGGTAGATACTCTGGAGGGCAGGGACAGGATCCAGGGAGACTTGGACAAATTGGAACACTGGGCCGAAAGAAACCTCGAGGTTCAACAAAGACAAGTGCAAAGTCCTGCACTTAGGATGGAAAAATCCCATGCACTGTTACAGGCTGGGGACCGATCGGCTAAGTAGCAGCGCTGTAGAAAAGGACCTGGGGGTTATGGTGGACAGGAAGATGAATATGAGCCAACAGTGTGCCATTGTTGCCTAAAGGGCCAATGGCATACTAGGCTGCATCAGTAGGAGTACTGCCAGCAGATCGAGGGATGTGATAATTCCCCTCTATTTGACACTGGTCAGGCCACATCTGGAATACTGTGTCCAGTTTTGGGCTCCCCACTACAGAAAGGATGTGGGCAAATTAGAAAGAGTCCAGTGGAGGGTAACAAAAATGATTAGGGGGTTGGGGCACATGACTTATGAGGAGAGACTGAAGGAACGAGGCTTATTTAGTCTACAGAAGAGAAAACTGAGGGGAGATTTGATAGCAACCTTCAACTACTTGAAGGGTTGCTCCAAAGAGGAGGGAGCTAGGCTGTTCTCGATGGTAACAGAGGACAGAACAAGGAGCAATGGCTTCAAATTACAGCTGGGGAGGTCAAGTTTGGATATTAGGAAATATTTTCCCACTAGGAGAGTGGTGAAGCATTGGAATGGGCTACCTAGGGAGGTGATAGAATCTCCATCTTTGGAGATTTTTAGGGCCCGGTTAGACAAACCCCTGGCTGGGATGATTTAGTGAGAATAGTCCTGCTTTTTAGGAGGGGGTTGGACTAGATGACCTCGTGAGGTCCCTTCTATCCCTATTATTCTATGATTCTATGATTTATACCCATTGCCTGGGACCAATTACACGCTGGTGGCTGGTGTGGACTGACTCAGGAGTGAGTGGTCACCTAGCAGAATGGGGTGAATGGGGGTTCAGGAATGGGGTTTGAGGGGTCATAGCAGCACACCAGAGCAGATCTGGGGAGTGGCCTGTCACAGTAAGTCCTCACTATACTGGGTTTTACCTGGGTTTTAGCCTAAGCTGTATACCATCTACACAGAAAATCTCTGATCTGGGTTTGGAGGTGCTTTCAGGTCAGCTAGCTGGACCCCTCCCACTTCTCAGCAAGGACTCAGGAAAAATCACGCAAGTGCAGATAGTCCTCCAAAGATCGTGCTCTGTCCATTGGGAAGGGCAGACAAGTTCTCCTATCACTGACAGAAAAAGAATCCTAAAGCATCTCAGCACAAAGTACCAGGAGATATGAGCCCAGACACACATGGGCACATGCAGAAACAGCACAGACACATGCTTTGTGTGGGCACACTAGCACCCTGGGTGAGGCTAACCTAGAAGCCCATCACCCAGATTGACTGCACAGTGAAGACACAGCCTAAGAGACTTACCCAATGTGACCCATGAAATCTGAAGCAAAGCCTGGTTTCTTGTGTCATAGGCTTGTGCTCTAACCACTAGACCAATCTTTTTCTCCATTTCTGTGCTGACTCCCACAGGCCTCTGAGCTCACCTTCATTTCAGGTCAAGATTCCCTTTGGCTCACACAGTCCTGATGTTCCTTTCCTTTTATTCCTGCAGTCTGTTTCCGTACCCTGCTCTGGTTATCTGGGCTATGAGGAGTCCAGAAAGACCCCAAGTTCCAGCTGTGCCAGGTGTTGTGCAAACATCTAAAGCAGAGATGGTGTGTGACACAAGCAGCTGATGGTCTAAGTGGAAGATAAGAGACCACAGGTGGATGAAACAAACAGGCAGGAGAGCACAAGATAAGAGTGAGATGGCCTGGATTAATATAATATGCAGTGGCCACAGCAAAACTCATGTCTCAGGTCTTATGCCAACCTTTAACCTTGCATCTGACAAAGTGGATTAGAGCCCATGAAAGCTTATGCCCGAAGAAATTTGTTAGTCTTTAAGATGCCACAGGACTCTCATTGTTTCAGCCTTTATCTATTAGAGATTAAGAGGAAGCAATGTGGGGAGCCAGTCATCCCACGCCAACCACTGTAGGATTCCTACACCTTCCTCTGAAGCATCTGGGGATTGGACATTTGGACTAGGGATTTCATGAGGTTCTTTCTAATCGTAATCTTCTATGATTCTTCTATGATCTGGTGTTGACCACTGTCAGAGAGAGGACAGGGCTAGATGGATCTTGGGTCTGCTCCAGTCCAGTGATTCCTGTGTTCCACCAGCTGTCTAAATGTTGTCACACCCTATCTTTATTTAGACTTTATTCCACTATGTGTTTGTACAACACCTTGCACAACAAGTCTCTGATCTCAACTATGGCCTCTAAACTCAGCTTTAATACAAATAATTTGAAATACAATATAAAGGATTCCATTGGGAGTAGGGGGTGTTATACAAGAGGTAAAATCATCAAAGTGCTTCTTTTTTCCCACAAATATCATCTCCATCTAGCCTGGGTACCATCTGGGTACCATTCTTCAGAGTGCTCCTCCACTCAGACCCACCACAATAACCCAAAACTCAGATCACACAGAATGGTGTATTTTTTATCTACAGAGGAGCCTTGAACACCATGGGTATTTGCTGAGGTAACAATGTTTTTCCCCATTGGTAACAGAGTAAATTGATAAGGAGCTGGGACTGAGTTACAGTCTATGGGCTGTAAGACCCCACCCATCATCATGCCATAGAGGACTCTTCCTATGAATTTGAATTGTCAAGTGATTAAAAAAAATAGTGCAAGTTACTGAAATACCCTTCCAAGAAGATGCCCTCAGATGTCCCCCACCCCCACCATTCAGAACTGTGACCCTTGCCTCCATAAATGCCCATGGATTGGGAATATTTTGTTCACAGCATCTCCATCTGAGCTCTCTCACACCAGTGTGAATCTGGAATAATTCTATTTGAGCCAACAGATGAACACTGGTGTAGATCTGGAAGCAGAGGGGAATCAGGCCCCAGCTTTTAATTTCTTCCACTGATTTCACTTGCAAATAGATAGATATACTTATTTACTTGCAAACTACAAAGCTTTCTCACCACTCTCTGGGCAGATGGTGCGGAACGTATAAAGGGAATCCAAAGAGTAAACCATCCGAGTCTTGCTGGACTCACAGTCTCCTTTGTGGTGTTTGTGTTTCACTCACTGATTACCCTACGGAAGCTAATTATATACTGTTTACTTTGACCAGACAACTATTTCTTTCCAGGTACTGTGAACTGAGCTATTAGGGGGCCTGTTTAGGACTTTAATGAACGTTTGTGCGAGTTAAATCAAGTAAACAACATGCAGAGTGCTGAGTAAGAGGGCTCTGTGCTCTACACTAGCAGCCTTTCCGGGGCAAAGAAAGATTAAATGGCATTTCTGCTTCTCTCCTCTGCCCTGTATTTTCCAATAGCTCCGTCTCATTGGTGTGCTCAGGATTTAAATATCTGCCTCACTCAAACAGGAGGATGAGGTCTGACCACTTTACACAGCAATGTGATATGCTTGGGAGAGGGCATGGTCTCATTTACACACCAATACGATAAGCATGGTCATCTGTGACGAGCCAGGAGTCTAGAAAAGGAAAAGTCCTTTGGACACACTCTCACTCTCCCCACATTCCCGCAACTCTTCTTTTCCTCTGCAAAACTGAGCACAAACCTAATAGAAGAGTTAAAGGCTATATACTCCAGGATATTTTCTAAAATGTTTCCCACCGGCTCTCTTCCATCTTAGGAATTTCCCTATCACTATGAAGCAGCCCCTTCAGAGGACTGCCCTGGCCAACACTTACCCTATAGAGATCTGGGTTTTCTAACTGACATGTTGGAGAATCTCTTTCTTTTTACTGAATGGAGAGGAACTGCCTTTTTCTGATGTTATTGTTCTAAAAAACAGCAGGTGTTTTTGTGTCTCTGCCTCTTTAGCATAAACATATCTGCTGTTTTGCTTATAGCTCTCACCTAATAATCCCCTGTGTTTATACTTGTAGCATCTCTGCCTTCATTTCCAGGTTTTGTTCCACTTTCTTATGCAAAGAAGAGCCAATAAATTCCATTTTATCACCGAGTTCACTGACAATGAATTCACATCCAGGCGTCTTTACAGGCTGTTGGCTTTAATTTATTGCATTTACTCCTGTAAATAAATAACATTTTTTCCAGTGTTGACTTTCTCTTGTGCAAAAATAACATGGTTCTCAAAAGGGGCTAGAGCAAGGCATAGAAATCCTTTAACTAGGAGCAATTATATATATATCTCCCAGTAGCTGCTGTGACTGGACATGTACATAATAAAGGCTAAGGCTTGTCTGCATTGAGAATAGCTTGCAGTATCTATGCCGCACGAACTCTGCATGTGGACACTCTGAAACCCATTGTGTGCATTAGCTTACTGCACTTTGGGAGTTATCTTGTTCCAAGGTGCAACCCGGTCCAGTGAGGCACAATGCTTCGCTGTGGTAGCTCCCAACTTCGGATATTCCCAGTCAATCTGCCAGCATACAGGTCAGACCCTGAATATCTGTGTATCGTCACAGCCTGGTCCAACAGCACAGCCAGTCAGTAGCATATCAGTCACACATTGGCTTCTAGCAGCCTTGTTACTACTTGCAGGGTAGCCCCAACACATTCTCAATCCTGAATTTCCCCCCAAATGTGTGTTCTGCACTGTCCAGCCCTCTCCTGGGCAGTTCAGATATCATAGGTCTGTTGCCACTGTAAGGAGTGAATATACAACCGCTGGCTCCTTTAATTGCTAGGCAAGGTCAGGGCGCCAGTCAGGACTCTGGCCCTTCCCCTCTTTGGGTTGTCCGTGTTTTTATGCAAGACCCTTGTCAGACCTCAGGTCCCAGGTCATGGATTCTGATTGATACTTGTTACTCTTCCCACTGATGACAGAAAACTCCAGCAACTCTCCAGCCATCATATGAAAAATGCAAGTGGGTCCATGACCACTGAACTTTTCACACACCACCTTTTTAACTGACTCGAAATTAGTTGCAGACACCAACCATTGAAAGGTTCAAAACCCTTGCAAATGGCAAAATCACTTGTGACCCAGCTGTCTCTGCTCCCGTCAGAGTTGCCATTCAAAGTCCCTTAATACGGAGGAGTAAGGTTTGCTTTAACAAAAACAGCCCTTTGGGTCTAGCTGTGCATGGTTTTTGTTTGTTTCAGGGCTGGGGTGGGGGAATGGGATGAATTTCAAAGTGGTGGAAGGTGCCATCCTCTCACTAATTATTAGTATTTCCATGATCCTTAGGAGCCCTAGTCCTGGATCAGGACCCAAAAGTGCAAGACACTATCCAGACACAACCCAATAAGAAGGTCCCGGCCTCAAAGAGCTTATAGTCTAGATAATAATGGAGAGGTGCTTCACGGGTAGCAGCAGGGCAAACTCCCTGCACCAATGTATACCAGCCCTGACCCACAGAGACAAAACTTAGTGGTAAGAGACTTGTCCAGTCCTACAGTGCATTCAGTCATTGGCTTCTTTAATGAAATTTCCAGCAGCAGGACCAGTGAGTGATAATTGCAAGGACAGACTTGGTCACTCACCCTTCAGGACATGGACTGAGGCCTGTCAAGTCAGACTCACAAACAGCTATTGCTACAGCACAAGGCTGCTGCTGTATGAGGCCTTTTTGATTATGCTGCAACAACTGAAAGTTTTCTATCCCATTTCCTCCCCTGGGACCTCCAGTCCCGTGCCCCAGCCAGGGCCAGATTATAGCTGGCATCTTAGAGAAGAAAGATTCCAAATATTCCACACAAGTACTCCTTCTCCTTCCTCCTCAATCATGCTTTTGGTCTGCCTGTTTGAGTTAAAAGTGTCTCTGCTCTTGGATGCTCTTTCCCTTTTATGTGTTAGTGAGGAAAATAGATTTCTTCAAAGGGACAGGAAGAAAACTCTGTATCATGTAGGGGTAAATATTGAGTGTGAAGTTCTGCTAATTAGCCACACAAAGTCCGTTAGCAATAATGGGATCTGTCTGGTTGGCTAATTCCCTCTGCAGTGCTCAGGCTGAATATTTTGCCCTTTGTCATTACTGTTGCTGAGGACAGGTGCATTTTGTATTTTTGTTTACTGCAAATCTCTCTATCTAAGTGACCGCAGTATTTTTACAGAGAATTTTGAAAGGGTGCGTCAAACCCCCAACCAGTGAGACACACGCTATCCCACATAGCACCGTGAGCCAATTCATCTCATAGTTACACTGGAAATGCAACCCCAGAAGAGGCAATGGAAGTGAAGATAGCTGAGTTCTTTGTAGAACTGTCTTTCTCCATGACTTACTGTGAGTTCTCAGTCCAGGGCTCTGTTTTTTCCTCCCACTGCATCTGGTGACATTGTAAGCACCTCAGATAGTGTAAGGTGTGTAGGAAAAAGACTGCCTTTAAGTGGCAAGGAGGAAAAGAGTGTGTCTGTGTCTGTGCATCTGTGTCACCACAGATTCAGGACTGTCATCAGATATTCCTGTCTTTACCATGGCACGTTGCTGCATTCAGCTGCAAGGGGAAGTCCAGTGTGAGAACAGTGTTTGGGATGAACAGACTGGAAATACTGGTCTGGGATGATCATACTGGTCATATTTTCACAGCTTATAATGCATTTGTCTCCAGTTCTTTCAGTAACCAAGCTACTTAGCTCAATCTCCTAACACAAACAATTCCCCACAATCGGCCCAATTCACAGCTGGTATAAATGCTACTGATTTTCATGCCAGGAGAGAGACTGGCCCAATAACATACCTTAGCAGCATGTCCCTGAAAACCAATTAATTGCTTCACATCCATCTATACTATTAGGAGTCCTGTGCAGTGCCAAGGAATGGTTATTCTCCTCCCATCCATTGTATTATAGAAGCGAGCCTGGGCATCATTCTCGAAAACACAGGGTCTGGGGAGAGGAGGCGTTTCTTTGCTTTTGCCAGGCTAAGAGAGACCCAGACATTTGAACACTACTGCTTCTTTCTTCTTGCTTTTAACAGGATTCATTGCTGTTTTTCTGAATGACTCTCTGTGCAGGTTGAATTGTTCAATATTTTTAGCACAAAATAATACACAAGATCATGCAACAAAGACAGTAATTAGAAGAAAATCAATAGCTTCAATGCCTATTGGGAACATACAAATGCAGACAGTTTGTGTTGGGTGACGTTATTGTCTTCATGAGTTTTGGCATATGACTGACAGACATTTGTTGCCAGAGATTTCCTGTTAACCAGATATATTCTCAATATTGTGAGTTGTACTGTTATATTAGAGACTTTGTCAACCTCTGCTTTTGAGGGGCATCTTGGTTCAGTGATCAGGAAATTGGGAAACATGGGTCCTATTCTCTGCTTGTCACTCACCTATGTGTCCTTGGTCAATTCTCTTCTCCTGTCTGTATCTCTCTTTTGCATCCTACGATTTGTCTATAAGCTCTGACAGCACTTAGCACCATGGGGACCTAGTTTGATTGGGGCTGCTAGGCCCTACTGTAATATAAATAGTACCAATGTATTGAAGATCAGGATATATATCCTAACAGAGAGATCATCTAGACTCTTCTGGAAGCCCTTTGAGATGTTGATATTAACTTGGTCAAAGCCCTGGAGGATGCTGCAGTAATAATCCTGCCCTGGACCCCTCTGAGATAGTTCTGATCAGGGTCTGCTCATGCACACAGCTTCACTTCCAGTCCCTTGCTCTCTTTTTACCCCAGAGCTTTTTATTTGGAGCATCTCTGCCCATTCTCTTGTATAGAACTGCATCCCACGACTCCGGTGGAGGAGTGTGTCCTTGTACATGAGTCAGGAACAGCTGGGCTGAGAAGACGTCTGCACAAAACAGTTAGCAGCTTCTCAGCCTAGGCTTTGTGGCACTTTGCATATGTTAATAAGTGCTGTATTCCCTCAGCACTAGATATGCATTGACAAGTGCAGCCTTCATGACTGTGATTTATGGGGATGACCCATGGGGAAGTAGTGCTACCCTGGTCTTGAAATCCAGATGTTGGATTAATCGGGATCATGCTTTGTGAAGCTGTTGCCAACTCCCTTTTCTTTGATCACTCACAACTGTAAACTGGGGAAGAAGGTGTGGGGGATAGGACAAATCCCAGCCATGTGATTTCTCTTGCTTTATTCTATGAAACGTTTACTCTGCAGGTGGCAAAAGTGAAAAGCATGACCCACATGCAACTGGCAAAACTTCACAGTGAGGGATAGATCATTATTAATTCCTTTGGTGGCTACTGTAATCACATTAATCGTGGTGGATTCTGGTGGCATTCGCTCTGTAGTTTCCATTGCTGTTCAGCATTAGTCCTCTGAGTGTCCATTTCCCAAGCGATTAGGATTCTTGTCTTCCATCTAAAAGATCATGGGTTAGTGCACATTACTGAGAGAAACAAAGAAGGAGTCTGGTGGCACTTTTAAAGACTAACAGATTTATTTAGTATAACAAATTTGTTAGTCTTTAAGGGTACATCTACACTGGAGGGTCTGTTAAGTTGACTTAACTAAGGTTGACTTTAAGTCGACTTAAAGTCCACCTTGTTAAGTCAACTTAGAGACTCCACAGCCCTGCGTACACACTGGCAGGTGCTAGGTCGAAGGAGGAGTGGCCAGGAACTCTGTGAGGAGGCCTGGAGGCCAATTAGGTGGACTAAGGGGGTACCCCCCAGCTACACTGGCTTAAGTCGATTTATTAAGGTCAGCTTAAGCCTTAGGTCTACCTTCAGAGGTGGTGTTATTAAGTCAACTTAAGGAAGTGCTTAAATCGACTTCATAAGCACCCAGTGTGGACTCAGGAGTCTGTAAGTCGACTTAACCATCCTTAAGTTGACCTAAGGCTCCAGTGTGGATGTGCCCTAAAAGTGCTAACAGACTCCTTGTTTGTTTTGCTGAACTAGCCTGACATGGCTACCTCTCTGGAACTTGTCATTACTGAGAGAGACACCAATGCCAAGTGAGAGGAGGATCAAATATTATAAGGTTTCTTTGTTACCTTGGGGACTTTTGAGGAGGGAGGTTACAGGTGTGAGAGGTTCTTCACAATGTGTTTGCCTAACAATCTCCGGGGACGGACAGAAGGAAGAGTTACAGGCTGTCATCACTTTATCCAAAGCCACTTAGACCGAAAGAACCTTTCTGCACCTACCATAGTGAACCTGCTCATAAAATAGAAGCTGTTCTCAGGTGAACACCCCCAAACAGGTCCATATTTAAAAGACATCTGCTTCCTTTGACAGCTGGGGCCAGAGTCCTGCCCTAGGGGAATGACTATGCAAAAGAAGTAGGGTCTGAAGATGCCATGTTTGCACCTGCTGGGAAATGCCAGTGGGCAGAGGTTCATCTGTGGGACCTGATAGAACTGGAATTCTTGCTCCCCAGCCTCTGTGTTCCAGTTCAGTCCAGCTAGAGACAACTAAAAAACCCTAAGTACCCCATCAATGGTGTCTCCAGCTGGACATGTTCGCAGCCACTCAGAAGCAACTTGCATTGTGACTCTCTTTGGTGCGTCAGCTTATCCAAACTCCAAGAACCCTTGTGAATAGGTACGTGCATGCCATCTTCATGCACACAATTGCTGCAGGTGACTGTGGCATGGGAGGAAGCTGATGCTGATAACTCAGCATTGACACTGGGTGTGAGAAGGGAATTCCCTCCCCTTTTCCCTCACCAGCAGTTGCTGTGAGACATTTCCTATTAGCTTTGCTCAGAATCACCAGAGAGGACGCGGGCAGTAAGACACGGGCAGTAAAAGCTGGCATGCCTTAGTTCAAGTGCACTTCTAAACAGATGGCTTTTCTGCAGTGTCCTCTTCAGGGCCAATGCTAACAGACCTTTTGTGAGCGTATCCTTCCCCCTTCAGGACTGCATTAACCTTTCTTCCATGGGCTGCAGATGGAATTTAGTGAGGACGTTTAAAGTAAGGTATGAGATCTGCACACCTCACCTGCCCTGTCTTCAGTGAACCCTGGTTTAATTCCTTGATTGTCTCTCTACAGCTGAGCAGGTCAGAGGGACGGGGCTGGGTTGGAGGGTTACATTACACCTAAGAGCCAGCCCTCATCAACATACCATAGACTTGAGCTGAAGAGACCTCTTCTAGGGTGAGTGGGAGGTCAGCTTCCATGGACCTTTCTATTCATGTCCTCGCTGCCCCTTAAAGCTGCAGAATCGCTGCCATTTCTGTTGGTGATTTTTGTGTGCTGGATACTTGTCCATTAAGAACCAAGACTGGGACTAGTCACTAGATTTCAGACAGGCTGCCAATTTGCACCAGCTGCATATCTCATCCGACGTTTTGAAACTCATGGTAAAGGCCAAGGTTTTGTCCCTCCTCTTAGGGTTGACTCATGCCACTTTTCGGCTTGTCAGGACATTAAAAGGTGGATGTTGCCCAGATACAGTATTAAAGGCTATGGCAGCTAAATTTGCCCCTTCCCTTGCACCCCCATCCTTTGGAGTGTCACTAGTAATGGCTTCCATTGCCTAAGCCAAATGTTCAGCTGGGATTCTCAAAGGGTGTTAGATGCCCTCATCACATGGAATACCCAAATCCCCTAAAAGCCTTTGAAAAAAATCTCAGCCTTAATCTTTCAATTCCCTACTCCATCCCCCTGACCTAGCTACTGCTGCTTTGGGAAGTGGGTTGCCTGCACAGCTGGGAGAACCCCTCACATAAGTGTAGCAAGCGTCTATACTGAAGGGCTATGGCAATGCAGCTGCAGCGTTTGAGGAGTAGATATGCCCTAACACTGGGCTGCTTCTTCTCAAGTCCCTTCTGCCTCTGTGGCTGACGCTGGCTCCTGCATGAGCATGGCTGATGGCACAGGGGGAGGGCGGCAACGTTGCCCACCACAAGGAAGCAACAGTCAGGGAAATGCCTCCCACCTGCCTTTGAGTAGCTAATGCCTCTGCCTGTGGAAGGATGAGGGGGCTGTCGTGCATGGTGAGGCCCAGAAGCACAGCTGTGTGTGTGGCTGGGGCTGTCAGTTTGATGCCCATAACTTAGCTATTCCCTAGGTGCACTGGGGGGATCCATGTAGTTCTTTTTATAGACATGGAGATTTAGAGCTGTATAAATGTACCAAGATCTGCACCTGAAGGGGGGACACCTGGAAGCAGAAGCATGTCCTGCCCTCAGCAAGGGCTGAAAGAGCTGAGCTTTCACTAAGGTCCCCAAATAATGAACTACACATTCATTTCAGGTCCCTTCTCATTGAGGAGCTCCACATGTGACCGGCTTGCCATCCAAATGTCACAGGCCTCCGGGAGGCAGGGGACTCTGTAATGGCAGCTCCGCCAAAGACAAGGCTGTTGGATAAAGTGTCAGTGCCGTGCCTGAATGGGGAACAAGGGGGAGCGAAATGTTAGGGAAAAGCGAACACGGTGTTTTGTTTTTCAACAAGAGCAGCGCTGGAGAGCGAGCGGGGGTGTCAAAAGCCCCAGAGAGACTTGTGCACAATTTCTCTGCTTTCTCATGAGGTGCTTCTCCCCCAGGCACTGGAGCAATGGAGCGGAGTTGAATACGCCACGGCATGCAGAATATATTTGAATTGCCAAGCTCCGTGCAAAGCTTCCCATGCTAAGCTGTGCTCCTAGCCCTCCCTGCAGCCAAGAAGGACAAAACCTATGTTAGGCTGGATAGTCTGTGATAGGCTGGATGCCACAATGAGGCTGGAGGGGAGGGGTTGTTCTCACAGCAATGCACATGCGCCTGCCATGAATGTTAATAGTTGCATGCTCCGTCGACAGGATGTGGCCTCCTGGGGTCGGAAACAGAGGACTGTGCATTTCACATGCACTGTGCAAAAGCAGTCTGATCAGTAGGACTGATCTTCAGAAGGGCTCAGTATCCCCAACTGCAACTGAACTCAGGGCAGCTGCTGGTGTCCAGTCAGTACCGCAGAAATCAGACTGTGTGCACACTACTGCTATGAGAACGTGTTTTGCCTTTGGAATGGACCAGATTGCCCTGAATTTTGAATATTTAAAAAAAAATCTTTTTAGGGAAGACTACCCCATCACCCACCCCCTAAATAGTCTTCACCTCTCTCCACTTCATATTAAACTGTGCTGTGTTAACATACATTCTCTGTGCATTTCAGAGGCATGGTGTGAATACCTCCAGCAAAATGCAGCTTGATGTATTTGCCAAATGGTGTTTGCTTCTCTGCTGATGGGGTCATGAGACAGTTGTTTTATTTTCATAAGAAAAGACTGGCATGAGCTGGAAAAAGGCATTTCTATTTCATGGGAAATTCCAACAGTTTGATTTTTTTTTGTTTTAGGTCCAAAAAAAATCTACATTTCAGAATTTGCCATAGAACTGAAATTCTTAACTTTTTTGGATTCTGGACCTTTGAAGCATTTTGTTTAGGTAATGTCAAAACGTTATATTGTAAAATATTGACTAATATATAAATGTCAAATTATACTATCACCAGAAACTTTAATTTTTTATATAATATAATAGTTGAAATGAAATGAGTCAAACCACATTTTTACCTTATCAGAACATAATGTTTGGCCATTACTGAGACAAGAAAGATAAAATAATTTAGACATTTTCCCCTGTTCTGATTTAGATGATGCTACAGTTTCTGATGGAGAAAGTTTTCATCGAAAATTTTGCAACCAGCTCTAGAAAATAAATGACTAGGCTTTTCACTCCCCCTCTGAACAACACACTCTCATTCTGGCCATGTGATGAGGGCAGGCTAAGAGAGAGAGTGTTTTTGGAGGCACCTGAATTACAATATTGGTAGTACATTCCTATCTGAAAAGCATATCCCAACTATGCAGCAGGTCCTTTTTCAGAACCATATGCCAGTGACTGTGAAGAGATTTCATTTCAAAATAACATTAAGTATATTTTTTTCAGAGCAGAGTTGCTTAAAAAACACCTTATTGCTTAATGTAGCACCTGACGCAATCTAAGGTGCTGCCCAGACCCAGCTCCATGTGATGCTATGAAAGAGGAAATTGTAACTATATCGCCACAGGTGCTTACAGAAAGGTGGGCTGAATCTCCTTTTCAAACGGTCCCCTTTTTTCTGTTCCTGCAGCTTGCTTGTCTCTCACCACCCAGTGGTGAGACGTGCTGCCTCCTTGATCTGGGAAGCTGTCTGATGCTGGAGGCCAGCGAAATCCACTTACCAGAAACATGTGGAAGAATGAGAAGCGTCCATTAATCTCACAACCTGCTGTATTGGAGCCATGTGGCCATGTGCTGGCCCCATTTCACAGTAGGGACATTGGAATTTACATGCCTTAGGGGACACTAGAGACAAGTCCGGGCTGTGTGAGAGTTGTAGTTTCTGTGGGATCATAGCCTTTTAGTATGGGGAAGCCCCAGCTCCAGCTTTCCCTGCTTTATGTACTTGTTTTCTTCAAGACCCCATGGCACAGGCACCTTCCTTCGGCTGGGAGGGGCAGAAAATGAAGAGAGGAAGGTCCCAAAAGCTAGGTAGTTGTGTTAACAGTCACTCAGTTCCACTTTTCAGCTGAAGGTGGCTCAGAAGAGTCCAAACAGGTTTACTGAACCCCTGGATTCACCATGGCAGTGCCATCCTTACTATCAATCAGCCATAGGGGTCACTGCAGAGAGACAAAATATTGAATAGCCAGCATGTCATGGCTGTGCAAGCAGTAAGGGGAAGCAATTCCCTGGAGTCTCTGATACAGTATGGTGTGAGCCACACCCCAAACTGAATCCAGCTCCCAAGCTGCCATCTGTGCAAACACAGAAGCCAACTGCAGGGCCTTTTGCTAACACCCCTGGTGGTACATCGAGCATATCTCAGGTTCATAAGTGTTCATCTCAGTCCACCACTTCAGCAGCCACATGTAAAAGCCAACCTTACTGCACAGCTCTCTAAAAGAACTCTTCCCAAGCTGTTCCACAACTTCCTTTGCAAGCTGCAACATGATTTTTCCTGGTGAACAGTGGTCACCAACAGGTGTTGTAGCCATTTTAAATGAGAAACAATCATAGCAGGAACAGTGTTACCTAAAATTGCCATTAAACTGGAGGAAAGAAAAACACAGCACTTGAAATTGCTTTGCAATCTGCAGAATGTCACACTAATCAATGTCAACTGAATGCTACTTCATTGCATGAATTTCTTTGTCATATTTGTTTCATACACAAGATGGTAATTAATATTGATTTTGCTTCCTGACACACAAAGTTTTCTTTATATTAATCAGATGGATTTCTTGTGTCTTTTCCCCAAATTTAGGAGATTAAAACATAGAAATTGAGGATTGGCTTTTCTCCAGAAAACTGCAAAAGCCTTCCAATAATCCCTTTGTTAGGAAAGGAAATGGGATTTATAAATGAACACCATGCATGTGCCCTGCTTGCCCAGACGTGGGGATTGAGAACCAGATTTTTCAAGAAATTTAGGTGCCTAAAGAAACAGACAGGTGTTCAAAGACACTAAGGCTCCTAACTTAGGGCCATCACAGTAGTTGGTTACACCTTAAGCATGAATGGTTTCCATTCTACTTTCGTTTTGTTAGCTGTATATTGGTGTTTTCCAGCCAAAGCAGTTTACAGTGCCATAGCTTCAATAACAGGTTTGACCTCCTGACTCCTTGATTCCTAAATCCAGGTGGCCAGCTACTCAGTTGTTATAAAATATAAATTCCCTACAAAATGCAAATTAGAGAAACTGCAGAGACAAAGCATGGAAGTGTAAACAGGGTGCTGAGATGGGGACATTTGGATATGCAGATGATATTGCTATACTGCCTACATCTCCACCTGGGAGCCTGATTCTCCATGGCTTTGTGCATTTAGACCAGACATTTCTACCGGTGCACAGTGAACGTAGACTGCTCCTGCTGTGGTTGAGAAAGATTTTACATTCACTCTGCAAAGCTGTAAATGCTTACACGAGATGGAAGAATCAAGCCCAACATTGCATGTATGGGAAAAGAAGGGAGGTGGGGAGGAGGAGGCAGCATGTGGAAGGAGAGGTTGGAGGTGTATAAATAATGTGTAGGCAGGAGGCGGTGAGGGAAGGAGGTATTGCTCTGTGTTTGTACTGCACATAGCACAAGGGAGTCCTAGTTCTGTATTCATGAGCAAGGATCCCCTTCCCCAGCAATGGGTTTCCTAAAGCAGAACTGCCTAGGAATGTTTCCATGGAGAGTCGGACCCTGTTCTCTGCTACTGAAAAGGGATGATCTGGTGAGGGTAGGGCGCTGGCCTTGTAGGAGTCACCAGCTACGGATTCTGGCCAAGTCAGCCAGGATTTCTCCAGGGTTTACCCCTTTTCTGGCTGTGTAGGTCTGATTCAAGCTCTGCATACGTAAATCCCTGCCTCTCAGTGAGGATGGGGTGGATGGATATGTTGTAAATTCCCTCAGCAGAAAATATGATAGGAGGGCAGGGGGCTATATTGAGTAGCTGAGTCATCTAAACCTCTTTCTCCTCTCACTGCAGATATTGCTGTGTTTTCAGGACCTGAGTCTATGATGACACTTCATCTTCAGGGTCTGTGAAGAGAGAAGCACCGTGGTGCTATTGCCCCATCATTCCCCATGGTGGAGAGGGAGACCAGCCTCCACTGCAAAGGGGCCATTATTAGGGTTACTGCAACATCCTTATTCCCTCAGGCTATGTCTACACTTGTTAATTTAAGTCGACTTAGCATGTCTACACTTAAATTTTAAGTCGACTTTGGGGGGGCCCTACAAAGTTGACCTAGAGTGTCCACACTGGATGCTCTAGGTCAACTTGTAGGGGCTAGGGGGACCTTGGACTGGTCCATGGTGGTGGGTGGGCACCCCTTGCCAAGTGCCAGGGCGCTCAGCCTTTGCCCCATTGTACCTGAGTACGATGGGGCAAAGGGGGACAGAGACACTGGCAGGGCATTGGAGCAGGGTGGGCAGGGCTCTGCCCTGCCCTGTGGGGGGGCAAGCCAGGCTCTCCATGTGCCACCCACCCTGGCAGGGAGGGCAGTGGGGGAGTCCTGGAGAGCCCTAAGTTGACTTACAGTCAATTGAGGGCTACTCCAGGTCTACATTGGCTTAAGTCGACTTTAGAAAGTCGACTTAAGCCAAAAGTCGACTTAAAACGAGGTTTTAGAAAGTGGACTTAATTTTCCTTAAGTCGACTTAAGCAGCTTGCTTAAGTCGACTTAAGGAAGTGTAGTGTAGACGCAGAGTAAATTAAGTCGACTTAAGCAAGTTTAAGTCGACTGAATTTACAAGTGTAGGGCGCACCCTCAGATTGCACACTTTGCACCTTGGTGTAGGCAACTCCCCTGGACTCCCTACTTCTGATGTCCTTTCTCAGAAATTCTTCCAGATCTCGACTCCCTATCTCCTCACCTCCACCTGTGTAGGTGGATGTGAAGCTCAAGATCAGCTGCTCAGGACCAATCCAATAGGTGAAGCTCATACGATATCAGTCATGTCATGCAGCTGGACTTCCATTTTTGGAACACATTTTTTTTGCCTGAATATAGTTTTGTTCCTGGACATTTAAGCAGAATTCCTTTTTGGCCATACTTTCAAATTAGGGTCTGTTAATAAATAAGTCTAAAAAGGTCAATAAAGGATGAACAGCTGCTATTGGCTAGTTATAGACATTCATTTTAGACAGTTACAAGTCATGGGTTAGATCACCAAACTCTAGAACAACTAACTATTTATTAAAGCATCTGTTATTCAGTTTATTATCTCTATCTATAAAAGGACCTTTCATACTTCTGTCCTATTTCCTTTTCTCATCTCAGGTTGCCTTGCTGTGACTCTAACACAAGAATGTTAAGCCTTCTCTGGGCTGTGTGTGTGAATTTCATTTTCACAGTGTTTCCCTGGAGGAAAAATATCCTGCTTTAAAAATAAAAATAATAATCATAATAAGAAATTCTCCTTGTTGTTGCATGTCACTGAGTGACCTCTTGCCATGATCCCCAGCAGGACAATCATGGAAATCATTTATTCATATGTGCAAGGTACAAAAGGTAGAACCTAGAAACAAGTACAAGAGGAAAAGAGGACGGGGGCTAATGAAAACGTATTCTCTTTTGTTTCTCAACATCGTTTTGTTCATGTATCTGAATGGACATTTAGTGTCTGTTTCCATAGCTACATGTAGCAAAACAGAGAGAAAGCAAAGCAAAAGTAATTGAAAATGCTGGCGCTGACATCAAAGAAAATATCAAGATAAAAGCTGTGCTAAAAATGGGGACAAAGAGAAAACGAGGCAGAGAAAATGGAAGAATAAACAAAAGCTGTTGGTAACATTTATTTCCATGGTACTGTTAGCCTTTTGGTTGGGAACAGCACCTGCAGTAGGCAAGAATTCAAATCTACCATATACATTTTTACTAAGTTTTTATTCTACTAAAAGATTAGCATCCCAGCAGGGTGCTGGTCAGATATACCAGCAGAGACTGGCCCTGACCTGAAGAGCTTACAGGCTCAATATATGAGGCAGACAAAAGCAGGACTATGAGCCCCATTTTACCAATGGAGAAACTGAACATTAAGTAACTTGCCCAAGGTCCCGCAGCTACTCTGTGTCGGAACCATGGATTGAACCCTAGTGTCTTGACTCCTAGACTAGTGCCCTCAAACAAGATCACTTTTTTCCTTGCTCTAGTACATCCATGTGACCTGTTGCAATAACATATTTACTCCAGAGGCTTCTGTCTGGACCTAATTCTGTGATGAGGACAGCCTAGCAGCAGCAGAATTGGATCCTGAAGATTGTTAGAAAGGACCCCCGAGGAGGCAACAGCATCTGCCAGCTCTCAGACAAATCCTTTTGCACTCTTTAACAATGCAGCTAAGATACCTGATGTAGCCTCTTTTGACCACATCCTCTTGCCTATGACAGGGCAGACTTGTACATGGATGAATGTTCAAGGAACAGAAGCCAGCTGGATCTAGAGATCATGGCTCACCATTGCAATCCAACAGAGTCCTGTGGCACTTTTAAAGACTAACAGATTTATTTATCGCATGAGCTTTCATGGGAGAAAATCCAACTTCGTCAGATGCTTTGAAGATGGGAAAGTTACAGAATGGGAGGAAATTAAATGCAGGGGAGTGTATGACATAGGATCAGGTCCCTGCATTTAATTTCCTCCCATTCTGTAACTTTCCCATCTTCAAAGCGTCTGACGAAGTGGGATTTTCTCCCACGAAAGCTCATGCAATAAATAAATCTGTTAGTCTTTAAAAGTGCCACAAGACTCTGTTGTCTTTCTACAATAGACTAACACGGCTACCCCTTTGGAATTTCATTGCAATCCACTTAGTGTAGTCATTTACCTATGTGTGGGGAAAACTATTCTTGTTATCCACTTTAAGATTTATTTTGCATTGTTGTTATTTTTATTAATAATAATTATTTGTATTGCACTAGCATCTGGAGGCCTCAACTGAAATTAGAACCCCATTGCATGAGGTCCTGCACAAACAACAGTGAAATATAGAAGCTGCCCAGAAGAGCATGCAGTCTAAATAGACGAGACAGACAAAGTGCAGATGAGGAAACAGAGATGCAGAGAGGGGGAAGTGACTTGCGCAAGATCACACAGAAGGTCAGTGGCAGAATTGGGGATAGAAGCAGAGGCTTTTGAGTTTCAGTCCTTAAATTGGGTCCCCTCCAAAATATAGGCAGCCTGAGTCACTAGTTGATTTTGAAGACCCTAGCCATTGACTATGATGTATTGAGTGTGCCTTTATTCTTTTCATTTGATGGATGCTTGGTCATTTGTGGCAGTTTTATCCTTTGATATCCAGTCTCCTTTCTCTATTCTAAGTTTAATAAGTGTTTTGAACAACAAACCAACCCTTCCCCCACCCTTTTTTTCAATCACACCGCCACCCCACCCCAAATTTAGCAGCAAATCTTTTATTCTCTCATGTCTATGAATTTGGAATCGCTGGCCAAAGAAGGCAGGTTATATGGGTAAATACTGTGCAGCTAGCATTTAATTTCAGCTGCAATGAGTTGAAAAATATTGTATAATGAGTTATAGATCTGCTTTCACTGAGCCCCAAATGTGCTGGCTAATGAATTATTCCTATTTATTGCACATGTGTGTTGCTATATAGCTTAGCTTGTTTAATGCATTAATGCTGCCTTTGCTCTAACACATCAGGAAAGAATGCAGATGATCACAGACTGCTAAATCTTTCTATTTAGTGTCAGATAAAAGTTAAAGATCATGCTGCAGCAAATATTTCAAATCAAGAATCCAACAAGTCAAAAGTGCTCTATTGTCCCTGGGGTACCATCTCTATATAGTTTACCATGGAAATGCAAATTGCTTAGCTGAGGCTTTTCTGTCATGATGACTCTGTCATTTAAAAGTTCACTGTAAATTCCGTATGCAGAACCTGTTTCAAGATAGGAATCAGTGATTCCCAGAAAAGTGATTCCTTTCTCTTCAGATCTCCATAGGGGATATCTGCATTTCTGAAGGTGCTTGTGGCTCTCCTCACCCGAGGATGTGAGTATTACAGAACCGAGAGCAGAAAGCACAGAGGGGGCATGCGTGTTTCTAAAATAATAATTTTTGACGAGGGTGACTGCCTGGGGCTTTGCCAAGATTCTGAGTCCCTCACATCTGTGCAGATTTTTAAGGGCAAGGGTGATTAATCACTGGAACAGACTCCCAAGGGAAGTTGTAGATTCTCCATCTCTTGCTGTCTTAAAATCAGATGATATGATTTTCTGGAAGATATCTTTAGTCATGTTGTTAGGCTCTGTATGTGGTGAGTAGGTAAAATTCTCTGAGCTCTGCTATGCAGAAGGTCAGACTAGTTGAGCTAATGGTCCATTCTGATCTTAAATTCAATAAAACTATGGTTGAGGTCCTCCTCCATGTGGTTTGTCAGCTCTTTGGGGCAGGGACCTCTTTTTGTTCTGTGCTGGCACAGCACCGGCACTGTAAAGTCCTAGGACTTGAGTGGAGCTCCTAGGTCCAATTGAGATCGAGGTAGCTGTGTTTCAGAGAAGCTGTATGCACAGTGTGTAGCTGTTGGTGAAAAGAGCTATGCATTTGGAAGATATTTACAGGATATTAGTGGAAGATGCTTTGGTTTCGTCTTCCCTCTGCTGCTTTCCTATTAGTCAGTTTTTATCTACCCACACTAAGACTAGAGACTTAAACCTTGGGCTTGACAGTACAGAGAAATTATGTGCGGGAACTATATACCCTCCTTACAAAGGTGCCGTACATAAGCCATGCAGCAGCTTGTTTAGTCCATGAAATATAAGGCCACTCTGCTGGTCTCCAGCTGGGATCATGAACACTAACAAACCCTTTCCAAACCAAGCATGACCTTGATCAAAGGTCACCTCTAAGTCACACTTAATAGCAATAAACATACTTTTTCCCCCTTACCTAGTGACTTCCATCTAAGGGTCCCAGTGTCTCTGACATAAATGGGGTAAGATGCACAGCTCCCCTCCATGAGAAGGTCAGGATTATGCCTGTTTTAGCTATGGGGAAACCAAGGCAAAGAGTGAACAAGTGATTTGCGTAATAGTAAATCAGTGGCAGAGCAAGGATTGGGGCCCTGACCAGCTATCACCTAGCTCTGTGCTTTAACCACTGAACCCCCATGTGGAGACATGGCTAGGAATCATATATAATGCCCTATTGTTCGATCATAGCAGTCCTTCTTTTGTATGGCTCTTTGTCCCTTGGCCAACCTGACTTCAGTCCCTTAGAATTCCAGAGCTCCCCATGTGTGTTCCTAAGCAGAGAGCTCATGTAAATGTTTCCCTTGGGCTGTATGCACACTTAAGGGAGGGGAAGGACACCTCAGATCCCTTGGTCTTCTCACCAGGGAACCTGAGTCTGTTTTGCAGACCAAATGCTCCACAGAAGAAAGTCATCAAGGCAGCAGCAGCTCTCGTCCACGGGCATGTAGCTGTTTGCAAAACACACTTGCCTTGAACTTTCAACTCCAGGTTGTCCAGCTATCCTGGCACGCAGAAAAGATGGTGCTGTATATTATCACTGCATCAAGGGAAGAGAATATTAACCTCTCTTACTTCCAGTGGTTGGGCCTGAGATCATCCAGTGGAGGAAATTGGCATAGTTTTTATTGATTTCAGCTAATCAACACTGGTTTACACCAGAGAGGGATCTGGCCTTTTTTCTCTATGATCAAAGGTGACTATTAACTTTTCCTTCCCATAGCTGGTCATTTTCAAGCAATCCAAATGGAAGCCAGGAGGAGATTGCCAGTTGAGCTCACTAACCTTCTGGTACCATGTCTTCTGTTCATGGCCTCAAGGAAAAGCCTGCATGAGTAGACGTACTATATAGATTATAATTTAAAATCTATTAACTCTGAACTGTGGGACGGCACATAAACTTAAATGGCCCTTGCAATAACTGCAGCAAGTTCCCATTCCTAGTTATTCCTATAAATCACACCAGATAAGCTGGGGCCAAATCGATGGGGAAAAAATATACCACAACATTGGATTTCATCACACATGACTTGAACAATTACTTATCTGTCCTGTGGCATGAGGAATCATGAAAATTAATAATCTCCCTCTGCCCAAAGAAAGTGCATGTGGGGGCAATGTTACCTAGAGTATACTCCTTGCTTAAAGCTATCCATTAATTTTTTTTTTTTTTTGGACTTACAACTGATCAATTGCGTTTTAAAACTGCTATAATACTAAAAATACTTAATGGGATTTCTTTTCTTCATTTTACAATCTGCTTCTCCAGGAGTCTTCTCTTACTGCCTTTTTCACATAACATTTCTGCCTTATTAGACGGCTTCCTGTGTCTTCGTACGCTTATGGCCAGCTTACAGTTCTGACCAAAATTCAGGGTGCAAATGAGTTACCTCTAGAATTTGGACCAGTGCTAGCATGTGTGTTCTGTTTTGAAGGAACCAGATTGAAAATTAATACTGGGATAAGTTCCAGAAGGGTAGCCATGTTAGTCTATATATAGCAAAAACAACGAAAGTCCTGTGGTACCTTAAAGACTACCAGATATCTTCATTATGTATTACATATATTTATATTTTATATATTGATATATATTAATATATGTGTTAGTCTTTAAAGTGCTACAGGACTTTTGTTGTTAATACTTGGATGTATTTTCTCATACGCCATATAGCTGACCAATGGAATTCCCTGCCATAGGTTCTTGTAGAGGTCAATATATTTTCAGGCTTAAAAGGAATGCAGATGTGTGTGAGGAATGAGCGGAGGAGAGGTGGAGGCTCAGCACAATGGCGTCCTGGTTTATGACAAGGGGTCCAAGGCACCACAGGAATTCTCCTACTAATTAATAACCAGCACTATACTATTTTTCATGTTAAAAATTAAAAGGAAACTGACAAATACAGTATAAATCATAACGATAAATTATTGTTATGTGACATTTATTTATTGCAGAGCTTCAGGTGCTATAAGTGTATGGGTGGGCAACAATTAAAAAGTAATTTAGAAAAATGCTAACCAAACTTTTTCAAACTTGATAAAATGCTCTGCTCAATTTTAGATGAAGGGCTGTCTCCTTTTCTTAGTTTTTTAAGCTTCCTGGAGTGGTCTAGTAATAATAATTAAGGTGTAACAGGGCTACCTCAGTTGTAAGCTATTGGAAAGCGGGTGAAAGTTTAGAAATGTTCCAATCACCTGTAACAGAAGTGGCTGAAGAGAGCTACAAAAGGGAGATAGATTGGATTATTACAAGTGAAAGTCTATTGATCAATTCTGAAAACAAGAATAGAATGAGACTGGAAACTAGGACTAATTGGTGAAAAAATAATGAGAGGTTGGACTATTCTATCTATTCCTCACCACCCTCCTCTCCTCTTCCCCCTCTCCCCCCCCCCCCCCCCGTCTCCCCAGGATCTTTAAAAAGAGACTTCCGAGGGAATCAAAAGGGGAATGGGCTCTTTTGAAATTCCTGAGGGAAAGGCTATGGGGCTTCCAATTGGTTCCAGAGACCCTGTCCTTTATTTTGAGCCTCCAAGGGCACTGTAACATTCTAACACCCAGATCTCAGCATATCAAGGGGATTACAATGAGTTTTGATTATTTGGTTGTCTCTGGGCCCATTTTTGCTGTCAAAATGAACCCAACAATGGGGTTGTTTTTCTTTTCATCCTGTGTTTGTACAGCATCTAACACAACGTGGTCCTGGTCCATAAGTGCTACCTCATTCCAAATAATGAACATCAATAACAACCATTATTACCAAAGTTACTGCCGTTGTTTTTCATCAGTCCATCCTACTTGGTCCATCTTTCCTCAAATATCTCAGCTGCCAGCATGAAACAGACAGCAAGTATCTCCATTTCTCTTAATTCTTTTATCCCTGTCACCTAAGTTTCTATTTAGAATCCTTTTATCAGCTTGCAACCCTGTGCAATTCATCAGTGTAGATGCCACAGGAAATCCATAGAGCCAGCCTCTGAAGTCAATGAGGCTATGAGAGATGTAAGGCAGTACGCAATAGGAAGGAGGGAGGCAGGAATCAGCCCATGGTATTAAGAAGGATTAGTCTCATCAGCAACGTTCATATTACTTGGCACTTGAAGAGCGTGCAGGAAACTCATTAAGTGCATCTGAGAAATCAAAGCCGTTTGGGGGATTGGGACTAGGCTATGCAGTCTTTTCCTACAAGTCACAAAGGTTCAGAATTGATCTAGAAAAACAGGTAGTGGAAATTGTTGTATTTAGTGACTGAACAGTGGCCTCAATGAAAAGAGCTGGGCCCTCAGCCTGGTTGCCTGATAGACACTTGTTCTCCATCTTTAAAACTGGCCTAGATTGATTCTCAGCAGAGAAAACAAAAAGGGAACGTGCTTGCGGATCAAATTCCTTTCGGACCCTAAGATGGGACACTTCTAGAAAAGATTCAATGCTCATAGGACAAGGGAGTCTGGGGGCTTATCATCCTAGGGCTGTATTTGTTCTTGGGACAAATGAAGGTCTCCCATTTGCAGGGCTTGTCTCTTAGTACCACATAGTAGAGAATGTCTTGTTAGCCACCTAAAGGTCACGGGGCTCAAGCAGATTTTATTAAACACTTCAATCCCCTGGCTTTGGTGATAAAGCTAGATAAGGTCTCAAGCTGTGGTTTTATATTGCAAATATTTATCTATCACATCAAATGCCTTTGACAATGTGTGCCGAGTAACTGGGTGTTTGCAGCCTTGTAAAAGAGAAGCCAGATGTCCTCAGCCCTTCTCGTTTAGCATAGGTTGCCATCATTAAAACTAACCCAGCTGTGAGTTTGTGTTTGATGGGACATTACAGACAGCTACAGAAGAGGAGATGATATTTCACCTTTGATTTTTTTCTTCTTCATACTTTGTTTTAAAGCAGGGGGGAAGCCAGCCCCTGTATTCTAGCTGGGCCCCTGCAAGTGCAGGGTGGGTCTGGCCAAAGGCAGCTTTAGATATGTGAGAGAGGGGGAGAGCCACAGTACCTGGGCTGGCAGTGGCATGAACTTTGCTGTTGCAGCTGTGGCATCACTGTGAGCCGGGCAGAGGCACTGGCACCTCAGCTCCGCTTGCAGCTGTGGAGCCCTGCCACTGTGGAGCCCTGCTTGCATCTACTGGGTGGCTCCACAGCCACCACAGCGAAGTTTGCACTGCTGCTGGGGGCTAAGGTGGGTGGACCTCAGGGCCAAGTGGGTGGCCCCTGGCCCACCTCAGCCCACTTGTGGCTACACCCCTGTTCTAAAGCCAAATCATATCAGTGTGGCTTAGGGGGACTGGCAGATGTCTGCTGACATAAAGAATAACTGCAGCTTTATCGCTGGTAGGGTGTAGGTACCTGCAATGTGATCCCATGTCTGGGAGGGCAGATCTTCCAAGTTCCAGTTGCCAAGTTCCAAAGGGGTAGCCATGTTAGTCTAGGTCAGCAAAACAAACAAGGAGTCCTGTGGCGCTTTTAAAGACTAACAAATTTATTTATCATATGAGCTTTCTTGGGAGAAAATCCCACTTCCTCAGATGCTTTGAATTGCCAGAACTCCTTCCTTTTGCTGTAGCTATGTGGCTATACAACAGGTAAGGATCTGGCCCCTACTGTCTCACTCTTAGCATCCCACCTGAGCTTTAACGCAGAGGAGAGGTAGCAGTGAGCCCTGGAAAAGCTGGCTGCCTTCTGTGTGGGTATGTTGTGGTGTTTCTGTGAACCAAGCTGCTGTCAAGAAGGAAGGGAAAGGAAACCTGCCCTGCACCGTGCTTCCCACAGCAGACATGGAAAGACTGAGACATTCAGCTCAACTTCACTTGGGCCTGTGATTGCACTGGAGTGTTAGATGGTCGATATTTGAATTCTATGGTTTTGGAGACTGTGACGCATGTGGATCGGGGGGGAAGGGTAGTTTTGTGGTGAAAACACTGTCTGAGGATCCTGATGATCTATGTTCAGTTTCTGGCTCTGCTTAGGACTGGATTTGTGTAGATATTTAGGTGCCTAAAGATGCACTCCTGTTGGTTTAGCACTCTTATGAATTCTATTAGGTGCCTATCTGAATCTTTGGGCCCCTAAACAGCTTAACATATGGTCCTTCATTTCTCTGTGCCTCAGTTTTCCTATTTGTAAAATATTTCTTTAACAACTCATTGGCGTTTATGAAGCTAAACTGTTAGTATATGTGATGTATTCGGTAGCTGGGGTGATGGGGGGTCATGCATGTCCTTAGACAGTGATAGTTGAC
Organism: Pelusios castaneus; assembly: GCA_007922175.1. Taxonomy (NCBI): domain Eukaryota; kingdom Metazoa; phylum Chordata; order Testudines; family Pelomedusidae; genus Pelusios; species Pelusios castaneus. The sequence goes on from ML685896.1 coordinate 2,872,482, forward strand.
AAACGGGGGATAATATCAAGTTTCTCAGGAGCTATGAAATACAAGAAAGGCCTTCTTGTGCTGGCTTATCAAGAGAAATTTGGGGCCCTTTTACATCATGTTCACAGGGACCCATCCCCGCCCGCTTCACTATATTTCAGATATTTGAGGGGGACCCCTGAGTTTGGGACTTGGTAAAATTGTTTTGCTTTGCCGCCCTCTCTTCATCCCTGATCATGCACCAAAATGAGAACCCTTCAGGGAAGCAGAGACATGGAACGTGAGTGGCTGAGAAGATAAGAATGGCCATATTGGGTCAGACCAATGGTCCATCTAGCCCAGTATCCTGTCTTCCCACAGTGACCATTGCCAGGTGCTTCAGAGGGAATAAATAGACCAGGTAATCCTCAAGTGATCCACACCATTCCTCTGGCCATTCCCACCTTCTGGCAAACAGCAGTCCCTGTCTATCCTGGCTAATAGCCCTTGATTGACCTATCCTCCATAAATTAATCTAGCTGTTTTTTTAATCCTGTTATAGGCTTGTCCTTTACAGCATCCTCTAAAAAGGAATCCCATAGGTTGACTATGCATTTTGTGAAGCAATACTTCCTTCTTTTTTTATTTTAAATCTGCTGCCTATTAATTTCATTGGGTGACCCCTAGTTTTTGTGTTATGAGAAGTAAGTAATACTTCCTTATTGACTTTCTCCACACCAGTCATGATCTTACAGACTTCTTCTAGGGATCTCTTTTCCAAGCTTAAAAGTCCCAGTCTTATTAATTTCTCTTCATATGGAAGCTTTTCCATACCTATAATCATTTTAGTTGCCCTTTTCTATACTTTTTTTCCAATTCCACTATATCTTTTTGAGAGGGGGTGATCAGATCTGTATGCATTATTCAATAGATGGCGCTACCATGGATTTATAGAGAGGCAATAAAATATTTTGTGTCCTCTTATCTATCCCTTTCCTAATGATTCCCAACATTCTGTTAGGTTTTTTTTTTTTTTTTTTTTTTTTTTTTTTTTTTTACTGCAGCTGCACATTGAGTGGATGTTCTTAGAGAACTGTCCATAATGACTCCAAGATCTCTTTTTTGAGTGGTAGCAGCTAATTTTGACCCCATTTCTTTTATATGTGTCAGTGGGATTATGCTTTCCAGAGTGCATTACTTCGTATTTATCAAATTGAATGTCACCTGCCATTTTGTTGTCCAGTCACCTAATTTTTGAGATCCCTTTGTGACTCTTCAGAGCTTGCTTTGATTTAAACATCTTGAATAGCTTTGTATCATCTGCAAATTTTGCTACCTCACTGTTTACTCCTTTTTCCAGATCATTTATGAACATATTAAACAATACTGGTCCCAGTACAGAGCCCTGGGTAACACCTTTATTTACGTCTCTCCATTCTGAAAACTGATCATTTATTCCTACCTTTTGTTTCCTATCTTTTAAACACCTACTGATCCAGGAGAGGACCTTTCCTCTTCTCCCATGATCACTTATCACTTGACTTATGAGGAGAGACTGAAGGAACTAGGCTTATTTAGTCTACAGAAGAGAAGACTGAGGGGAGATTTGATAGCAACCTTCAACTACTTGAAGGGGTGCTCCAAAGTGGAGGGAGCTAGGCTGTTCTCGATGGTAACGGCGGACAGAACAAGGAGCAATGGTTTCAAATTACAGCTGGGGAGGTCAAGGTTGGATATTAGGAAAAACTTTCTCACTAGGAGGATGGTGAAGCATTGGAATGGGCTACCTAAGGAGGTTGTAGAATCTCCATCTTTGGAGATTTTTAAGGCCCAGTTAGACAAAACCCTGGCTGGGGTGATTTAGTGGGAATGGTTCTGCTTTTTAGTAGGGGATTGGACTAGATGACCTCATGAGGTCCCTTCCATCCCTATTGTTCTATGATTCTTACTTTGCTTAAGAGTCTTTGGTGAGGGACCTTGTCAAAGGTTTTCTGAAAATCTAAGTACACTATATCCACTGGATCACCGTTGTCCATATGCTAGTTGATCCCCTCAAATAATTCCAGTAGATTGGTGAGGCATGATTTACCTTTACAAAAACCATGTTGACTCTTCCTCAACAAATCATATTCATCTATGAGTCTGATAATTCTGTTCTTTACTATAGTTTCAAACAATTTGCCTGGTACTGAAGTTAAGCTTACTGGCCTGTAATTCCTTGCATTGCCTCTGGAGCCTTTTAAAAATTGGCATCACATTAGCTATCCTCCAGGCATCTGGTAGAGGAGCTGATTAAATGATAGCTTACATAACAGAGATAGTAGTTCTGCAATTTCACATCTGAGTTACTTCAGAACTCTTGGGTGGGTACCATCTGGTCCTGGTGACTTATTACTATTTAAGGTAATTCAGAAGTCTCTCTGTCCTCCCTTCCCAGCACTTCCTTTCTATTAATGAACCCAGGACTTCATTAGCAACATAGTTTGAAGGACCCCTCAGGAGCACCCTCAAAGTCTTTAGAGACAACAAAAATAATAGAGGCCAATCCAGCTCCTTAGAACCGCTGTGGATGCTGGAAGGGAGTTGAAGAGGGAAAGATGCACTGCAGCTCTTGCTTCTGCGTAGCTGGGAAAGTGAGAGAAAAAGCTGAGTGAAGAGAATGACCTGTATTGTCTGAGCCAAAGGGGCATTACTGAGAGACTGGGGCCTGGTCTGCACTGGAAAATTAGGTCAGCATAATCATTACCTCGCTTGGGATGTGAAAAATCCATATCCCTGAGCAGCGAAGCTAAGCTGACCTCAGTCCCTGTGTCGGCAGCCCTATGTCAATGTGAGAATTCTTCCTTTGACCTAACCACCATCTGGCAGGGAGGTGGATTAGCTACACCTGTGGAGAACTGCTCTCGGCATCAGACGTAGCGTCTACACTCAAGTGGCACGGTGGTGGCGTTTTGAGGATAAACAAGCCCTCAGAAATGGGTCTCACTTCTTCTAAGGGACTCGCTACACTGCAGCTGGAGATGTGATTGCAGCTTGTGTGGACAGACCCAAGTAACTCTGATCCCACTAGACCAAGGCTAGCTTGCGTCACAAGACCAGTGGGGCTCTGGTGATGGGCCCGTCTCACTGGTACAACCCTGTACAGGTTATCCTTCGTGCCCACCCCATTACATCAGTGTCTCCGAGCGAACTGAGCTAACCAAGGCTGTGCTGATTCCAATCAGCCCCTCCACTGGGCTGGTGTAAGGCAATTGATCAACCTGATCCCCCTGGAGCACTTCCAAGGGGAGGAGAGAGAGAATACTGTCACGTTCACTATTCTGTCACTGAACTCCTGACCCTTCCTGCCCAGGATGGAAGTAGAACTACTATCTTAAAGATAACAGGTCATAAAGGCACCATGGCAGCCAATGAATGCCCCGAGTTAATTTTACAAACCAATCGGCCTGTAATTAATGACACTCCTGAAGCACAGTGTTCATGGCCAGAGGAAACCAATCGAAGAAAATGTGACAAAATGGAAAATGCTACAGTGCATTCATCATTTACTGACTTCAGGGCAATGACCTCCAGACTGCAGGCCCCAACTCGTTGTGAGTAGAAAAGTCCATTTGTTTTAGTCTCTCACCCTGGACCTTTCCATGTGGGCTGCTCATCCTTAAAGCTCACACATATGCCAAGAGCACAGATTAATGGGAAGAGGAGCGGGACGTGGGTCAGGCAAACAGAAACTTGGAATTTGTGGCTGGATTGTGCCCATAGGCCCATTCCTGAGCCAGGGGCAATGCATAATTGCATCACTCCAGGAGAGTCGTAGTGAAGTTCTGTGACTCACAGACACTACCCTCAAGTACAGTTCATCCCCTGCTTCCTCTTAGCTTCAGGTGAACTAATAGTTAGACTAGCAGCAAATCACAATACTCCTCATGCTGACTCAGCTATACTGGCCAGTGACTAGAAGAGGTAGTTCCTGTTCCTCACCAGAGTGTTCTGGGCTTATGGTAAGTGGGCAAATGACACCAACTTATTCCTGCATGCCTGGTCTCAGGGTCTGAGTAGCACACAAAGGGATGTATAGTGAGTTCTCCTTCCCCGGTGTATACCAAAGTCACAATCCAGCTCTTGGAATTATCTCTTTCCTGAGCAGAGACTGTATAAATTTTGGACTTTCTCCTAAGAGCTTTCTCATTCTCTTTGGGGGTCTGTGTTTCTCCTAATGAGATTACAAGTCTGGTTGATGAAGGCAATAGCGATGACATAATACAACCAATTTCTCTTCATATAAAATTGTTAATCTCTTCAGATGCCCATGATTTTATTAAACTGCCTAGTCTTTTTCATTTTAAACCTGACATGAACCTCTTATAAATGTGAACAACATCTTCTAAAATAAGATAGTTCACAGTACTGATATTTCATAACATCCAATTTGTGGGCTCAACGCTAATGACCTAAAATCATTCATCCAGTTTCCCTCATTTCTATTGTGGCACACCCAGTATTTTTAAATGATGGCTTCTCACTATTTAGTGATACGATAAAGCCCAGAGGATCCAACCACATTCCACTGTGCCAGATGCTGTACAAAGATATATTTCTTGCCTGAAGAGTTTACAATCCAGGGACCCAAAATTTAAAGATGCCAACTTCTAGGCTTCCGGCTCTGTTCTGTAAATGGCCATAACTGCTTTGACTAAACCTGTGCCAAACCCTTATTAGTGTTTCTGCCTCATTTCCTAACATGTCCACCCACTCCACCCACATTTTGTGTCACATTTCTTTTAAGTTTAGTTGCTAGTGAAATTTCAGGTTTAGTAAATGAAATAATTTCCTGTCTTGAATTTTTGAGTCTCCGTTGGCAACTGCCTCAGCTCCTGGATTCAAAAATGAACTCTTTCTAGGGAGGAGAGAGAAGCTGTGGGGCAGGTGAAATGGCCACTATCTGATCTAAGAACCCTTTTGCAGCAAGTTAGATCCTTCTTCCACCTCCCCCCTCACAAGCAAACAGTGTAATGTTCTTCCAAGCTCATCTCAAGACCAACTAGGATGCATGAGGAAGGGGTCTAGGAAAAACAGCAGGGACTTAGTAGCTCGCATACAGCATTTTGCATACTCCAAAAGGAGCAACTGTATCCCGCTTTGAATGAAGTATGCTGTGCATTCCCTTATTCCACCCTCTTCTCCTGCAATGCATGCAGCCCCCTGCTGGGGTGGTTTTGGCATGCACCCCTTCAAGATCTGGGGGGCAGGAGTTAACACCTCATTGAGATGAATGAGGCAGTCCATACCTCTTAGCGCATTCCCCCTTCCCTTCCTCCCTCCCTCCCTCCCCCCACCCCCCGGCTGTCTGCAGACTCTCTGAGGCATCATTTTATCTATTACTCCATGGTCAAATTTTTAAGCTTTTCTTCCCAACCATGAAAGTTAGAAACTTCCATTCTGACGTAATCCCCTGATATCAGTATCTCAGACCCTAGGCCTTGGCCTATAGCATTTAACCTCAATCCCACCTTGGTCATACAGGGATAAGCTCTCACATCTGCAGTGTTCTTGCTTCTGTGTCAGCAGTCTTCACTGTCATTTCAGCTCAGCTTTTGTACGCTTTTCTTTACCGTTAGGTTTGTTCAAATACACGTCCCCTGCTAGGTTCGGAATAACAATAACTGCACACTTTGCTGCTTGAAAACCACATTGGTGCTGCTGCCAGGAGTGGCAGGACAGAAAAAGCCTCAATGGAATTGAAATCTTCCTGCTGTGGTCACACAGGCTATGTCTACACTTGTGAATTTAAGATGACTTTAACTAAGTTGACTTAGTGTGTCCACACTTAAAAATAAAGTCGACTTAAAGGGGAACTTAGAAAGTCAACCTAGAGCGTCCACACTGGATGCTCTAGGTCAACTTTGTGGGGCTAGGGGGACCTAGGGCAGGTCCACAGGGGCAGGGGAGCACCCCTTGCCCAATGCCAGGGAGCTCAGCCTTTGCCCCATTGTACCTAGGTACAATGGGGCAAAGGGGGTCAGGGACCCTGGCAAGGCAGAGGGGAAGGGTGGGCAGGGCTCTGCCCTGCCAGGTGGGGGGGCATGCCAGGCTACCGCTGTGCCCCCGCCCTGACAGAGAGGGCATTGTTGTAGCCCTGGGGTAGCCCTAAGTCGACTTAGGGCTACCCCACGGCTACACTGGCTTAAGTCGACTCTAGGGAGTCGACTTAAGCCTTAGGTCTACTAAAAAACAGATTTTATAAAGTCGACTTAATTTTAAGTAAGTCGACTTTATTTTCCTTAAGTCAACTTAAGCAAGCTGCTTAAGTCGATTTAAGGAAACTGTTGTGTAGATGCAGGATAAATTAAGTCGACTTAAGCAAGCTTAAGTCGACTTAATTTACCAGTGTAGATGCAGCCACTGATGCTACCAGACTCTTTCTGTAGGCTGATGAAACAGCTCAAAGGCAGCCATGATCAATACCCCCAATTTGGGCAAGGTGGAAGTTGAGGGTGGAAGCAGCTTGGACAGAAATGGTTAGATATGCATCAGATGTAAAGAAGGAGCCCCCTGTAGTATTCACTATGATTAACTCACCTTCATTCCCAGACCAGGGAGTTTCATTTGTGTGAGGAAAACATCAGAGCATTGAGAGGCAGATGCAATGATATAGCAAAGGTTCATTTGGAATGCGGACCAATCTATCCCAGCAATCAGTATGTCATGGTGATTCATCTCACCATAAAAGACATGCTCTTTTTGGTTGGAAATCAAACAAGCAGGTCATTTCACTAGGATGCAAAAGAAGAGAGAGAGAGTAGTAAAGCAAAGGAGGTAGATCCTTGCTAGATGGATTGTCCTGCCCATTGTCACCTGAGTGTCATTGTACCGGTAGATTTCTCCAGTGTGGTATCCTGAACTAGTGGCATAACAACCTACTACTGCAATCAATTAGAGGAGTTTTTCCTTTAGCACAAGTGGTAGAGGTCTGGGCTGATAGTCTCAGTCTGTGTGTATGGATCTTTTCATTCCTCCTTAACCATTTCCTGACATGCAATTAGGAGTGATGAGCAGTCATAGTCCAGCCTTAGGTGGGATGGATTATATAAGACTTGATGGGTGGAATATACTTTGGGAGGATAGCCTGGCATGAGGTCAAAAGCTTAGTGATCTTGAGCATTTCATAGCTGTCCATAATATAAGCAAAATCTTCTTTCTAAACAGCCAGCTACTTTTAAAAAATGGGCTATTCTTATGTCACATCAGTGCAGGCCCAGGCGTGGAGCTTTATTAGGCTATTTTCTTCGCACCCTTTTTATGTATAGATAAAGCAGCCATTCTGATGCATTTTTGTAATACAACATCAACTTCCAAGGACAGACTTGGGCTTTCAGGATAGAGTAGGAAATACAAAACAGTACAGGGTTGTTTGTTTCCAGTCTAAATGCAAAGAAACTGTGGCCCCAACTGCAATTATGGGATAATATTAAGAGAGTGGCATTCAACTACGGCAGCATTTCAAAATGGAAAAAACAAACAAACAAACCCCTCTTTCCTACCCTGCCTTATTTATGGGTGGCTAAGGCTTAGGGAGTGCAGGAGATGCATTCCACTCTACACACATTTTGCTGCTCTTTCCTCTGGAATAACAAGCCTCTGTGTTGATAGACTGCGGCAAAGAGAACATTTTAAGCTGTCAGTGGATGGTTAAAATTATTTGATTGCACAGAATTTATTTTTGAGATGAAAACTCAACTTTATTCTTTGCAGCATGGCCAAGTTCTGAGCAGTCACTGTAGCAGTGATATCAACAACTGCTTTTTCCTGGAAGGCCAGGGAGAAGGGCAGAAGCTGAAGGGGTGGGTGCACTAGGCACGTAACTTTTAGGCTGACAAGGGCTCAGACTGAATTCACTAATAACACCCCTTTGCCAGATAAATCCAGCACTTGAGCTGTATTGAAGTGGCAAACGATTGATGATTCATTCTTTAAAATAATATATTGCATCCATTTCAGTTAAGAGCATGTGGTGGGGTTTCATCAGCCGTACTATACGTTCATGCTTATCGCATACAATAAGGAGGTGACTATACATTAAATGTACCTTGTTGTGCAGTATAATACAGAAGTGCTTGTGGTGCAGAACAAGAGAATTTTGAGAGATGATATAAATATTTCAGATTGCTGTGCTGTACTGTACACATTTTTGGTGCCTAACATATTATTTCTAAACTTTAATAGAGTCAGTCTCTGACATCAAATGAGTTACTGTGATTTACACTAGGTGAGAATCTGGCTCTCCGCAAACATGAAGGCAAGAGAGCTACTCCAGATGAGGATCTAACCTACTGAGTATAATCAGTTATCGCTCTGCCCATGGTACATGACAGTAGTTTCCCTACTGTTAAGGAAAAGCGAGCTGGATAGAAATGGGGTAGGTATCTTTTCACTGTTAGATTGCCCCATTCAGATTCATTTCAGGGCAACGATTGTTACCATCTGTTGTGTATTTAGTGGTTTATATAAAAGGAGCTTATAGTGTTTCCTGGCGCCCACAAAACAAACAAAAAAAATACCATCACAGCTGGAAATACCTGGGAACGTGGAAAGGGCCTTGACAGAGAACCCAGCGATTGAATAGTCATGTCCCTGGAGGTGGTGGTTTTATGTTAGGGTCAAGTGCATTGGCAAGCGGCAGTGTTCAGGGAGAGAAGCTTTCAATACAGCTATCCTTTGCTGGATAAATTGAGGGCTTCAGTGTATCAGGCTGTTAATCCAGCACCTTTCACTAGCATGGAATGGAAACAACAAAGGAGACTGAGTGTTCTAGCTGGATTTCTATATGCACTCTATAGCTTTCACTATGTCAGGCACAAGGCTCAGTGAGAGAATTTACAGAGTGCACTGTGTGAGAATTCAAACCTGATTTGATTCCCCAACACTCCTGGGACTGAAGAGCAGCACTTTACTCCTATATTCCTGCATCTGGAAATACTGCAAACTCCATTTCCTTGTTAAACTGCTTGACATGGCAGGAATCTACAGAGGAGATGAAAGTGCTGCTGCTCACAGACAAGTACTGTATCTCCTGCCAGAAGGAAGCTGCCAGCACTCAAATTAAGGAATCAGAGCCCAGGAAAACAGCTAGCTCAGAAGAAGGGAAGACAGTAATAGTACTATGAGTGGGACTTCAGGATGATGTCTGTTTATTGATTAAAAGCATTCATCGATAGGGTAAAGGTTACATTGGCTGTCACAGGACAAACTGTGAAGAGTGTTTCCTTGGGATGGTTATGCCATTGATTTCAGCGGAGTAAAAATGGTGTAGAACCAGTGTAGTGCAGCAGGGAATATGGCCAGTGGTCTTTTGCAGAGTGCTCTTGCTGTCTCCTTTAGCAGCTGCCTCTTTAGCCTGCTACAGTCCATGCAGCAGAAGCTTGTCCACAAGAGGAACTTATAGCAAAAGATTAACGGATGTCAAGGCAAGGAGAGCCCATCATGTCTCTCTGCTCTGTAGCACAGAAAGAACTCCTCTCATCGAGTGGAAAGATGTGGGCAGGCTGGCTACTAGGGTCTTCTGCAAGCTTAGATCGAATCCGAACTGATGCTCAAACGCTCCTTGTCACTTTTCCTTTGAGTCATCATGTCCCAGCAGCTGCCTTGCGCTTCACTATCCAAGAGGTGTCATTGCCAAATGCATTCCGGTGTGTGGCACTCTAGACGAGGTATCAGGCTGCATGGAGCTTCAGTCCTACAATTCCAGAGGTACTGGTGGTGTATCGCTCTCCTAGCACGTGCCCAAAATATCCTCTGTGTTCTGAAGCTTTTATTTGATTTGCACTAAGAAAAAGAAGACAGTGGGTCGCTAAGGTTTCCTTATTGCTTCAAATGAGGCTAACATGTTCTGGCAGCTCTGGGCGGTAGTGAGCACCATTTGTGGAGAATGGCTGGGAAAAGCACTTGAGTAAAAATACTCTGCCTGCAGGTTTCTTGGCAATTATCAACCTGTTTGGCATAAAGTGCCCAACACATTGTATGGTTGGGTCAGGAACTACAAAGCAGTTTGATCTTGGACTCTGTGTATATAAGACCGTACTATTTCTGCTATAAGAAAGGGATTTTCTAAAAGTTACTTTGAGGGAGAGGGAGGCAGAATATTTATTCCTCAAAAGCTTTTTATTTTAAAAGTGAGTGCTGCTGATGTGAGGACCAATCTCCTAGACTTTTACACATTCTAATGCACCATTTGAACATGCACAAATATCAACATGCAGGTTAGTTTTAAGAAAGAGATAACAGAAACCAAGTGACTACAGTAGACTAAATGCCATCTTAAAAGGGAACTCAGCACATCCTGGGTATCAGAGGCCCTTTAAGAGTTCAGATGAGGCCCTGACCAAAACGGAGACACTTCTAATCACTAATCATGTCTGCAAATCTAGGCTATAGTATATTTCAGTGTCTGAAGCAAAGTGCCCATGACACCTAAGGGCATCATCTTATCCAATCAGATACATTATTTTAAACGTTACACTATTTTGACAATCATAAACTAAAAGAGCTAAATTCCTTTAAATATTTCATTCCAGACACACACACACACACAGACAAATACGTATAATATGAATACATGCCATTTTGATTTCTCAGATAATCCTTACATTCCTTGAAACAGTCTGTGATAAAGTAATATTGGATTATGCTTTTGCTCCCAAGATCCCAGTAAAAAGCCCATAACCCTTTTCAAAGGCACCATTATCTTATCATCCACGTATTCCACAGATTCCACCTTAAAGCAATGACATTCTACCATCCTACAATCACCCTGGTAGTTTCATTAGGACATAATGGTATTATTCTCCTTAATATCTTGCACATTTGTAAGTGGCATGCCCTTCTGGCTTTGAGACTCATTCATTTTCCAGCCCTGCCTCTACTTTTTCATACCACTGCAGTCAGTGGTCTTTCACTGGTATAAAATAAGGCTGCTCTTCCAACCTTTTTGTTTTTTTCCCTATACTCAATCATTCAGAGTGACTATATGCTCATTGGGGTGGAGAACCTATTCTAGTCTATTCTCTGTAAGATCTTCTACCACACTCATCACCACAGTACCCAAGCACCTACCAGCGGGTCACACGGCAGTAAGACTAACATTTGTCCCGTATGGATTGTTCTCTTTCTCATGCCCTCAGAGGGCACACAGTGGAGTAGGTTTTTTTGGCAGGATACTTTTTAAAATGTACACACTGCTGTGTGTTTGTGCTGGAGAACACAAGGTTACAAAAATGCACATGGCACTCGAAGGAGCAGGCCAGGGATTTCATTCTGTGCCTCAGATCAGGCCCCCGAGAAAGCTGTTTCCTGCACAGACAAAGCTTTACCCGGATTGCTGGGAGTTCCATCATGTCGGTGGAGTGGAGTCATCTACCGCAGTCTTCATTTCAGAGCTTTACTTGCTCTTTTAGATGCTGTGGAGCCAGGCCATGGAGCATTTTGAAGATTAGACCTTGACCTTGATTTGAAATTCTTCGGGGAGCTAGTTTAGAGAGCTGAAGACAGGTGTAATATACTGCTGGTGGGCTGAGTTGCTGAGGGGTCATCTATACTAGCTGGGGTTTCCTATGACTGGTGAATTCAAGGCCAGGGTTGTTATTTGTTTGCAAAGTACCTTAGGACACCTGTGGTGCTATAGAAATAGCAGAATAATAGCCCACTGACTACTCTTTAGAAGCCAAGAAATAAATACAAGATAAAAATGGAGTGGGGGAAAATGGGAGCTCACACTACCGACGGCTTACAAAGGCAGTACTGCTCTGAGAAGAAGTGCTGTAACCCTGGAGGTTATGAATCAATCATAATTGCACTGCTCAACACACGTCTTGTGATCGAAATCACACGTGTCTCGGATCTCTAGGTTTAGCTCACCATAGCAACCCAAGCCTGGAATGGTTGTAGCTGGTCCAAGTTATCTTTCCCATTGATCCTCAGCTCATTGTGAGCAAGGTTTGCTTTGCACTTTGCAGGGGATGAAACTTGAATGTGCTGAGCATTCGCTCCTTGAGGAATCAAACATAATCCCTCCATGTCTGTACCCCTTCCCCTAACTGCAGATGCCCACATCTGAGCAGATTGCATGGAACCGTCCCATTCTTAGCTTAATCAGGCTCTTTATTTAGGGACATTATTCAGTAGGTGCATTTTTACAAATAAAATAGTTTGCACTTTTATAGCACCTTTGATGCCAGATTCATTATTATTAATTATTTTTATTGTCATAGTCCCTAAGCACCATACTCATGGACCAGGATCCCAGTGTGAACTAAAAGACGGTCCCTGTGCACCATGACTGCCAGCCTCAAAAAGCAGGGTAAACTGGTGGTCAGTTCTATAATTAGACTTCACCAACCCAATACCCAATGTGAACTCCAAAAACACTATGACAGTCTTACCATGCAGTCACAGACAATCTCTTGGGACCAGGGTTCTCAAGGTTTTCCATGTCACGACATGGTTGATGGCATGCCCAGCTGTGCGCGACACAGACGCCCCCTGTCACCGAAACTGAAAGGAGACTTTTGGCAACGGTACAAACCAAAGAAGCCCTTCCACTGCTTTAAAAAAAAAAAAAAATCACCATGGCTGCCTGGGACTTTTGAAGGGGGCTCAAACTTCATAAGTCCCTCACTGCTGAAAAAAAGCTGCTGCCACCTGGAGTTTCCGCAGTGCCACAAGCCTCCCCCTACACCACAAGTCACAGCGGCAGCACAGACCTCAACAATGAAAGAAATCCCACTGCCGGGTTTGTTTCGGCAGTGGGGGGTTTCTTTGGGGGTGACACAGTGAGCTGCATGCTGTGACACACCGGTGTGTCGTGACACAGTGTTTGAGAACCGCTGCCCTATCTTGCCACTCAGGCAAGCTGGACTTAGAGATAAAGGTCACCTCCACCCAAGAGCACATAATATCCAGGTTGCGTCCAGTCCCAAGAAATCAGTCACATAGCCCAGGTCAGTTTGTACCTTAGTTCTCACACTAAAGACAATGCTGTGACTGAGTTGGTTAATTTACCTCAGAGGATGATCGTGCCATACATAGTGGGCCACATAGAAGTCAGGAAGGCAGCTGCGTATGAGACAGACAAATGGTTGAATCTGGAACACGGGGTGGGAAGCTTGGCAAGTGACCCGCCAACTTACAGAGAGCTTGGGAGGTGGCGATATGAAAAGAAGCAGCAGGGGCAGAGAAAAATCCACCGAAATCTGGACCTGAGATAAATAAATGCAGAAGAGAGCGTGCAGGGTAGGGAACACAGAGAGGCAAAGAGAGAAGAACTCTAGGGAACAGAGAAACTTGGGTTCAGGGTATCGGAGATAGCACAGTTGGAAGGTCTTTGTGCAAATCACTGTACAGAGCTCTCAGCTCTCTGTCTAAGCAGCTCTCCAAAGAGTCAGGCATTCAGCACTCACTCTCCCATGGGTATTCGCTGACTCTCCTTCAACTCACTGGAGCAATTAACCTCTATGAGAATATAATTAGCTACAATTAGAAATTAAAACCCAGGGAATTACAGCAACAAACAGGCGGGAGACACAGAAAAGGTGCCAGGAGAAGGGGGAAGGCCATTCTTCTCCATGGATTTGCTCCCTTTCTGGATAACGATTAGCTCTTAGAGAACAAATCAAGGCAACTTAAACACAGTTCCTGGAGTTTTCATGTCTTTATGGGCTCGTGCTTACATAACCAAAGTATGGAGCTATGGACCATTATTCCTCTCTTGCTAAATTTAGTGAATCACGTTGGCTGGGGGTTGTAACGGAAAGGGGGGAAGAAATGGGTTGGTTGCAGATGCCCCACTAACCTTGATTTTAATTAGGTTCAGCAGATAACAGAGTAGTTTTAACGTGCAAAAGTTGAGCAGTCGTTAGAATCTTTGGTGGAGTGAACACTCCCTGATATCGGTGGGAACAAGCATGGCTCAGCCAATGCACCTGCTGCAAAGCTGACAGGAGAGATGGGTCTGAGCAATCTACCAAAGTGGTGCAGAGAAAGGTAATGATATTTCATGGAGGGTGTTTATATGTTGAAGTTTAAGTCTGTAATGATTTGGAACAAAAGCCAAAAATGTTGAAATTCTGCAAGCCAAGGAAAACCCTGGGGTCGGTGACTTTAGGACAGTTCCTCTGACTGGCTGCCTCAATTCTATGGACCCTGGAAACACTAGGCTCTTGTGCTGCCAAGGAGCTTTGAGTCTGGAAGCTGGCACTCCCAGGGCTTCAGGTTCCCTGGAAGTCCATCAGGTGAGCTCCAGAGAAGCCAGATGGCTGAGCTGGTAGGAAGCCTGCCTGCTTTCTTTCCATCAGACTTTTGCTGAAATAATGCAGTCTCAGTGGAACAATTTGATTTTCAACAATGGAAACCCATTCTGTAGAAGAATTTTGAACCAGCTCAATAACCTATTGGCCTCTTGGAGTCTATAACAATTATTTAATCATTTATTAAAATAGTTTAAATCATGTATTAAACCTTTATAAACTTAATAGAAAGAGTGACCTTCAGGAAATTAGTCTGGGATTTGCAAAGGAGTCTAAGGGAATTACATGCTCTCCCATCCTGCCCCATAGCATTTCAGTGGGATTTGGGTGTCTAACTTACTTAAGCCCCTTTAAAATCAAAGCTTGAGGCAGTGAAACCTGTTAATGTTTCCTGCCTCATCCTATTTTCTAATGGTCTGACTTGATACCCTTGCTCAGGTGGAATAGAACCTTATTCTGCACATAGTGTCTTCTAAACCAATAGAATTATTTGTGGAGTCAAGTAAGGCACCAGATTCTACTGTAAATTATTAACAGGGGAGTTGTTTTGAGTAATAACTCACAGCCTACCCAAACTGAACCCATGCAGAAATTTAGAAAATACAAGTAATATTGAACAGACTTTTCCCCAAACTTCTGCAGTTTCTGATACAGACTGTGACTGGAAACAGAATTCAAAGGAAGTCACCATACACTTCACTAACAAGGCTGCTCTCATGTAAGCCAAGCTCCAAATTGCCCCCAAAGTAGGAATGAAGGTAGTTTAAACTCTAACAAACTTCAAAACCTGCTGAGCTTTTCCCAGCTCTAACCCAGGTGCTGTAATCCAATTGAAATCAATGGAATGACACCGATTTATACAAACGGAGAATCTGTCACACTATGTTAGGCCTGATAGGACCATGGCCATGTGTGGGCTGGCTGAAGTAGGGAAAGTCTGGTCTGGTGGGGGGATTTCTTTCCTGACTTCAAGACCAAAGAGGTTGCCATGATGACGTCAGGGAAGCTGTGAAGAAGCATCTCCAGTTTTTGTGCTCTTTGCTCTGCTCTTTGTGTTTGGGGGAATGTATTCACTAACTGGAGATGCCTGATGCTCAGCAGTTTGTATTTGCATGGCATCACAGGATCTCTTTCTGTAATTTTGCTTCATGTGGTTACAACCCTCAAGCTTCTTGTTCAAATTAACCCACAGATCCAGCTGACTTTTGCCTGATTTTGGTCAAAGCTTTAATAAGTGAAAGAGTGAATTTTTGCATCTTCAGCCCAGAATCTCTCAAAACGCAGCTTCCAGGCCAGTGAAGCCAAGTTGTAATGAAACCTGAAGCTGGACAAGCACCAGTTTCAGGATTTTGCTATAAATTTTCAGTCCTGGCTCCACTTTGAAGTTATGCTGTTGAAGAAAAAAAAGGGACAACAGCTTAGCAATTTTCTCCCAATATGGAGAATAAAGAGCTTTCTGGGTTCCTTACTGGTTACATGTGCTCTGAGAAACCTACATCAGACCCAGAAGAAAGAACTGAACTTCAGCCAGATCTAAAATGGGACATAGAGTATTTAAGAAAACAAGGGGGATTTTTGTTCTGTCTTGACAGGGATATGCTAGTGAATAACTGGGAACTGCCCAGGGAAACACAATTGCTTCTATTAAATCTTCTCTGAGCACCATTTCAATTGTTGCAAATTACTGTTAGCTGGTTTTCAAAGCAACCTTTAAACAGGAAAGTATATGGCAGAACACAGACCTGTGCCAGGGTCTGTCTCATAAAATGCATCCAAACTTTGAAGTGATTTTAATAGTTTGCATGTACATCACATAACACATTTAAAGCAAAGCAGGGGAAATTTTAATGGTAGAGAAATGCAGTTGGCTGGATTCTGCACCTCTTGACATCTGATGAGAAGAACTCACTCTCTATAATAGTTCCATACTTCTCAAATGTCCTGTCTTTCAAGGGAAATTACTCATTTTAGTCCCAAAGGCCCAGATCCTCAAAGATATTTAGTAATAATAATTTAGATATTCATTAATAATAACAATAAATAATAAAATACATGCCCACTACTTATTATAATGACAATCCTTTACTTGTTGGTATGTAACCGTTTTATTAGTTGATAAGTCAATTATCCTTGGCTAGTTGTCTTTTCCCTTTGTACAGCACTTATCACAATCATGCTCTTGTCCATAACTGGGACCTTTTGATACTGCGGCAATACAAATAACAAATATTAACAATAAATCACTGAGCCAATTCCATATTATATATATTACTCAGCAGGGACAGAGGATATGGAGGCCAGCTTGTTTTGATGTTACTTTACTTGAAATTCCACTTAGCATTCTCTTCAGCTGTATTTTATTAAACATGTGATGATAAAGTGAAGCACCTTTATGTATGCAAATACCAAAAAACATTTTAAAACAAATTATTACAGAAGCATCTTTGGGAACATAAGAGGTGAGTGGTGGGCAATGCGGCTTGTTCGTTGATTACATGTTTGGTTAGAAAAGAGCATGAGTAATGTTTTAATTTCCATATCATCAGCCCCAGAATGAAACATTTTAAAAGTTGCCTTTGACAATGCAGGTCCATTCCTGTTATCATCTTTCTGAATTTTAATTCACTTTGGGGAATTTAGTCTTTTATTACCTTGAGCTGCCAGAGAACAACATATTGCAAAATAAATAAATGCAATTATGAATCTCAATAAAATAAAAATTCACTGGTGCCATGTGTAATGCTTTACATTTCTAGAGTATTTTAGAGTAGATGATCTCAAAGCACTTTGCAAAGACTAGCAGAGGCCTGGTCTATGTCTGAAATTGCATCAGTAACTAAAGGGTGCATCTACACTAGTAAATTAAGTCGATTTAAGCATGCTTAAGTCGACTTAATTTACTCTGCGTCCACACTGGCATTTCCTTAAGTCGACTTAAGCTGCTACTTAAGTCGACTTAAGGAAATTCAAAGTCGACTTTATAAAACCTCGTATAAAGTTGACTTTGAATCTTAAGTTGACTTTTTAAGTTGACTTAAGCTGTGTGGATGCCCTAAGTCGACTTAATCGACTTAGGGCACAGGGGAAGGGAGCTTCCTTCTCGCTGGGACCACTCAGGTGGTCCCGGCGAGAAGGAGGGACCGCGGGGCTTCCTTCTCCCTCGGACCTGGAGCGGTTCCGGCAAGAAGGAAGCCCTGCGCTTCCTTCTCCCCGGGGTCCGCACTCCAACTGCTGGCTGCTTGGCAGCTGGAGCACGGGTCCCTCACTCCAGCTGCTGAACAGCTGGCATCTGGAGCGCGGGTCTCCCGCTCTTCCTCCTGGCTGGGACCACTCAGGTCCCGGGGAAGTTCTTCCCGGGACCCAAGCAGTCCCGGCTAGAAGGGTTCCCTTCTGCCGGGGACCTGAGAAGTCCCGAGCAGAAGGGAGCAGAGTGGTCCGGGGCAGAAGGGAGGTTCACGCTCCCTTTTCCCCTGGACCGCTCAGGGGCTTGCTGCCCCAGGGACAGCCAGCCCTGCACGGGGCTGGCTCTCCCTGGACCGAACTAGTCGACTTAGAGAGTCTAGTATAGACTCTCTAAGTTGAGTTAGTATGGCCCACTTTAAGTCGACTTAGGAGTCCTGTGTGGACTCTCTAAGTCGACTTAATAAGGTTGACTTAAAGTCGACTTATTTAAGTCGACTTATTTAAGTCGACCTAAATTCCCCAGTGTAGACATAGCCTCAAGGTGTAATAGTACTCTGTAATGGTTAAAGAAATTGAACCCTTTCAAATTTTATGGTGGTTGTCATAATGAACACTTATTTCAATATTTCTCAGGCTACCAGAAAAACCTCAAATAATGATCATATGTATAAGTGCATAATGGGATAAAGTGGAAGTGCACTGAAAATGTATGGGAAAGATAAGGGAGTAAAGGGATAAAACCTATTTTGCAGTAAATTGCTTGATTTCAATTGGCAGAGGGCTAAAGGTGCAACTTTGTGTGTGGACACTGCATAGATTTAAACCCGACTTGCATTAGTTTAGTTTATTTAACAAGCTCAAGCTAACCTGCTGTAAGACAAGTTCAAACTGACATCAGTGTCCACATGCTTAATTAAACTGGTGAAGCCAACATTGTACCATGAGTTAAAAAGTGCAACTTCTGTGTTTTGACAAGCACAGTCTCACAATACTCCTGGGAGGTAGGCTCGATCGATGAAATTCACCCTGTGCAGAGAGACAGGACAAAGACTGTTCTGAGGATTTACGGCATGCTTGTCCTGTACCCTCTGCACAGGGGTGAATTTCACCCAGACTTATCATATCTTCTGAACATGTGGAAATGGAGATAGTGTGACTTGTCTGGGATATTTAAATCAAAATTATATTAAAAATGCTTTATTTCAAACAGGAATTTTTTGGCAGAAGTGCTATGTCCTGTGTTATGTTACCCCAGTGTTTCCTTCTGGTCTTGGAATCACTGATTAACCCACAAACAGGCAATGGTAGAGTTGCAAATGGATTTCAGCCGTCTTGCCTCCTAGTCCTCTGCTCTCACCACATTTCTGTTCTTCCCATGTTTCTGGGGAGTTAGCTCCCTGTAGTTAATTCCGGAATGGAGACACATCTCTTTGTATGGCCTACACATCACCTTTGAGGTGTTGTCCATTTGATCCATCAGAGGCACAACTATTATTACATAGAGATCCTAGCTTGAGCAGAAAATTCTCCAGGTCTTATCACGCAAGTGAAGGATAATAAAAAAAGATTAGGGCAAAGTCCTAATGAGATAACACTGAAGGCTATTTCTCAGAACCAATTAAGTGTGTGAATTCATTTCTGAGTGGATAGATATTTTATTAGAAAACAGTTTTTTATGAAGATTGTGACGTTTCCTTGCCAGTGAATATTTTTGAAAAGAGTTTGTTGGGGATGCAGCTATCACAGTCCACAGAGGAGATTCTTAGACTGTATTTTTCCATAACAACTCTTCAGCGAAATTGCAGGGAATAGAAGAAATTATGGGGGTGCGTGAGGAAGAGGACGCGGTGCTGAAACATAAAAGCTGATTCATGGTGCATGGATAACACTTATTTGCATTAAAAAAGAAAAATAGCTTTCAACTGTTTTAAAACTATTGCTGCATTTTCTTTGTGTTTCACAAGCCCAAAGGACTGATTTTCCCACTGCTCTTTGCCTTGTGCAGTCATTGACACCAATGCACGGTGTATGTGAAATGCTATCGGAGCAGAATGGCTGCACAAGGGTCAGGAAAATGGGGATCAGACTGCAGAGTAAGGATTTAGCTGGGTTTAGTCTATGCCAGAAATATATAGAGTCTTAGTTATTAGAGGAACCAATTCAACTTTATTCTGTTCCGTGGGTCATCATTAATATTTGGCAGAGTCGTAGGCCCACTTTGTGCCTTAACGAAGTGCTGGCTGATGCTGAATGGGGCTTGTAGTATCTGGACACTGACAAGGGCTCACAACAGCAAAATCAGGATGCTGGGTCACACACTAATTAGCTGAAAGAAGAAAAACTGTCCAAGTTTCAGGGCTCTGCTTAAACTGTTCTGTCTCCCTGGTTGGCCCAACTCGCCTGTTCAGAACAGCAAAGTAAAGGTAAACAGTTACCCCAGATTAGGTTACTTCAGAGACCAGTGTGAAGTCCCAGGGCATTCGAGGGTATACACACTGCCTTCCTTTTTCTGGGAATTCCAGGTAGCTGGCGGCGCTCCAAGCACACTCCGATGAACAAAGTAGTACAGAACTTTGCACTGCTGTCCCAAAGGAAGAGAATCAATACTTTTAAAACCAGTGAATAAGTTACATGAATGTGCCATGTGGTATAGAAGTGTTGCAACCATTGTTAGTTAGTCTGTCTGTCAGCATCTAAACCTAGACATGGTCCAGAAAGAAAGAAACGGCTTATCTGGGGAATTTAACGCAGCTCCTCTGGCTTCTGGCCAAGATGTTTTTGCAACCGAGCTCTTAGGTTCACCGGTCTGCTGGCTGCAACTCAGGGATCTCTGGGCTTCATGCATGGCTCGGGGTTTTATTTCCTTTTTCACTAAACAGACAATAATCCCACATTTCTCCAAGGAGCTGTGGAAAAAATGCATTGAAGCATCTCGCCTTCAAGAAAGAGACCCATTTGGAAGATGGTGTGGGACAAGGTGTAGGAGTCCTGCCTAAATTAAGATCATCCTTCCCCCAAAACAGAAGGGCAAGTTGGGGGTGACTTCCCGGCCTCTGATGGTGTGTCACTCTCCCACCGCAGTTTTCTGGAAACTGCCAACAGTGCAGCCTCTGCCTTCCTGGCCTGAAAAACTGTTTTGGGACATTTTTACTGTTCTTCATTCACACATTCAGTGGGGGGAGGGGTGAAAAATGTTGGAAACTTTGCAGTGCCCTTAGCTGGGCATGCTGTCACTTTATTTCATAGTGCACTGAGTTGGACCCCATTTGATTCAGCCTCTCATGTCCCTATCCATTTGGGAAAATCCAGAAATGCAGTCACTTAGCAAACAGTCTGTAGGCTTAGGCACCTGAGTATAAGATACAAGATTGATGAGGTTTAGAGGGTGGTTTCACCCAAGATGAATAATTTTTCCCTGGATTATACATAACTACCTAATCAGAGGTGTGAAGCCGAGACCTCATTGCCCGTCCATCAGAGGGACTTTCTCAAGGGCATGAAAGATGAACTGTATGTCGCTCATACAGGGGAACTAACTTGCCTTCTCATTGTCCTTTCCCTGATGAGCATCAGCGTTTGGTGGCAAACGACTATGGTTTGGATCACAGAGAAAAAAATATGTTAGGGAATTAGTTGAGTAACACATGGGAGTGGCTTCTTTTCCCATTTTTACAGCAAAATCTGCAGTAGACTGGCCCCAGCCTGTTGGGGTTTGCAAAGTGTAAAACACCAGTAAACGTTTTTTTTTCCCAAACAATCAGCTATAAACACATGGCAATTTAGATGGAACACTATGCATAGTCTCAAGCTTATTAGTTTATTGCCCAGAAAAGAAAAGATCCTGGGGAAAGGGCAGTGGCAGCTCTGCTGTAAAAGGCTGACAGTGTTTGAAATGGAATTGTGTCTTTCATACAGTTCCAGGGAGCTACTTTGCAATGTGGTGGCAAGATTCTCCAGATGCTGGATGCCTGCAGTGTAATTACTGCTGATTCACTTGGGCAGGTGCTGTTGATTAGACTGACTATAAGCAGGGAGGGGAGGGAGAGGAGAATCTAGGTGTGGGAAATAAAGAGGCTTAAAGAAGATAGCTACTAAGGCAGTGGGGGGAGAAAGCTAGAACTGCTTCAGTTTTTGGTTTCCCCAGGCACCTGGAAGGGGGGCTTGGCTTCTTTTCCTCTGCCCTTTTCAGTTTTTTACATATTGAGGGTAAAGTCATGTCTCTCAACTCTGTGCACCTCCTTACTTCAAACCTTTGAAGAAAGGAGCATCATAAAAGTGGCTGCAAATTTAGCAGAGGACAAACTCATTACATAAGAGCCTGATACAACCCACCATAGATATAGTCACTGACTTCAGTGAGCTCAGGCTCTTAACAATGTGGGCGTGGTGGGGAATGATCTCAGTTCATTTTATGTTGTCCGTTAGGAGGTATATAGCCAAATCACCGTATCTAGTTCTTCACATGACTGATACCTCCTCAGCAGGGCACTGCTGGAGAAAAATCTACCCCAGTGGAGGCAAACGCACATGCACATGCACATGCACACAGAGCTTGGCATGTGTAGACAGACCGCTAAGCACTCAGTTAAAAAAAACAAACCCTAGAGCTGAATTATGAACTTGCATCAGAAAATGACCATCATGAAGAACAGAGAGATGTTTTATTTCCTTCCTACAGCCCAGCTGAAGTTCTTTTGTAAATGGCACCACAGTGAGGAATTGCTGGGGAAACCCTGCAGCATTATTAAGATTAGAAAGGTATCTGTGGGCGCTTCCAAACATGACAGTCAATGTCTTCTTCAAAACAGGATTAGAAAGGGACTTTGCATATTTCCAGCCAGAGTTCATTTTTCTGATGTGTTTGGCACAGGTCAGTAACATGCAAGTTACATTTATAAGAGAAAAAACCCAGCCTCCTTCAGTGTGGGGCAGATATACTGGATGAACTCCTTCTGATTTCTCCTTCTTCTTAATGCACTCCAATCTTCATAACCAGCACTTTCAAGACACTCAGTGCTTGTCAGTTCAATAAAACTTTTCCATTTTGCTACCTTCCCAAAAGCATGCAGGGAAGGCAGATGCATTTCTATTTTTCCAATTGTTTTGCAGCAGCATAGAAGGAACATGCTTAATGAAAAGACATGAGAGAGAAAAGCCAACATTCACTGTGCTGGCTAGAGTAGCTTTCTGGCTTCGTTGCACTGAGTGTAAGATACAGCCAGCAGTCTATATGATGGGCTTGGTCCTGAAAGGAAAAGTTTCAGTGAGAGCTATCAATACTCAACAACTTTCAGAGCCAGCCTTTAGGTTGCTAGTGACAGAGAGTTGGCGGAGCTGAAAGGAGAACATAAGATAGGAAGGTATTTCCTGGGTCATCAAGTCCTTTCCCAGTTGTCACAGGCTATCCTGTCAGAGAACCCTATTCATAATCATGTCAAGCTTCATTTTAAAACTAGTGATGTTGAATCCCCCGGCTACTTCAGTTAGGAGGCTATTCCAAAAACTCCCTCCTCTGATGGTTAGAAACCTTCTTCTAATATCCAACATATATTCATTCAAGGCTGGTTTATGCCTGTAGCTTTAATAGCTCTTCTTCCTCCTGGGTATTTATGCTCCCGCTATGCCCCCCGTGTATTTATAGTGAGCAATCAGATCTCCTCTCAGTCTTCAATTTGTTAGGCTAAACAAGCCAAGTGCCTCCAGTCTCTTTATGTAAGATTGGCACTGCATTCCACCGATCAACCTAGTAGCTCAGCTCTGCACCCAATTCAGTTTGAATTAATCTTTCTTGACCATGAGTGAGCAGCATTGCATACAGTCTTCCAGAAGTACAAGGCTTTCAGATTTCAAATCGAGCATCACTGTTGTTTCCCAGGATGTCTTTTTGGAGCAAGGCTACCATCATAAAGAATCTATGCAAAATGCATTTCCAAAGAACTTGACACTGCATGCTGTATGTCTGATGACAATATGATTTATTAATAACATTGAAAAGAGAAATATATTTATATAAAAGAAACTTCAGCAATGCTGACTCTAATAAATTTAAGCCTTTTAGTTAGAGACCCATATTCTACCCCCATCATTGTTACATGCTGGGATCTTTATTCACTCAGGGGGCAAAAGAAGTTTGCACATGGAAGAACTGAAAAGTATTTATTGTTTATTCTCATAAGTGATTCTAGAATGTTCATAGAGGCATAGAAGATGAGGGTTGGACGGGACCTCCGAAGGTATCTAGTCCAACCCCCTGCTCAAAGCAGAACCAACCCCAACTAAATGATCCTAGCCGGACCTTAAAATCCTCTAAGGATGGAGATTCCACCACCTCCCTAGGTAACCCATTCCAGTGCTTTACCACCCTCCTAGTGAAAAAGTTTTTCCTAAAATCCAACCAACGCTCCCCCACTGTAATTTGAGACCATTATTTCCTTATAATTTTTGCATTTAATAAAAGTGCATGAACCAAAGGGCATGCTGATGGTTTTTCTCAGAATTCTGCATTTTAGGTGAAATTTTCCAAGAATCTCTTTGTATAACTAGTTCAAAACTACCTTTTGACTATTTTTGGAAGCTTTGACAAAGGGCTTAAATCAGAAACCAGCTAATGTCTTCCTTTTACCTACCTGCAGCATTTATAGTACTTCAGTCATCAGAGCAAATGCCCATGAATTACACCATCATCTGTTTACTTGTGTTCTATCTTCTGTTCTTCTGCATTCTCATTCTAAAACTTTTAATAAAAATGTACACTTTCCATCATCTTAAAAAGTTCCTTGATCCCTGATTTTTCATGCCCTGAACAAATGGATCCAAAAGAAGTGGTTACAGTCCAATGATGATTCAATTTTCAAGCAAGACAAACCTCTTTCTTTGGCTTTGATTTGTATCCACCTATTGTTATACACAGAGCATGGCAGTTTTTTTTTGCTCATGACCATGTTTCCTTTAGCTCCTACCTGTGTGAGGTTTGCACCTGTTTAGTTTCACTTTCTGGTTCAAAGAATGTCAAACTCTGAAAGTAAAATTGATATTTTTTAACCTGTTCTTGCAGTAAAATCACTGGGCCAAGAGAGCTCTAAAGGCTGGTGAATCTCAGTGAACTTCAGCGCAAACCTAGCCTGGAATTTGAGGTTGTAACAAAACATGAGAATAGCTCAATTTCCTATGATTTTGGTTCCATTCCAAACCAGTTGCCCACCTATAACCTGAGCAAACATCTTAGGGAAACCAATAAGTACATTTCTACAGAAGGAGACTACTTCTGAATGAGCAGATGCTCCAGGTCCTTACGTATGAGGCAAATTTATGATGCTATGAGCACTCCCTGCATCTGTGGCAGCAAGAAGAATATGCATATGTGGCATTGAGTCAATACACAATTATGGAAGGGGTGAGAGACTCCTGGCTCCTCTTTTGGCAGTTTTTGCCCAGTCCAGAAGCAGTGCTGAAGAATCAGGCCTTGGTTCATCCCTCTATATGGACCAAATAAAGGGGTGATAATCCTCACTTAAGTGCACTGGGCAAAAAAAAAGAGTCTGAAAGGGAACTAGCAGAAGGAACTGGCACAAAGATATACCTTATTAACTGGATGCAAGCTGAATAATTTCCCACAGTTTGTCCCTTTGGGTTTGTTTTCTTTTCTTGCTGTAGTAACTTTTCCCTAAGTCTTAGTAAACCTTTCCAGGTCTCCAGTTGGCCACCATGGCTGCGTCTACACTGGTAAATTAAGTCGACTTAAGCTTGCTTAAGTCGACTTAATTTACCCTGCGTCTACACTACACTTTGCTTAAGCTGACTTAAGGAAAATTAAGTTGACTTTATTAAACCTGCTTTTTACTTGACCTAAGGCTTAATTCAACTTTTTAAAGTTGAATTAAGCCAGTGTAGACGTGGGGTAGCCGTAAATCGACTTAGGGCTACCCCAGGACTACACCAATGCCCGCCCTGCCAGGGATGGGGGCACAGGGGGGAGCCTGGCGTGCTCCCCAAAGGGCAGGGCAGAGCCTGTGTGATGCTGTCTGGATTTACGGAAGCATTTCTGATATTATTTTCTATTCATAGATCATAAATGCTCTTTAATCCATAGGAGCTATGTCATGTTTGGTATCAATAGAAAGGTAGTAATTTGCTGGGAATGATTATATAGTTTATGTCTAGGAATTGTATTTATATTAGAAGTTACTTTAGTTAGGAATTTGGTGCTCTATCTATACTTTAACTTATGTGATTTTATGGAAATGTCTGAGAGAAGCGGGTGTGTCAAACCATTGTGTCCTTAATGTTTAGGAATTTTCCAGCTACAATGGTCCCAGGGAGTAAACTGATGAGCCATTAAGGACACAATGGGCCCATATCACCTGGAACATTCCTTAACATTAAGGAGACAATGGTTTGACACAGACGCCTCTCTCAGACATTTCCATAAAATCACACAAGTTAAAGTATAGATAGAACACCAAATTCCTAACTAAACTAACTTCTAATCCAGATAGAATTCCTAGACATAAACTATATAATCATTCCCAGCAAATTATTACCTTTCTATTGATACCAAACATGACATAGCTCCTATGGATTATAGAGCATTTAGGATATATGAATAGAAAATAATATCATAAATGCTTCCCTAAATCCAGACAGCATCACACACAGGGATCTGCCTTGCCAGGATCCCTGTCCCCCTTTGCTCCATTGCACACAAGGGGTGACCCCCCACCACCACCGTGGACCTGCCCAAGGTCCCCCTAGCCCCTAGAAGTCAACCTAGAGCGTCCAGTGTGGACGCTCTAGGTGGACTTTGTAAGTTCCCCTTTAAGTCGACTTTAATTTTAAGTGTAGACACACTAAGTCAACTTAAAAGTGCAAGTGTAGACATAGCCCATGTTTGTTGACAGATACATCGTGACAGATGCTCAATCTAACCTATAAGACTTCTGACTCTTGTATTCCTCTGTGAATTAATTCAGTAGGAATTTCCCAGCAGCAGCCTCACATGCTGACGTTCAGTTTTTTCTGGAGGCCCACAGTAGGTGGGAGGGTCCAGAAGATCTAGCACATATGTGTGATACATTTAAACAGTTTACAAGAATCTGACCCTTGTTTATTGTTGTAGTTATAATGGTTTGTCATTTAGATGGGTCTGCATAAAATTTATACCCACTAAATATTATTTTTATTACACAGTTAATCACAAGAAAGAATAAAAAAGGGAGTGAGCCTGAATGCCTCTATTTCATTTGCTTAATGGAGCACTCAGAGTGGGAGAGAAAGAGTTCACTAATAATTTATTTTAGCAATCGGAGCTATATTTGACTGTTTCTGACAGTATCACCAAGAAACGTTATGCTGAAAGGTTTTAAGCTATCCTTTCACTAAACATGCACAGAAACAGGAATAGCATAAAAGATGCAGTGTCCATTAAGAGGTAGATGCCATTGTAGCCCTGCTGGTCTCAAACCAAAAACCATTTATAAGCACAGCTCTACCCAGCATGAGAAGGCCCTAAAGTTGAATCAAGACCTCTAGTCTAGATGCAATTGTAATACAAATTTGGCCTATGGTTTTGGGGTGATTCTGGTGAGGTTTCTAGTGTTATTGACTTGCTCAGAGTGGACATATATGAAAAAGGAGGAGATGGTGCAGTAAATGTGATGTCTCTTCTAACCCTTAGAAAACAAGGAGAGAACGACCATGCTCTGATGTCTGAAATCTCTGTTCTTTCTAAACAACTTTTCTTTTATCTTTATTTTTTATCTCTTTTCTTTAATTAGATTGTCCAAAGTATTTAGAACTCAAGTGGGGAAGTTTATAAAGAAATAGATTCTTTTTTTCAGTACACCTTTTGATTATGCAGACTTTGCTGATAGAGACCGTGGGCCCTGACACACATTTTGCACCTCCAAGGAAACTGGACTCTAGAATTTCTGAGTCGATTCTGATCTGAACCCACTTTTTGAACATCCCTGTGCCCCTAGAACCAGAACTGATGACAAGAGAATGTGTACATCAGAGCACACTGGCCATAAGTTAGCAGTGTGTGTGAGAGAGACAAAGAGTAGAGAAAGAAGTGGCAGTCTGGTTTATATGGATGGTATTTGTAATATTCTCCATAACCATCTTAGAGGTTCTTTCCTCCTCTGCCCCATATATTCCAATCTATTACTGAAAGGATAAGAAGCAATACAATGCACTCAGGGTGGAGAACCAAGCTGTTCCTTTTTAACATCTATATTCCTGCTGCCTGTACTGTGCACCCCCTACAGTTAGGACAATGGGCAGAGCATTCTGCATACCTGAGCCACAGCTTTCATCTGCCAGCTCAGGGTTCTCATTTATCAGGTCACAAATCATGCAAGCCACAGAATCAGAGTTCCATCACCCTTTGGGTGAAGGACCTGAGATCCTTTCTGGAATCTGGTTATTTGGAAGCCTGAATGGAAAGGTCCCTGGGACTCCTCAACTTAACAGAACACCCCCTTGTTCCTACACCTTTCCAGTGGGATTCTTCTTATATCTGAGGAACTGAACCTAGACAGAAGAAAGATAGCTATGCGGGCCTTGTGATACGCCGCTCTTCACCACTTTATGGACATGGACAACTGCTGAAAGATTCTCAAAACTCTAGAAGGCAACACATGTTCCTAAGACTGATACTTCAGTACTACATGTACTGCAGCATACTTGAAGAAAATTCTTTTATTACTACATTGAATATATTTTAAGAGAAGTGACAGATGCTGTCCCAGTGAAGAGAGGAGATGACAGTGGAGGTCACCACAATAGCCTACTAATATCAAAGTAAAGTACACCTTACGGCCCTTCTTAATGCCATAGTTTAGCAGGAATATGTATATATGCTAGTCCTAGAAATCCCATTCCAACCTGTCAAAGGGCTATCAGGAATTATTTCCTTCCTCTTTCCTCTGCAGAAAGGGAAAGCTTCCATCAGCAACTCCAAAGGTTATATATGCTGGTTATTATCTCTTTATGAAGCAACATTTGACATCTGCTTCTAAATCTCAACAGCAGCCTCTTTCTTGTAATCCCTCTCACTTTCTAAATGTGCACAATAGCCTGCTTTCATGCTCTTCCACATTTTTTCTCAATCAACAATATGTCCTGTAATATCAATTGTTTTCCTCAATCAGTAATATTTTCTGTAATATCTTCTTACTGTCTGGACCTCAGGGATCACTCCTGGCAAGGGAAGTGGGAAAGACAGCCCACCCAGCCAAGCTGTAGAGATTCCAGGCAAATGTAAGCCAGAGAGAATTTGGAAGAACCTGCAACTTTTGTTAACTGCTGATTTATTGACAAATAAAACCCTTTGCTTATTTCTAAAAATATGCCCTGGCTTGTTGTTTTATTTCTGTAGCCCAAACCATGTTTAGAAAGGGGGCGGTGCTTCAGGGAGAACTCTTCATGTCATAACTTATTACTGGGTTGCAGAAAGAGTATGAGAGCAAAAAGATCATTTATTCCCACAGACATTTAAATACCCTGATATCTGGGCTTCCTCTTTGCACACAGGGATAAGTTAAGTTAAACTTTGGAGGCGCCAAACAGCCCTGTTTAACTATTGCAATGGTTCTTTCTTGTGCTTACCAACTAGAGACAAGGAATTTTCATTTTGGATCACAGCAGGGGTCCTTCTAATCCACTGTCCCATGTGTGACGATGGCCAGCACCAGGGGTTTCTGAGAAAAGTGGAAGGAATCCTGAAATGGGCAGGTCTGGAGTAATCTCCCAAGGGAGGCTCTGTGGTGCGAAGCCAGTGAAGGATTCAAAATCTCTCACGTTAGTGACTCAGTCCAGGAGGTTCTCATTCCCCTATTGATGTGAATGAGTTGATATAGCCAAGCACAGTTTGCTTTGTCCTGCTTCAGTCTCATTTTCCCATATTTTCTTTTTCAGCAGCTGAAGTGGCTTTTGTTGCTAAGCCGGTGGAGAGGGGAAGACTCCACTATGAGAGGCCATAAACAAGCTTATGGTACCAACTGGATGGTTCAAAAGAGAAAATTAACATGAAATACTTTAATTCCATGTTGAATTTTGTGCCATTAGCCTCCTGTCAGTATTAGTGATGGATGGAAATTTCATCCTCCAGTGGGCTCCTTCTAAGATGTGACTGGCTTATTGTGAGGTCACCCATGTGCAAACTGGTTGCCTCTTTAGAGGAAACTCATACAAGATGTTTGTTTGGAGAAATTTCAGGCAGCTGGGAAGGAACAAAACAGATGTCCAGATACCATGGTTGCATCATTAGAATGTGAAATAGACTGGGGTAACAAAGGAGAAAAGGGGGATGAATTTAATAACCGGGATGTAAATGTTAAAGTGACTACATCATTTTTCCCATGGGCATCTCCAGATACAGCAAGAATCTCAGCGATGCCTAAAGAGTGAGAATACAGGCACTGGTGACAATAATACTGTCTCTGCCTGTAGCTAATGATGTCAAACTCAAAGTGAAGAGTATATTAGTGCTACTCACTGTAACGATTTTACGTTGTGTTTCCCAAGAGAAAATATCTGATATTAAATGTGCTATTCAGTATGTAGTTTGTACCAGTGAGCGTCAATTATTCTGTATTGACTTAGAAGGGAGCTCATTTTGGTATGTTTCACCCAAGAGAAAATAACTGTTAAAGTACCACTAAAGTGTGAAATAGGAGACAGGGGTTGGATGTCTTGGCCAAAGATGACTGACTCTGCCACAGTCCTTATGTCCTATTCCCACTCTTTCCTTTGACTGTTCTTCCATGCAATTTCCTTGCTCTGGAATTCCCTTTCCTAACCTCAGTTTGGGCCTCCATCATGTCCTCCTTCAAACACACATCTTTCAGCAAGCTTCCATATCCAGAGAGGAAGGACAGTACTGTGTGTGAGAGACAGGAAGCTGCTCTATAGTAATTTATGAATAGTGTATGTTGAGCTGGTTATTGGGATAGAAGAACCTGAGTGGAACCTTGTGGGAGGGGCACAGGCTACAAAAGGGGCGAGTTTGGAGAAGGTATTGGGAGGTCAGTCTGTGTGCACATGGCTGGAAGTTGCAACACCTCTAGAAATAGTTTGCTTAATAAACACCCAGTTTCATTCTAGAAACATGGAGTCCTCTCAGGTTATTACCCAGGACACAGTACATGAAACAATTGAGGAGTTTCCTCTAGAACTAGATTGGTTTAAATCAATAACATTGTTGGAAAACAAGCAGAAAAGGGAAAAAATGATTTCAGATAAGATTGTCCCATCAGAAAACTCTTGGGGGTTGTTACAGAATGGTGGGAGAGCCATTGGCTATAAGAAGGCTGACTTGGCCTCCCACTGAGCTCCCCAACCTGGTTTTAGACACCAGGCGCAAAAGCCCAGGACCTGAGAAGACTCACGAACTCAGACTGGATGAAAGGAGTCTCTCTACGGTGGGGCAGTTACTGTTGGAGAGTTGTTGAGGCTGGCACATGGGACCTGTTGGAGAGTCTGAAAACACTAGAAGCTGCCTGGCTCCCCATCACAGAATGGTAGGGCTTTAGGCAAGATAGACATGAGTAAAATGTTTGTTATTTTAAAATCCTTCTCTCTAAATGTTTCATTCCTGCTGTTGCGATTAAACCATACTTTGAGTTAAAAAAAGCTGTATGGTCATGCTCTATTTACCATAGATCACCCCCAGTAAGCTTGGCAGATACATGGGACACTTAGCCCAGGGTCCTGTTGACAAATGGGAGTCTCACCTGATTCCACTCCAGGTTAAGGTAAGAGGCCTGACACTTGAAGGCGTGCTCCTGGAGAAACCATGAAAAAAATGGGTTCAAATAGCCCTGCAACCATTACAGTGTTGAAAGCAGTGGGATTCAGGTCTCCTGGGTTCCGTTTCCAACTTTGCCAGCTCTGTGATCTGGGCCAAGTCACTTAAACATCTCAGTCCTGCACCCATTTAATCAAAATGGAAGCGTTAATCCAGTGGTACCTCAGTTCTTCCTCTGCGTAATGGAGTCACTGATACTAACTTTCTCCCAACCTTCTTTTCAGCTTGGAGTGTAAGTTCTCTGCGTGAGAAGCTGTCTCTTACTATATCAAAGTACAGCGGGGTCCTGATCTCAGTCGACAGTCTGCAATACAAATAAATTATGGATCCTAGTGTCCCTTGGGGAAGTTCCCACTGTTCTCATTTATAACTGAATGAAATGAAACAAGAAAGTAAATAAAGTAAGACAGACTTATAGTACTGACCAGATATGTGGCCTGTCTCACTGCTCAGCGACACAGTTTGCTGCTTTCCATATCACTATGGCAACGATTCTGCACATGTCCTACCCATGTCCTTAACTTTACTCACAGGCGTAAAACCCAGAATGTCATCACAGAAGTTGAGAAGATAATGTCCTCTGTCTATAATATCCTGTCTGTCTACACCATAACCTCTTTAGGATCTGTGACTTTTTATTTGCCTTTAGAGTACCCAGCATATTGCTACCAGCCTGAAAATAAGCAATAAGAAGAAGAAAGGAAATATGTACTTGACTTTCTTGGGTAGTGGGAGATAAACTGCAGCTGAGGTTTTATCCTTACCCCCATAATAAACATGGTAATAATTTTTACATTCTACTTCATTTCAGCTAGGAACTGTGCACAATTGTCAATAAAAATAAAAGCAATTAATCATGGCAAATAAATGTCTTAGAGCAGATGTAACTGACGGCAAGGAATGTGGGGTGGAGTGAGGGAGAGTAGATAGCAGGAGAATGATGATTTATAGCCTTTTGATTCAGTATTAGTAGATTTCTAGCAAATAATTTCTACAGGGTGCTTTACTATGGTACAAGGCCCTTTTGAAATACTTAGCACCGTAGCATCTGAGCCTCTCACATGAATGACTTCACTTAAACTCAAAATGACTCTGTGAGGGAGTAAAGTACTAGCCCCATTGACAGATGCAGAACTGAGCCCCAGAGGGACAGTCAAAAATATTTTTAAATGCTCAAAATTTGTTCTACCAGAAATTGATTTTTTTTCAGAGGGGGAGCCATGTTAGTCTGTGTACAGCAAAAAAAAAACAAGAGTCCTGAGGCACCTTAAAGACTAACACATTTCAACATACATCTGACGAAGTGGGTTGGAGCCCACAAAAGCTTATGCCTGAAGAAATTTGTTAGTATTTTAGGTGCCACAAGACTCTCATTGAATTTTTTTTCAACTTTTTGGTTCATCAAAATTTTGGGGTTCTTCCGAAATGATTTTTTTCTGCTCTGGAATTACCAATAAACCAAAAAATCTGTGATTTGCCCAACTGTACTCCTAAATTCCAGCCCAGCACCTCAGCCACCATCAGCAAATCCAGTATCTTGCTGTAAGACTAATACTACATTTGAGTAGAATATTAGAATACAGCCTTAATTTAAAATCAGCAAGAAGAGAAGTCTGTGCATTCATCAACACAGCCAAACAATCCATCGCATTAAAGGAGGAAGGAAACATTGAAATGACCCTGACCTCCTTGCTGGCTTTGCAACTGTTGGGCAAGTGAAGCAGGTTATAGGTAACAAATATGATGTAAAGGTCAAATGTATATAGGTCTTCCCTCAAGCCTTAATTCTATGAATGCAATAAGTGATTATTTAAAAATGCATTTAAATATCCTAATGACTGCTACCACAGAAACAAACCAGTGTTAACAACAGCACTAAATAACCAAAGCAATTGCAGTGCTAACTTAATGTTGTGTTGTAGATTTGCAACCCCCCCCCAAAAAACAAACAAAAAAACCCGCTTTGTCTCCATTTAAAAATACAATAATCTGGCCTCATTGTGTGAACCTCGTGCATTGTTGTGGCTGAGAGATTAATGCAGCCCCCTTTGGTTTTTAATGCTGCTTATTGGTTCTGCGATATTAATGTGTCCCCAAAGCTAGCTTCCACAGAACTTCCATACTGATGAATATGATATTGGCACATGTTGCCAGCCATGGCAAGAGGAGTCTGAATGTAGTTCTCTGTGAAGAACATTATTAAAGGCTAATGTGGGCAGCAGTTAGGTGGGGAATGTCAGAATTTTGGTGTTAGATCCTCACACCCAGTTATAGCTGGAACAATTCTTTAGCCTCTGTTAGAGGGATACACAAACCCATCTGACCACATTGCGATGTCAGAATTGGTTGCTATGGCAATGCTTGTGAGGTCACAAATAGAAGTCTATGAAAGAGGCCATAGAGATTTGATCCATATCTCATTAAAATCACCAGCAATACTTCCACCTACATTAACAGGAGCTTGGTCAAGGACCAGAAGGAGGAAAAACCTGCAAAGAAACCAAATAGTAGATGAGATTCATCCCTGCCTTACTCTGACGACAGTGGAGTGAGACCAGTGTAAAATTACAGCAGCTTAACAAGGATAGAGGTCTCTTGTTTCATGGAAATATGTCAAAGTCTTAAGTAATGGAGGAAGTGAATAGAAAATGCATGAACACAAGAATGCCATACTGAGTCAGACCAATAGTCCACCTACCCCAGTGACCTGTCTCTAACAAAGACCAGTGCTTGATGCTTCTGGCAGTTGGAGGTTTAGGAACACAAGGAAAGAACTGCCTGCAAATTAGATGGTTCCTGAAAGTTTTCCATAAAGCGCCCATGCGTCTTTAATGAATAATGCAGCTTGATGAATACAAGATACCCCAGCACAGTGCAAAGCAGCCTGGCAAAAAATACAATAATTTGCATTTATTCATTCCCATCCTCTACTTTTATATTGGCTACCTTTTTAATGAGAATTCTGTGATAATGAAATTTTGCTTTGGGAAAATTAATTTTGGCTATTTAAAAAGTCACTCTATAGGAACTAGGATTTGGAACTGTAATAGTAGTGAAAGACCAAAGCAGAAAATAAAATATATCTGAATATAATCATATTATGGATTTCTATTAGAACTTATATTATATGGTGAGTAAAGTGGTTTTGAAGGATGTAGTTCCCAATCCTTGAACTGAAAAGGACCATTGTGTTGGAGAATGATATTTAATGAACTGCTTTAATGGCTTGGAACTTCTGTACTCATAAGCTGACACCTAAAATGTAGGACACGCCGTCTACTTGGTATTAATTTTAAAAGAAAGTTAATAAAATTCCCAAGGATCCAAATCTCACAAAGGAACAATGACATGTGCCTATCGGAGGAGGGTCCCTGCACTCTCATTCACAAAACAAACCCAGCCCACAGTCCATGCCATCTGTAAATCAGCTGACAGCATTCGAAGGTAATTCCTTATAACATCTGCTGAGGTTCTGATATGTTCTCATCATTGTAGTATTTTAGCACCTCAGAAGCATCCTCATAACACTCCCGTGACACAGGGATTATCCTCATGGGGAACTGAGAAACAGGGTAGATTGATTGACCCCAGGTCATATAACAGATCTGTGTCAGTCCCAGTTTATCTCCTTAACCCCAAGATCAGCCTTCTGTCTCCCAGGCTGGTCTTTTTCCATTCATGGAGTGCCTTTTCTCCTGGTCAGTTTATGGGTGTAGTCACTCCATGGTGCTATATGTAGAAGGGGAGCCATAAGTGCCTGTAAATTGACCCCACATCATTGTTGCACCCTTGAACAGTCAGCCCCTACTCATCTGCCTCCCACCGAGCCCTTCTTCCTACAGCATTGGATCTGCATCTCATTGCCTTGCCTGGTGAGCCTGAAACTCCCTGCCTTGCCTTTGGTGCCAGGGAAGAGGAGACACAGACTTGTTTGAGTCCAGAATGATTTTGATATCAACATTCATTCTGCTATCTGCTTTATATCACTTCCAACTGCAGCGCAGGGCATAAGTGAGTATGAAATAATATGTCCCAAGGGAAGGCTGTGGAAGGCAAGTGTGTGCATTTACTGAGACGCAGGATGAGGCATTAAATCTGATACAATGACCATGCTCCAGAAAGGCTCACTTCCCCCTAAGGAAAGATACATCTTCTAATTAAAGCCTACAAACTGCTGCTGCTAGATCAGCCTGGAATCAAACACCATAAGGACCACCTCCCCCCAAAACCCACCCCCCAAAAAAACCCATCTCCCAAACAAACAAACAAACAAACAAACAAATCCCAGCTACCAATCTACTTAACAGTTATTCATCCAAACAAAAGCATCTTAGCTCTATACATAGAAGAAATAACATTACCATCATCTTTGATGACAGTTTATGAGGTGATATTTCTGTCTAAGTCCCTTCGACAACTATACTAGCAACAGAATCTCAGCTCTTGGGTAAGCATGGGTCAGGACTGGTAAGCCAGTCATGTCTGCAAAGCCTACTGGCCTAGCAAAATCCCTTTTGTCCCAGAACACCCTTTGCTTGTTTCTCCTTCCTCTAAGCCATCTTCTTATCTGTTTTTAAATACAGGGTTCTGAACATCTTGATCATGGAGTTCAAAAAGATTTTCTGCAACAGGAGCTCCCATCTCCCCTCTTTCCCAAAGGCAGAGACAATGGGTGCCAGGGCACCTTTTTGCCATCTCCACATCAGAAGAAGATGGCAAAGGTTTTTTGGAGTCTGGGCTTCTGTGCAGAAACTACTTTCAGGTCATAAGGAGACAGCCGTCTCTGTACTGAACTCTGGTGAGCTGCATTTCTGTTTGCATTAGCTTCTTCTGCTTAACTGAGTAAAGGATAAGTTCCAAAGAGGTAGCCCCGTTAATTTAGTTCAGCAAAACAAACAAGAAGTCTGGTGGCACTTTTAAAGTGCCACAGGACACCTTGTTTGTTTTGGGTAAAGAATAGTGTTTCAGGGTAATACAACGGAAGGTGTTTTGTTCAAACTC
Source organism: Pelusios castaneus (assembly GCA_007922175.1). Taxonomy (NCBI): domain Eukaryota; kingdom Metazoa; phylum Chordata; order Testudines; family Pelomedusidae; genus Pelusios; species Pelusios castaneus. Next base: position 2,908,728 of record ML685896.1, read on the forward strand.
AGATAATTCTTAGGGCCCGTGAGGTGAGAAAAGAGGGAGGGAGAGATGTTCGATCACACTCTCAAATCTTCCTAAGTTCTGGCTTGGAAGGGAAGTTCTCGGAACTGCACCTTTAATGGCAGAACTGTTAAGACCCAGAATCTGGGTGGGGAGCTGTGAGGCTGCTGTGAGGTGCAAGACATAGAATAAAGGTGATCTCTCGCAAGCAGTGATCCCTGAACACCACAGACTCTTCTGACTTCCTGATCCCCGGCAGGTGGGAAGCATGTCAGGCAGCTGACCTTGCTGAAGCCAGCCAGGAGAATGAGTTGGCCTTAACCCTCTCAAAGGGTCCCCACAGCTGCTTCTCTGCATGGTAAGGCAGTAGTGGGCACATGCTCTTCTTCAGAAGGGGGGTATAGCCGTGGGCTGAGACGCTGGCCTGGGACTCAGGAGACTGGGATGCAATTCCCAGCTCTGCTGTAGGTGTGTTTGCATGACCTCACTCTCTCTGTGCCTCAGTTCCCATAAAATAGGGGTAACAGCTGTTCCCCATATTTCTCTGGGGAGTGGGAGGGGATGAGGCTTAATTCCCTAATATGTGTCAAGTACTTCGAGGGCCCCCGGCTGCAAGGTCATTGAGAAATGCACTTTCATTATGTATGTAGTGCCACATCTGGGCCTGGCTCCTCACAGACAACTTCAGGGGAGAACTCACTCTGACTGCCCTGAGGAACTTGTACCCTAGGCCAGCGGTTCTCAACCACTGTGTCAGGACACAAAGGTGTGTTGCAAAGAGCCGGGAGGTGTGTCACGGAAAATTGGCAGCTCAGCTTGGAGCCGGCTTGAGGCTCCGGCTGCCCGCCGCTCTCTGCTGCCCTCAACAGCACGCTCCTGCTGCACAACACAGGCAGCATCCAGGGCCAGCTGAGTAAAGGGACTGCAACCCAGAGATCCTGGGTTGGGGGGTGGGCACCATCTGCCGCACAAAAATAAACCAGGCCCCATTGAGCCAGACCACTAGGACACCAGCCTGCACAGGCTTGACTCTGCTTAACACAAGTCCTGGAGTGCTGCATCCTCCAGAGCGTTGCAGCCTCCCAAGCACTTCCAGCCCAAGCACCACTGCCACAGGCAGATTGTAGTGTGTCACACAGGGGAACATCCTCTGTCAGGTGTGTCACAATGGAAAAAATGTTGAGAACCACTGCCCTAAGCTAAAGCTCTGGCTAGAAACCCAAGGGGGTGGGGCGGGGAGACAGCATAAGAAGGGGTAATATAGGTGAGCAATGAACATCTCTTGCTGTAGAAGGGACCGCAGGACTTTATGGGGCTTCTGGGGAAAGTGTGTCTTATGGATGGCATTGGAGGCATGGATGAGCTTGGGGAAGAGGGGTTTCTGGGCCTGTGGGTGCATGGCAGAAGGTCTGGAGATGGGACTGGAAGTGCTGGGCGGCAGTAAAGGAAGGGAAGTTAATACATGTTCATTTCTGTGGCATCTTTCACCTAAGGATCTCAAAGTGCTTTAGAGACATTATCTTCTCACAGGGGAGTGCGGAATGCAGGAGCACGATGGCATCTGGCAAACCCTGCAAGGAATGGTCTGTCTCACACTCTCTGGTTTGGGTATGGAAATCACACTCTTTTCCAATGTGCCCGTTACACTATTGAGTCTCCTATTGCTTTATCTCCTCCATGAGTGTCAGGTTTCTTTCACCAACCCCTTTGTCTCTTGATCCATGCCGCTGCACGCCATGCTTGCTGATCATGCTCTTGTTTTCATGACCAGCACCTGCTTCTCCAGCAAGGTTGGATGGGAGCCTCGAATGTCCCCTTTCTTCCACTTCTCAGTCTCCGCATGCCACCTGCATGGCTGTTTGGTTGTAACAAGCAGGTAGGTGTGTTGCACAAAGCAAAGGTGGGAGAAGTGGGTAGGTGATCCCAGTAGTGTGGGAGGCAAAAACCCAAGACTTTCTTAGCATGCAGGGGAACACACACACAGAGCTTTTAAGGATTTGAGAGGTATAAAATGTAAAGTGCAGGTGAAGAACTGGTATTGTGCCCTCCCACCTCAGAGATCCATCTTAGCTCACATTTTTTTGGCTGCAGATGCTCACATCTGCTAAGCAGTGTTTCCCAGGACACTACTGATCAGTGAAGATGTCTCCCTCACAGCAGATGTTTCCTTGCTCACAATCCACTTGTTATTTTCCACAGCAAGGGGGTTAGTCACTATCTGCTTTTCCTAACAGAAGAGCTCTCAGCTAAACAAATGCAGACCCCTAAAAATAGCACATAGCTCTGCAGCCCTTGCATCTGTTCTGGCAACAATATACTCTTCACCTTCTCCCAGGTCTCTTCCTTCTCAAGACTGAGTGCTCTTCTTCAGTCTCTCCATTGCTATTCTCCCCTCCCACCCACTTCTGGAAATCAAGGCTTGGATGGGGAATAAATATGTGACATTTATCTAGGGAGTGTTGCCAGTGAATTCCTCATAAAGACTCCAATAGATTTGTAAACCCAGGAGGTTATTGATGTAGACAACTGCATAAATGAAGCATTATTTTAGTAGAAACTGCTCTGAGAATGTAGATGGATTTCTGCACAATAAAATTGTATGATCAAATATGATTTAGTCAAAGAAAGCACAGTTTTGTTGATACATCATTAGAAAGGGATTTTAAGCTATTACCTAGCTAGAAGGTGATGGGTTTACAACTCCTTCTGTAAATGCCTTTCCAGACCCATTAGGAGACAGCTCACTCCAAGGGTAGCTCTGTTTTCAGTGGTAGTGCAGGAGGCAGCCCCATGTATAAATTATACACTGGAGAGGGATGTGTTCATTGTCCTCCAATCAGTGGCTGGAATACAGAAGAGGGAATCAGTTTGCACTGTTTGGCACTCAGCATTCTGAGTTCTGACTTCAGTGATACGTTTTTGTGTCAGTCTCATACAGTTGTAAAACTGTTTTGGGATACGTGTGATGAAAGAGGCTTCTATTAATTGCCTGTCAAGAGAAGAAAAGGACTCAGATGTGGTGGCCACTTTCTCCCTTCTGACTCATCTTAAGTACTGAAGTAGCTCAGTGCTCACAGAAATCAGAATGAGATGAGGCTTTTACAGACTGTGGCAGGAACGCCTCTCAGACTTGGAGCCCTCCAGCTCATGAAGAAGCTAGAGTCCCAATGACGTAGACTTTTGCTGTGGACCACCCCTTGTAAATCACCTCCACTCCACAGGAGTTAACAGTGCTATCTTCTTGCCCCAGCTGAAGATTAGGGCTACTGTTGTTACCCTTCCTCCCTTTCCATCTCTTGTTATGGGTTTTCATCACATGAGCTTGAAAATCATGCATTATCACAAGACTCTAAGGTGCAAATCACTGAAGTCTCATGCAGGTCAGGAGAGATGTCAGGGCCCAGTTCATGGACACCTCTAAGCTCAGAATTGTTGAGCTGTTTGGTAAATGGCTAAGAGTGAGAAAAAACAGACAATCCACTTTGTAATCCCACTTCTCCCTCAGCAGGAATGATGGGGGAAAAAGCTTTCTTCCAATGTTGTGCGTGAAGTCCCTGGACTTGGTGCTACCAGAGGATAAAGCCCTAAACTTTGGCATTGGTGTCCTTGAAGAAAATAATAGCCAGTCATTTTCAGTGACTGGCGGTTGGTTTTGTGGTTCCAACAGCATATAAAAGCTACAGCGGTGACGGAGGCTGGTGTATTTAAATCAGTCAAACAGAACACTTTTCATCCCCTCCCACGACCCTACAGCAGTACATTTATGGGCTAATATATTATTGACAAGGCTGACTTTTATAAAAGTGTTCTGGCATAAGCGGTAATAAATGTGTATCGTCTGCTCTTTATAATCCATTAACTCATTAAAATAATTGTCTTAATTTGATTGTTAAAGTGATTAATAGGGCAAGTGTTAAAGGAAATTAATACTCAACGTGAAGCACAACTGCAGCTGAAAAATAACTCCCCTGAATTGGCCTGGTGGTAAGGTAGGGGTTTGTGGTTAATGAGCCTTGGGAAGTTAAATATAGAACAGCACGAGGGAGTGATAGGCCACACTGGGAAGCGAGTGCAGAATAGCAAGGTGACTTTAATCTGGGACTTTTCAATCCAGTTCAGTTCATGGCTCAAGCACACTCAGAGCTTTCTGTATTGCTGATTTTACCCAAAGGTCAATTTTCTTGGGAAGAATAATTGAATCAGATTCTGTCTCCTGGCTACGCGTTAATGTTGCACTTATAGACTGGCCTTATTTGGTTCCCCCTGCTTTTCTGTACTGTCTCAGGTTTAGGCACAGGAAGCTGTTGCAAGGAGGTGTTGCTAGAATGTTACAGGCTTTTGTTGTTCTCAGGAGGGGAGCTGTCCGTAGGCAACTCTGAAACACTGTCCTAAATTAGAGAAGCTCCCAGGCTGCTCTAACTTATGAAAAGGACACATTAGCCCCCAGAGCAGCACATAATTAGGGAGACAGAGAAGGCAGACAGGCTGGGAGACAGGCTGATAAAAATGACTGAGACTCCTGAGAGATGCAGCACACTTCCAAGACTGTTGTTGTTGGGTTTTTTTGGTTTTGGTTTTGGGGGGGGTTTTCCCCATGGTGAAGGGCTGGAATTAGAATTGGGTGAGAATTTTGGCAAAAAACCAAAATCAAAAACAGAAATGCAGATTCAATTTGATTGAACATTTTGCATATTTGTGTCACATTTACTAAACTTTTTCAGTTCATAATAAATGGGGAAAAAATCAAAATGTTGTTTTAACATTTTTGCAGTGAACTATTTTGATTTTTCCATTTGAAATGACTATTTGTTTTGAAGCTTACAATTTCATTAAACATTTTTGAAACATTTTAAAAGCTCAAAAATGAAATTACATGTTGAACAAAATGTTTTGTTCAGTACAATTTTTTTTAAATTGTTCAGAAAGCCATCAAACAAACAAAAAAATCAGTTATTTGCATAGATCTAGCTGGGATAGAATGTACTGCGTCCCACAACAGCAAATCCTGCAACATGTCCATATGTGCTGATGGGTAAATTTGTTTTGAACACCACCACCACAGAATCACTCATTGAACCAGAGACAAATATTTGGAGCAGGTTGGTAAAAAATATTCCTTGCTTTGTTAGTTTCTGAAGCTTTCTGTCCTATACACCTCATCTCTTTTTGCACAGAATCTTCTACTGCAGTTGAATGCTGCTATCCTAAACTGGAAGCTTCGTTGTACTTAGAAATGTATGAGCTCTCATGCATCTATTAAATAAATTGCATTTTATATTTACCTATCACTTCTGGTTTTTTGGGATGTCCTCAGATGAGAAAAGGCAATTCTTTTCAAAAGCAATTCCTTTTTGGTAAAATGGCCACATCTCCTTTGAAATCTAACTTGGTCTTGTGGTAAATTCTGCTCTTTTCACAGGCTAGCAACAGCAGAGTCTTTGTGTTCAACGTGCTATTTTATCCATGCAAAATGATGATATATATTAATGTGCACTCATTTTTTCCCTGATTACCACTTGTCAATCAATGTCTCCAGCAAACCACTGACAATGACGGAGATCAGCTCCTTGCAGAAATTACCCTTCCATGTATATTGCACTTTGGAAGCATGCCACAGCCTCATGCTTTGAGTAACTGAGTTGTACAGTTAGTATTGTAATATCAAGCCATATATAGAAAAGCTGAAAAATGTCAAGCAACTGTTCATTACTGAGATAATAAAAATTGGAGCCTGTGTCTCCCCACAAGTCAGTCTCCACTTATCGCTGTCTCCCCCACTTGCATGGCTTACTTCCCTCCATCCCGCTCAGCAATCAGTCATACTAAGGCTCATTATATGCTGGCTTGATTTGGAAATGGACTTATATTCAAGCTAAGAAATTAAGATAACCATTTGGGCACGGAGCTTGTAGCGGGGCTGCTGAAGATTCTCTGAATAGTGGCTATGAAATTGTTCTGTGGAGGGAACTGTAGAAATGGAAGCCACTGGGTTACTGGGCCAGTGAGACTCTACATTCATCACCTCCCCATGGGCTAGTTTCCCCACGATTGATCCTGCACCAGCATCTAGATATTATGGTGATTGTTGCCCTACAGATATATTCAGTGTGTGACAGACCCTCTGACTCATAGACTCTAAGGTCAGAAGGGACCAGTATGATCATCTAGTCTGACCTCCTGCATAATGCAGGCCTCAAAACCTCACCCACCCACTCCAGCAATAAGCCTCCAACCTATGACTGAGTTATTTACCTCCTAAAATCATGATTTAAGGGCTTTAAGATACAGAGAATTCACCGGTAGGTGAGCCATATCCCGTGCTACAGAGGAAGATGAAAACCCCCCAGAGCCCTGGCCAATCTGCCCTGGGGGAAAATTTCTTCCCGACCCCAAATATGGCAATCAGTTAAACCCTGAGTATGTGGGCAAGTCTCAACAACCAGTCACCCAAGAAAGAATTCTCTGTAATAACTCAGAACCCACCCCATGTACCCTCCCTTCTTAGGCCACTTGCATATCCACCACCAGTAGCCAAAGATCAAAGATCAGTCAATTTCTAAAACAGACTATCCCATCATACCATCCCCTCCATAAACTTATCAAGCTCAGTTTTGAAATCAGTTATGTTTTTTGCCCCCACAGGTCCCCTTGGAAGGCTATTCCAGAACTTTACTCCTCTAATGGTTAGAAACCTGTGTCTAACTTCAAGCCTAAATTTTCTGTTGTGGCTGAGATCCACTCTGTGCAGCAGAGAACAGGAGCTGGTTACAATTCACTCATTCTCTGCCCAGTGCAGGCCCAGCTAAGAATAGAGACATTTACGTCCGCTGGAAGTGATTCCAGCTGTCAGCTGAGAGTAGTCGGAGTGCAAAAGAAATTTGGCTGTGCCCCCTCTGCAGAGGCTGGGTTGAGATGGCTAACCAAGAAGTCAGCTCCTCTGATTTTATCCCAGTTGAGAACACCTCCATGCTGGTTTCCAGCTGGTTAGGTATGGCCACTTTCTAGTCCTGTTACAGGTAATGCAGCTCCAAGAGGGCAGTGAATTTGGTCCAGATCGTTTAATAGCACAAAAGCACTAACAGCTCAGTTTTGTGTAAGTCTTGGCCTTAAATGACAGGAATCTTTAAAAGGACCCTGTCCAGTCATTTTGGCTGAAGTTTCAAATCTCTCTCCTCCCCATTTACTGTTATTCACAATAATAATAATAATAATAATAATAATAATAAATATTGAGCAATCATGACACGGAAATCATTCTTCTCCATGACCTGTGGTGCTCCCAGAAGGAATATTTTTAGCCTATCAGGCTGCTAAGATGAAGTTGGGGACATGTGGAATGCAGTGTGCTCTGAGAAGAACCGTGTGCAAAGGATAAAGCCCTGCACAGACAAGCTGAGTTTGGGAGCAGAAAGGTACATTGCATTTTGGACTTCCTAGCTTTCACAGTTGCCTGTCTCCGAATGCATTTCAATGAAAATGGTTATGTGCAATTGCCTCGCTGCCAGAGAATATCCAATGTCATCAGAATTCAGTGCTGGCATGAGACAGATGCCAGGGCAGAACTTGTACAAGCTTAGGTTCTGTGTGCCACAGAATACATGGGCCCCTGCCAAACAGATTTCTCCAGTAGAGTGAACTTTCTTCAGAACCACAGAAAGCTGTGTAGTGATACTGAGACCAGACTGCACCTGGATCAAAACCAGAGGGAGGGAAGAAGGAAGAATGGCCACAGTTCCAGCCCTCTGCTACAGAAGAGACATGAACATGTGTGTTTCCTGAAGCAACCGGGAGAAACAAAATGACTCAGACACATAAAATACTCTTAGAAGAATCTAACAAGGCCACCAGGACCGCTCAGAACCATAAATTCCAGCTGCTGGGGTTTGGGAGGAAATGTTCCCTGTGGGCAGAGTATCCGTTCCCTGTCTGTTGTGCAGTGCTTTGCAACCTCCTTTAATGCAGCTGATGCTGCCATAGGATGCTGAGCAAGAGAAACCCTGGACTGACCCAATCTGGCATTTGCTTTGCCCCTAAGGAAGACTACTGGTTTTTTCCATGTTGCTGATCACCTCTTTGAGGCCTCTTTTCTGGCAAATCTCATCCTGTGGCTATGTCTGTAGCGTGCTGTGAACTAGGAGAGTGATCCTCGGCTCATGCAGACGTACGTGCACTAGCTGGATGAGGGCTAGCCCAGCTATAAATAGCAATGCAGCCACAGCCCACTGGCAGTGGCAGCAGAAATAGGGCCTGTGGCAGCCTGGCTTAGCCATGCAGAGTATGTCCCCACTGGCTGCAGGTAGGATTGTCATCAACACGGTTGCTTCTGCCCAGGCTACCACAGCTACATTGCAGTTTATCCTCATGTAGCTTTCATTGTCTCATCATGGTCTATGCAAGCTGGAGAATCAAATTCCTGCATCTTGGCAGGGGGTTAGACTAGAGGGCCCTTATGGTCACTTCTAATCCTATGGTGCTATGATTCTCTCCCTAGCTTGAAGTGTAGAAGTAGCCCGGGACTCCATGGCTAGCCACAGTTTGAAAGAGGGCTGTCACTTTAGCATACACATGGTGTGCTTTAGAGCCAGAGTATGAAACTGCCTGTGTTAGGTAGCCTTGTGAAAATTCATGTCTGAAACTAATTTGATAGCAGGTAAAATTTGCTTTATTTATTTCACAACTTTGTGCAACCAAACATGATATTTTTCTGCTGGGCTGTACTATAAATTTTCCCTGGCCAGACATATGCAATTGTGCACAGCAAAGCCAGTTTCTCACAGCAATATCAGTATCCCACCATTTGTGTTTGTATTCATGGAATCGTTATTTCCACCATCAGTCTTCTATCATCAGCGAACTCCACCGTCTGTGTCCGTGGAAACACTCAGGGCCAGAATGAAAATGATTTTTTACATTTTTAACCCTGACGTTGGTTAGAATTCCCCCTCCCCACACCCCAGGCTTTTTTTCCAGCACCACTCTCTCATGATTCACTCTGTGTGTGAAATCCATAAAGATTGTCCTCTTGCTTGTAGCGTCAGTAGATCTGACAGCAAGAAGAGGAAGGCTTAATACCTATTCGCTCTTAATTTTAAGGAGGTATGAAAATGAGCAGACAAATGCTTGTGATTGAAGAACCACTGCATATTATCATAAGCAGTAGATTCATAGGAAAATAGGTCTGAATATTGATCACATTTCAGCTGCAAGAGGTAAAGTTTTTGGAATAAAAATGAGGTGCTCATGCTGGAGTTTTATACAGTTTACTTTCAATGCCATTTACAGTTATTTCCCGTTTTTATATCATGTTTTATTGAAATCCATTTTTTACGTTAATGTTTTTGACTCAGGGATAGATTTTTGCCTTCAGAGTAGGGATGAAATGCCAAACTATAAAGTGCTGGTTAAAACTCTCAATGCAAATGCTGCAGAGATGGTTTTATGAGTCTCTCGGCATTTTTTTCCTCTGCGTGTTTCTAGGTGAGGAGTATTTATTCTGCTGAATTCAAACACAGACTCATGCCTCATAATTTGATTAGTATATCAAAAGGCTTTGCTGGTTATGTACCTGTCTGCAATGCCATTCCTGTTGTTTACTTGCTTCTGAAAATTTCCCTCATTAGTTTCTTTTAAGTGAGTTTTGTGCTGGTGAAAGGTGCTGGAATGATAAGCTCTGTGGCGTGAAGGCCTCTGAGTGATTCCAGAACAGTAGTATTGCCAGTAACACTACAAGCCTCAAGTCAGCCTCATTTATGGTGTGAACTACAATGTGGATAGAGATCAGTGGCTTGTAGAAACAGGAATGAGACCCACCAAACTCAATCCCTTCCTGGAGCTTGGACTCATTATCTGCACTAATCAGAAGACTGTTATAATTGCCGTACAATAGTGCCTAAGGGTCTCAAGTATGATTGGGATCCCAGTGCGCTGGGTGCTGTACAGACATATAGGAAGTAGTCACTGCCTTGAAGAGCTTACATTCGAAGACTCTCAGTTTTATCCAATTTGCCCTTATGTTGTGCCCTCTGAGGTGCAGTTTAAGGAATCTATACCCCGAGAGTTTTCATTAGCAAGATAATTTGTTGGAATATTTATCTTAGTCACACACAGAGTTGGGCATTGTCAAAGGAACGAACCAATCCTAACTTTTGCTGAGTAATTTTATTAGCACAGTGCCAGAGACAGTCTCTTTGGCTATGTCTACACTTGTTAATTTAAATTGACTTAGCATGTCCACACTCAAAAATTAAGTTGACTTAAAGGGGACCCTGCCAAATCGAGCTAGAGCATCCACCCTGGACGCCTACGTCAACTTGTAGGGGCTAGGTGGACCTGGGACAGGTCCACGCTGGCAGGGGGGGCACCCCTGGCTAAGTGCCAGAGGGCTCAGACTTTGCCCCATTGTACCTTGGTACAATGGGGGCTGAGCCTGACAGGGACTCTGGCAGGGCATAGGAGCTGGGTGGGCAGGGCTCTGTCCTGCCCTGTGGGGGGGCATGCCCTGCTGGGAAGATAATACAGCAGTGCACAGGCAATCCAGGAAGTTTTTGGAGAATATTGAGGACAACTTCCTAGTACAAATGCTGGAGGAACCAACTAGGGGCCTTGCACCTCTAGACCTATTGCTCACAAACAGAGAAGAATTGATCGGGGAAGTAGAAGTAAATTGCAACCTGGGCAGCAGCGACCATGAGATGGTAGAGTTCAGGATCCTGATCAATGGAAGGAAGGAAAGAAGCAGAACACACACCCTGGACTTCAGAAAAGCAGATTTTGGCTCCCTTAGGGAGCTGATGGGCAGGGTCCCATGGGAGGCTGATCTGAAGGGGAAAGGTGTCCAAGACAGCTGGCTGTATTTTAAAGAAACCCTGTTAAAGGCACAGGAAGATAACATTCCGATGTGCAGAAAGAACAGCAAATATGGACGGCGACCAGCGTGGCTTAGCAGGGAACTCTGCGGGGAGCTGAAACATAAAAGGGAAGCTTACAAGAAGTGGAAGCTTGGACAGATGACAAGGGAGGCATATAAAGATATTGCTCGGGACTGCAGGGATAAAATCAGAAAGGCCAAAGGACAATTGGAGTTGCAGCTAGCAAGAGATATGAAGGATAACAGAAAGGGGTTCTATAAGTATATCAGCAACAAGAAAAGGATCAGAGGTGGTGTAGGTCCCTTACTGAATGGGGCAGGCATCCTCGTGGAGGATGATGCGGAAAAGGCTGAAGTACTCAATGCTTTTTTTACTTCAGTCTTCACAGGGAGGGCCAGCTCCCAGGCTACTACACGGGGTAACACGGAATGGAGAGAAGAGTGGCCCTCGGTGATGGAAAGTCAGGTTAGGGAACGCTTAATGAAATTGGATGTGCACAAGTCCATGGGGCCGGATGAACTGCATCCGAGGGTGCTGAGGGAGTTGGGGGAAGTAATTGCAGAGCCGCTGGTCATTATCTTTGAGAACTCGTGGTAAATGGGGGTGGTCCCGGAGGATTGGAAAAAGGCAAATATAGTACCTATCTTTAAGAAAGGGAAAAAGAAGGATCCAGGGAACTACAGACCGGTCAGCCTCACCTCAATCCCTGGGAAAATCATGGAGCAGGTCCTCAAGGAATCCATCCTGAAACACTTGGAGGAAAATAGAGTGATCAGGAACAGTCAACATGGATTCACCAAGGGCAAATCGTGCCTGACCAACCTGATTTCCTTCTATGATGGGATGACTGGATTTGTGGATGCGGGAAGAGCCGTTGACGTGATATACCTTGATTTTAGCAAGGCTTTTGATACGGTTTCCCACAGCATTCTCGTCGGAAAGTTAAGGAAGTATGGGTTGGACGAGTGGACCGTAAGGTGGATCGAAAACTGGTTAGATCAACGGGCTCAGCGGGTAGGAATCAATGGCTCGATGTCTGGTTGGCAACCGGTAACGAGTGGAGTGCCCTAGAGGTCGGTCCTGGGGCCGGTTCTATTCAACATCTTCATTAATGATCTTGATGATGGAATAGACTGCGTGCTTAGTAAGTTTGCGGATGACATCAAGTTGGGGGGAATGGTAGATACTCTGGAGGGCAGGGACAGGATCCAGGGAGACTTGGACAAATTGGAACACTGGGCTGAAAGAAACCTCATGAGGTTCAACAAAGACAAGTGCAAAGTCCTGCACTTAGGATGGAAAAATCCCATGCACTGCTACAGGCTGGGGACCGATCAGCTAAGTAGCAGCGCTGTAGAAAAGGACCTGGGAGTTATGGTGGATGGGAAGATGAATATGAGCCAACAATGTGCCCTTGTTGCCAAAAAGGCCAATGGCATATTAGGCTGCATCAGTAGGAGTATTGCCAGCAGATCGAGGGATGTGATAATTCCCCTCTATTTGACACTGGTCAGGCCGCATCTGGAATACTGTGTCCAGTTTTGGGCTCCCCACTACAGAAAGGATGTGGAAAAATTAGAAAGAGTCCAGCGGAGGGCAACAAAAATGATTAGGGGGCTGGGGCACATGACCTATGAGGAGAGACTGAAGGAACTAGGCTTATTTAGTCTACAGAAGAGAAGACTGAGGGGAGATTTGATAGCAACCTTCAACTACTTGAAGGGTTGCTCCAAAGAGGAGGGAGCTAGGCTGTTTTCAAGGGTAACAGAGGACAGAACAAGGAGCAATGGTTTCAAATTACAGCTGGGGAGGTCAAGGTTGGATATTAGGAAAAACTTTCTCACTAGGAGGGTGGTGAAGCATTGGAATGGGCTATCTAGGGAAGTGGTAGAATCTTCATCTTTGGAGATTTTTAAGGCTCGGTTAGACAAAACCCTGGCTGGGATAATTTAGGGGGAGTGGTCCTGCTTTTTAGCAGGGGGTTGGACTAGATGACCTCGTGAGGTCCCTTCCAACCCTATTATTCTATGATTCTATGCCAGGCTGTGGCTGTGCCAGCCACCCTGGCAGAGAGGGCCGTGGGGAAGCCCTGGAGCCCCCTAAGTCGACTTTAAGTCGACACAGGGCTACTACACGCCCTCACTGGCTAAGTCGACTTTCTAAAGTCTACTTAGCCAGGAAAGTCGACTTAAAATGAGGTTTTATAAAGTCGACTTAATTTTTCCTTAAGTCGACTTAAGCAGCTGCTTAAGTCGATTTAAGGAAAATGTGGTGTGGACACAGATTAAATTAAGTCGACTTAAGCAAGCTTAAATCGACTTAATTTGTAAGTGTAGATGCACCCTGAGTTACCCACATGCATGCTCTTGATCACTAATTCAAGGTGTGGCTGTCTGAGCACATAACACCCTGCTCCTGCTTCCTGTGGGCAATTTACATAGCTGACCTTACTGGTCAAACCCTAGTTTTATGCCACCACAGTTGCAAAAGGTGAATGACTGAGCTGTGCTCAACTCCTTATTAAGCACTAAAAAGCATCATTCAGCACGAATAACTCAGGGGTCTTATTCTCTCATTATGGGAATGGAATTCTCATCTGCAGTAACAGAGAGCTGTGCATGTTTATCAGTTCAAATATATGCAACAGGTGGTCTCTAGAACAGAAATGAAATGGGTTTTAAAATCAATGGTGCATTTACTCTTAGAAGCAATTTTGCGTCTTCTATCTCGAATGCCCTTGTGGCTTTTGATATGGCTATAGTGGTATCCCACTCCCAGAGCAGAGCTATTTATCCCACTCTAACAGAGCAGAGCTCACACTATGCACCATTTTTGCTCACCATGTTGCTGTAGGAAATCCAAGAAGGCATAAGCAGCCAGAGTCACTGGCACTAGGAAATCCCAGGTGAATTGAAAGGTTGGAAAGCAAGATCTACACAGATGCATTCTAATAAGGCTGACTGCAATTTTGCAGCTAGTTCCCAATGGAGCAGAAGATATCATACAGCTTGTAGCCTATAAACACACATTTGGACAATGCAATTGGACTACCTAAAATCTAGTGTGGGCAAATCCACCGGAGTAAACGCACTGGAGTATAAGGGACAGGATCAACACGAGGGCGAGTGGGAAACAAGAGGCCATCTAATAGTAAAACAGATGAAGCTGTATTATTGTGTATATGTGATAGTGCCATGAGCCCCCACTCAGAGGTCAAGGTCTCATGCTAGGTGCTGTACAAACATTTAACAAAAGAACAGAAATAAGTTGTAGGCTGTCATTTTTTACAGGCCTCTGCTCAATGGTGAGTCAGATCAGCACCTCCATGTTACTCTCACACGCCATGGGAACTGCATGTATATTCCCCCTCGGTGCTCCATCCAGGGCATCCACTTTAGGCTTCTCGTGCCTCAGCTGTCAACTCCCTTGGGTGGGGAGCCCCCCTATGTATCTAATAATGAACTAATTAGCTGGTATCCTGGTTGGCAGTGCAGGGAAGCTAAAAATCTCTTTTTCCCAGTGGCATACAGAACCTGATTCGGATCCTGCAAGGTACAGGGACTGACATTAATGACATGACAGCAGTGACCCAGGTCAGCATCTTACTTGCCCTGGCTCTTGGACATATGAACTTCTAGGGAGGAGAATCTACCTTTCAGAGAGAAGGGAGAAAACACTTTTTTCTGGCAGGTTGATATTTTTTATTTGATCTTTCTGAGAATGATATAGAATGTGTGTGAGCGCATGCGGGCGTGCCTTTGTGTGTATTTCAGTAGAGATACTGCGCGTGTTCTCTGTATAGTGAATATGCTGCTGTCTTTAAAGTCTGTAATTTTTTCTCTCTTTCTTCAAATTTAAAGGGCTGGTTATGAGGGGCAGGGGAATGCAATAAAAATAATCTTTATGGAGCAGGCTAAGCCCAAATAGTGCATGAGATCTAATTAGCTCCCAGCCTAAGGTGGGATGGGATTGGAAAGGTTGTGAGGATTTTGAAAAAAAAAGATCCTGTAGCACCAAGAACTTAATTTTCAAGAAGTGGCTGCAGCACAGTGGCTGCATTTGGAAGAGGGAATATGATGATGGAGTTGAAGAAGGGACAGTGGACAGTCAGGGGAAGGGGGCAGAGGAATTATGTAGTGCTACAGTCTATATTGCAACTTGCTCTCACAACCACAGTGACATTAACTTGGCAACATGAGCTCTGACTCCCTACCCCTGGAAACTTGATTTAGTTTGTCTCAAGCATCTACACTTGAAATATGTCCTCCTACACACAAATTCCCCACCTGCAGTCAGGCAACTGACAGGGTAAGATTTAAAGAAATTGCATTTCCCTGGTAGCCCTAACCTAATCAAAAGAAGAATAATTATTCATTGGCCTAAGAGAGGCAGCTGGGGTGTGTGAGCACTGAAAGCAGCAAAGCCACTTTTCCCTGTCTCTGCATAGCTGCTCTGAAATTGGGTAGATACAGTAGCCAGAGGATATGGGGCGGGGGGTTAGCATATGAGTTAAATAGCCTGGGCTCAGGGTGAGTGCTAGTGTTTGGTTATCCGGCTGTCCAGGCGGCTTTCGGAGCTGCGAAGTGTGGCGTGCACGTCCATTTGGATTTCACAGCCCCTGAAGCAACATTTTTCCTGAACACAAAGGAGAAAGAAAGCAATTCGGACCTCAAAATGATGAAGTGTTAAAGCCCCCTTGGCGTGGTCGCTAAGAGTTGAAGAAAACTGTAGATGCATCAGCAATCCCATTTGCAATCCAGCTTCAGAGACAGAGGTTCCAACAAATACAGTGGTTGAGACAAATCTTTGCAGTCGTGCCCCATTTTCAGGAGCAGAAACACCCAGGAGAAAAATAATGGGGATTTGAAGTTAAACTATAGCATTGATTAATTAAGTTATTGTCGTATTAGGTAGGCATCAGTATCTAGTGGTTAGAACAGAGCACTAACAGAGTGGACTTCTGTGTTCTACATTTAGCTCTGGGAGAACAGTGTGGTGTATTGTTTTTAAAGCACAGGACTAAGGGTCACGAAGTGGGATTTTCTCCCATGAAAGCTCATGCGATAAATAAATTTTTTAGTCTTTAAAAGTGCCACAGGACTCCTTGTTTGTTTTGCTGACCTAGACTAACCCGGCTACCCCTTTGGAACTTGTTCCTAATTGTGTCACTGACTCTCTGTGTATCATTGAATTAATCATTTATAAGCTTCCTGTGCTTTGGTTTTCCATAGCTATCTGTGAAACTGAGATAACAAGGGATGTTTTTCACCTGAATTCATATTTGCAAAATGCTTTGAGGTACTGCAAAAGGCAAAGCATCATAGCCAAGCCATTCAGGGCACTGGACACAAGGAGCAATTCATTTGGTGCGGACCCCATCATCAGTTGTTTGATGCTGTGTAAAGCTCTGTGGGCCCAAATCTGTAAAGCCCATTGAGGTCTGACACTGGGGCTGAATCTGTGGCTTGCGAGCTTTTTCGTGGTGCATTTGAACCCCATGCTGCTCCTGCATCACTCAAATCCAATCTGCAGAAAAGTGTTTGCCGAAGGTGCTTGGAAACTCAGCTGGAGAACAGGAATTAAATTTGAAAAAGGAAGAGATGTGGTTTCGGCACTGAAGACTCTGTGGTGATGGGAATAAGCCCATCAGCAAAGAAAACACAGATAAATCCACTGAGCCAGTAGCTGGGACCACAGTCATTTGCACCTGGCTGCTGCAGCCTTAGGCAATAACTTTGGATCGAATTGAAGGTAGCCAGATAGGAAAAGGTCTGAAGCACTGCGGGATCAGACACATTGCAAATAAAAATAACGAAATGTGGACTCCCTCCCAGCAGAGGCGGCTTTTGGCTATTTGGGACCCTAGGTGAAGGCCCATTGTGGGCCTCCCCCCACACGCCAGACACCCTCTCTGCAGCCTCAGTCCCCCCCTCCATGGCTCTGGCTCCCCACCGCCCCAGGCCCCACACCACCAGTCCCAGCTCCCCACCACCAGCCCCATCCTCCCCCCTCCATGGCCTCAACAACCTGCTGCCCTGGCCCCTCCCTCTGACCCCAGCTCACCACCGCTGGCCTCCTCCTCCTGCTGCCGACCAAGGCAGATGTGGCTTTTGGGCTAGGTGAAGTAGGAGACAGGGCCCATTACTGCTCGGGGTCCTTGGTGTGCACCTGTTTTGCCTCCACCGAAAGCCGCCTCTGCCTCCCTGCATCATGAAGAAAGGCTGGGGGTAGAGTGGAAGTGGACAATAAGAGTTATTAGGAAGGTTCCATGTACCACAAGTGCAGCCTTTTGAATCAAGGCTTCATGCTTCCAGGGAACCATATGGAATGAATGGGTATGCAAAGGGATTGGTGGAAGGAGAAAGTGTCTGAGTTTCAGGCATTGGTGCTGGGTTGTTCAGAGGGATGCCTCCAGAAGCTCAGGTTTTTTTAAAAGGTGAAAGGTAAAGCTATTAAAACTAACAGAACTGCAAGTTTAAGAGGATCCTTGTATTGATTTTAGCTAGAAACAGAATTTTAAATCATGTCAGATATTATTTGTGGTTTTACTTCAGTAGCTTCTACAGACCCCAGAGATGAGGGCCCATTGTACAAATATATAGTGAGACATTCTCTGCCCTGACGAGCTTACAGTCTAAATAGACAAAGAGTGAGAGAGGAAATGACTTGCCAAAGGTCACATAGCATGTAACTGGCAGATCCATGAACAGATTCCAGCTTTCTTGATTTCTAGCACAATGTCCTACCCATTGAACCAGAGTGCCTCTTGTGAATAACTACATGTGATGTTTGCTTTTGATCAGGAAGCTGGCGCTAAATCCCAAGGACTTATGTAGGAGTTAAATGGTTCCTAGGTCTTGTGCTGGGACTCTGAATCAGGGTATATTTCACTCCGAGCAAATTGATTTGTTGGATACATTGGAATAACAAAATAGTCAAATGGAAGTCATGATTCCCTGGTGAATATTCCATCAGCAGAAGAAGAGGCTAAATTAATCACTGCTTTGCACTGGGGAAAACAAAATCCAAAATAATGTCAGGAGACTGAACAACTTCCTCTTCTAGGCCAGGCTGAGGACTCAGGAGTGTACGCTGCTTCTTTACCAGAAAATATCTTTCTTCCTGCTGCTGCTGCTGCTGGGGTATTACCTAGAGGCCCCATCATCCTAGGCACTCTACATATGTATAAAGAAAATAGGGTCGCTAGAGCTGGTTGGGAATTTTTTTGATGAACCCTTTTTTTTTTCAATGAAAAATATCAATTTGTGGAGTGCAAAACTATTTGTGCAACAGGGTCATTTTCAGCAAATCTGATTTGAAACAGTTTGGGGGTAAAATTGACCCCCCATGTTCTGGGCATCCCTACTTCTCTGATTGTCAAAAGCTGGGGCTGGATGAAAGAGGGTAGAACACTTCATAATTGCTCTGCTCTGGTCATTCCCTCTAAAGCATCTGGCACCAGCCAATGACGGAGGACAGGATACTGGGCTAGATGGACCATTGGTCTGACCCAGAACGGCCACTCTTATGTTCCCTGTATTCAGGTGCAAAGCTCCAAGGGTCTGGCCAGTCTAACACCCCCTGTAGGGCCTTCTTGGCTCTGTTGTAGATTGCCTGTGTGATCTTGGGTGAATCACTTGATCTCTTTGTGCTTCACTTCTTGATCTGTGGGATAGAGATCGTGATGCTTTCTTTTTCCCAGCTTCTGTCTGTTTAGTCTGTTCTGATGATAATTTCTTTGGGGCAGAGACAGTGGTTAAAGTATAATTTGACGGGCCCCGGAACCCTCCTCATCTCCAGGCCCCCTTCCCGTATTGTCTAGGCCCCCTTCATTCATGTGCGGGCCCCAGCCCAGGTAGGTATTTGCAACCACTTCTCAGTACCACATGCATCGGTTATTGCTCCATAAAAATATTTATAATTTTATATGGCATTTATGTCTATAGCAATTATTGTCACAAACTATCAAACACTGCATAACACAGTAAGTATTGAGATTCACAATGGTGAGGTGTAGGACCTGCCAGCAGCCAGGGCAGGGTGGAACATGTGTTCCGCCGGATTTTTCTATTTTTAGGGCCCCGGAACTCTGGTCCCTCAAATTTGTGGGCCCCGGAACTGCGTTCCAGTGCATTCCCCCTTACTTTAACCCCTGGGCAGAGACTGTGCAGCACACAGCACATTTGGCCTGTAGGGGCCCCTGAGTGCTACTGTAATAAAAATAATTAATGATAATAAATGTTTGAGTGTTGTTTGGTTCAGAGAAAACTTCTGGGTTCAGACTAGTGGTGGTCTTTAAGTTATCAGAATCATTTTGCCAATTGCTAATGAAAGTGTAACTTGCAAAAGATTCACAAACACATTGTTTTAAAAAAGAAAAGAAAAGAAAAAACAAAGGGTAAATGCAGAGAATTGAGCTGAACATAGCAATTATTTCCAAACTTGAGCTTTCACAATAGAGACAAATTGTAATCATACCCTTTGAAAACTGCAATTACAACTACGTCCAGGTAACCTTTAGTCCCCCTGTGTGATACATATCAAATGAGCTATAAAGCATTAGTTTTTGTTTCTGTTTTTGTTCTTGCCATGAAATGCAGCAAAACTTTCCTGAAGTTGCCCCTAGCATCATTTTCTTTTATGAAGTGCCTGATAACTATATTAAAATGGGGCGGAATACTTCCCTAATTTAGGGATTACAAGATAAAAGATATTTCTTCCAGAAAAGGAACATATAACAGGATCAAAGGTTCAAGCTACAGCAGATCAGTGGAAGATGAGTGATCATATCACCTCCTTATATTGTTATCAAGGACGGCTTATAATTTAAATGGGTAAAGACCTAGCGGGTCTTTGCTGGGGAAAAAAAAAGGTTACAGTGACAAGCATTGTAGTACATGGGGAACTGTGTAGATTAATGACCATCTCTTCCTCAGGATCCATGGACTTGTTACCACGTAGTGGCATGAATAACATGTCACTCATTAGTTTTGTGAGTATGTTCGCTAGGTCAGGTAGGTCACCTTGGCTATGTCTACACTGGCAAGTTAGTTCAAATTAAGGAGGCTGAATTCGAACTAACTAAAGCCATGGTTACACTAGGCTTTAGTTAGTTCTAATTAAGGGCTTCCTTAATTCGAACTAATAAGTTTGAATAGGGTATTCGAACTAAAGGGTTAATTTGAACTAACTAGTTTGAATTAGCCAATGTGGCCATGTTAATTTGAACTAATTTCTTAGTTCGGACTAACCGGCCATTGAAATGAATGGGGATCGCTAATTCAAACTAACTAAAATTAGTTCAAATTAGTTAGTTCGAACTAACTAATTCGAACTAATTTTAGCAAGTGTAGACATAGCCCTTGGGAATAGTATGTCCTGTTAAGAATTTTACATGCCACATGCATCATTCTGTGCAGAACTTGCTCTGTGATTCTGAAGTCCCAGGGCCCATAGGAACGAGAAACTCATATGGAGCCCCAGTAGACCTTTCGTTCACAAACTCCATTCCTCAAGAATAGGGATTTCTCTGGAATTTCCCTGGAAGAAGGAAGCAACCCCCATGGAAAAGTGTCAGGTCTGCTGAACAATGGTAACCCAGAGAGTCACTTCTCTCAGTGGAAAGAGCCCTAAATATCACTAATGATGTAGAGGAGTGCACACCGCAACAATTTACCTGTGTGCGATCATGAGCAATGGGTCTAACAAAGCAGCTCTTCGAATGCTCCAGATATGAATGGCCAATGGAAAGGCTTTATAGAAAGGAGAAAAAGCTTTTCCCTGAGCTACCCAAAAAACCCAGTGGAAAGGCAGAGTCAAAGAATGTGATCCAAAAACTCATTGAGGTTAATGGGAGGCTTTGCATGGACTGGAATGAGCTTTTGGGTCCAGTCCAAAATGCACAGGGTATGGCTTACAACGCAGTTACTGCTGCCCCTTGGATTCTGCCTAAAGACTCTCCCAGACAGCTGAAACACAGGAATCATAAACTGGGATTCCCCAGTTTCTTTTGACAAAGGGTGTGGCCTGATAGATAAGGAAGGAAGCCCTGAAATTTTAATGGCAAAATAAATACTTGTTGGGTGTGAAGAAAAAGAGTGAATGGATGAGATAAAGGGCACATGAAATTCTGAAAGGTACCTCAATGGATAGGGCCTGAATCCTTGCAGAAATGCATCCACCATTTGCTCTGTGACATTCAGCATTGTTCTTAGCTGGCACAGCCACCGTGAATCAGTAGGAAATGTTCCTCATATAACAGAATGCAAACAGGGAATCATGGCATCGTCCCATGATGCCTAACCTCACACTGTCTCTACATATCCATCGAAAACTCTCTAGAAACAGCCTCGTCTCTGGCTGCCTGAGGACTGGTCCTTGTCAGGCTACAGGGATCGATATACAGCTTCTTATCCTAGAGAGCTTGATAAGGTGTTTAAGAGCTAAAACCACAAGGCAGCTCTTTGAGTGTCATCCTGCTCAGTCATGGGGTTTGTATATACTCAGAGCAGTTTTGTTTCTAGTGGGACTGAATGAAGAACTGGGAAGTTGCATAGCAGCACTTCTGTTCCTGTCTAAGGTTTGCAGAAATGTAATTCACACTGACTGACACAGTGATATACAAAAATGGACCAGAGGCAGGATCAGACATGTACACACTCACAAAGCTTAAAACACACAGGGTTGCAAGCATGCATGTTCACACACCTGTGTAGGAGCACAAAATACATGGCCACATTGGAAAGTTACATGAGTCTATGGCCAGTTAGGCTTCTAATATACATACTCACATTAAGCATTTCCATGGCTATGTTGGGCATGTGGAAATTCAGGGCCCATTGAAGAATACAGGAATCTTTCTACTGATTTCTGTAGGCTTTGAAGAAAGCACCAATTTGAGTGTTTCTGATTCTGAACAGGTTGCTCCAGGAAAATATGCATGGAAAGATACACTGGCTAAAATTTTCAGACATATCAGGTCTGATGTCTCATGTTGAGCATTCAAAATCATACATCACTTTGGAAACTCTTGGCCATCACTTCAATAAAAGACTCATATCACAGCTGTGACTGGCCCAGGTCTGTTGACTCAAGCTTGTGGGTATCAGGGTGTAGTGCTCTCAAATTGTTGTCTAAGGCCATGTACACACTAGCATCGCTATCGCGCACTTACCCTGTTGCGCGTTAAATGTTCCGTGGTTGTTGTTGCGCGATACAGCGTACACACTCGGCATGCTGTAACGGATCAAACAACCCCCCCCCTCCTCTCAGTCCTCCAGCAAAACAAAGTGCACTCTGGGTACCTATCCCACAGTCCCCAATATCATTTCCCGTGGTGCATTGCGCTACCGACGCTACCCAGCAGTCGCCAATAGCAACGGGCGCTAATTTCAAACTGAAGCAACCGTCTTTCCGTCACTGCCTTTTAATAATCGCCATGGATTCAGCTGTGATCTTGAATGCTGCCTTCAGCATTGTGAACACAGCCCAGATTCTGTTGCAGTACGCCTTTGGCTCTGACTCAGAGCAGGACTCGGATGACTCCACTTCGGAGAATGACAGCCATGAGAGCAGAACTGATATTCTGATCAGTTTTGCAGACCAGCTGCACAGCCTGAACCGCCGTGTTTGGTCCCGGCAGACAAGCACAGACTGGTGGGACCGAATCGTTCTCCAGCTGTGGGATGATGAGCAGTGGCTACAGAACTTCAGAATGCGCAAAGCCACATTTATGGAACTGTGCCGTGAGCTTGCCCCTGCCCTGCATCGCAAGGACACGCAGATGAGATCCACAATCCCAGTAGAGAAGCGTGTGGCTATTGCCCTGTGGAAACTGGCGACTCCGGATTGCTACCGCTCGGTCGCAAACCAGTTCGGTGTCGGACGGTCGACCGTTGGAGTAGCACTGTCACAAGTGTGCAGAGCCATCAACCGTCTTTTGTTAAGGAGGACGGTGACCCTGGGGAATGTGAGGGAGATCATCGAGGGATTTCAGGACTTGGGCTTCCCGAACTGTGGGGGTGCAATAGATGGGACCCACATCCCTATTCTCGCGCCCGACCATCTTGCCAGCGAGTACATTAACCGGAAGGGATACTTTTCCATGGTTCTTCAGGCACTGGTGGACCATCGTGGTCGGTTTACGGACATAAATGCGGGTTGGTCAGGGAAGGTTCACGATGCCCGCATATTCAGGAATTCAGGACTGTTCAGAAGGCTACATTCGGGCACCTTTTTTCCAGATGAAAAACTGAATGTGCAGGGTGTAGAGATGCCCGTGGTTATCCTTGGGGACCCCGCCTACCCACTGATGCCATGGCTTATGAAGCCTTTTACCGGGAAGTTGGATCCTGCAAAGGAGCGTTTTAATTACAGGCTGAGCAGGTGCAGAATGGTTGTGGAGTGTGCCTTTGGCCGCTTAAAAGCCCGGTGGAGATCGCTTTATGGCAGGCTTGACCTGCATGAGGACAACATACCAGTTGTTATTTCCGCGTGTTGTGTCCTTCACAATATCTGTGAAAACAGGGGGGAGAGATTTATGAACTCGTGGACAAGGGAGGCAGAACGTCTGGAACATGCATTCCAGCAACCAGACACCAGGGGTATCCGGGGTGCACAGTTAAGGGCGGTGCGCATCAGGGAGGCGTTGAAAACCCATTTTTTTTATGGGGATTGAAGGACAGCATCGCCCTTTCTGTACTTCATGGTATACATATATTATTCTTAACTACAAAGGTTAAGGGAAATAGAGTCCTATTATTTTTTTATTCTTTCTTTACTGAAATTCAATCATCAGTGTTATACTGTAAATGACAATAAAAAAAGTCTGTGTTTCTTTAACAGTCTCCGAACTTTATTGAGAAAACAACAATGATAAAACAGCTGGAGGGGGGGTGTCTAAAGATGGGTGTAGGTGCGGGACTCCACGACATAAGTTGGGGGAGGGGTAGATGTAACATTATACCATGGGTGTCCATGGTGCTCTATGTATTGTTTTGGAGGTGAATGTTGTGTGGGTGGAGGGAAAGGCAGAGGAGGCTGTGGGGGGGGTGGGGCGCGAGCCTGGAGCAGACCAACCATGGTCTTCAGGAGGTTTGTCTGCTCGTGAAGGATGTCTATTAGTGCATCCTTCTGCCTCTCCCTCCTTGCGCTGCTCTCTCTCCTGTCCTGCCTGCACTGCCTCCTCCACTGCCTTGTCTCCCTAGCGGATGCCTCCTGGGAATCCATGAGCTCTTTGAAGATCTCTTCCTTGCTCCTTCGAGGCCTCCGCCTTATCTTTCTCGGACGGTCCACAGCAGCTGTACATTGTCCATCGAAGGTCGTTCCTGCGTACATATGAAACATTGTAAATGCCGCTATTGTTCAAACCTTGGTCTGGTGCAACGAAAGATGTTCTCCCTACACACTCCTCGCCTACTACAGCGAGTACATACCGGGGGGGGGTGGGTTATGACCATTGTCCAAAGCGAGGGACGGGTTGCTGTGAGTTGCTCCACAGGACAGTTGACTATTGCCACTGCTTGTTCTGATCCTGTGTCAGAGATGGCTGGAACAGAAGCTGATATGACACTGCTTAGAGTGCCTATGCAAGCGAGAATGCATCTTCTGCGTGTGGCTGACTTCAAGCCGGGACCTTACGCTGCAGGACTGTGCGCTGCAATGCTTCCCACGGCAGTGCTAGCGAGCATGAGAGGGAAATTCTCCATGAATGGGGGAGGGCGACGGTTCGCTCTACCATCCAATTTTAAAAGAAGAATTTGGAAATATTTGGAGAGTGCTTTCAGTGACTTAAGAGGGGACGAGTACTTGTCAATCGAGGCATTCATTGACGCGGTTTTTATGTAATGACAGTGTCCCCACGCCACATCTGTTACGCGCACAAAAGAAGACAGAAAAAAGGAGAACAGAACGCGTTTTCTTCCTGTACCCGCTAAGCTTTAGCTGATAGAATAGAAAGCACCGCAAGGCCAACTTACCGGAGCTGCCATCGGCTGATTCCTGGGAAGGCGTGCCTAAGGAATCCGTGGAGCTGGTCTCTGGAGGGGTGGCGAATAACTCCTGGCTCCCCATTTCAGTGGCTCCGTCGTCACCGTCCTCGTCCTCTTCCCCCTCTGCATCCTCGTCCAGGACAGCATCCTCGCCTTCAGCTCCCTTGTCATTTTCTGACGATGTCACAGAGGTGTCAACGGTCAAGGTCGGGGTGGTTGTGGGATCCCCTCCCAGGATCGCCTCCAACTCCTTGTAATAGCAGCATGTTGTTGGCGCGGAGCCAGAGCGCCGGTTAGCCTCTCTGGCTCTGTGGAAGGTTATCCTCAGATCCTTCACCTTGGCCCAGCATTGCAGAGTGTCTCTCTCGTAGCCCTTCTCAGTCATGGACTGAGATATTTGGCCGAAAATGTCGAAATTCCGCCGGCTGCCACGTAACTGTGACTGCACGGCGGACTCTCCCCAGATTCCTATCAAGTCCATCACCTCTGCTGTCGTCCAAGCCGGAGATCGTTTGCTGCGCCGCGAAGACATTGCGAACGGAGCACACAGAGGCAGCAACACCGAAAAGCAAGCCAGAAGGGAGAGTGTGGAATTCAAAAATTCGCGGGACAGAAGGGGAGGTCGGGAAAAATGACGTCACGGCAATAGAGTACTGACAGGGGTGCAGAAGGGACGGGATTGGAATTGTGGGCTATTTCCGGAATGTTCACATTGCGCGAGAAGCGTACACACACGGGCTGTCGCGCAATAGCTATTCCGCGTTAAGAGATACCACGCTCGTTTTGGTGGTTTACATCTTGCGCAACAAGACGGGTCTTAACGCGCAAAAACTGTAAGTACAGTGTGTACGCTCTGCTTCTTATTGCGCGATAAAGGGCTTTATCGCGCAATAACTTTGCAGTGTGTACAAGGCCTAAATGTTTGAACTTAGACTGGAGGCTGAGATCTGAGGTCATGCAAGCAGGGAGGGTCTCAAAAGCCCAGGATCCAGCATGAGCCTGAATGTCTACACTGCTAATTTTAGCTCCAGCGTCTGAGCCTGAGTCAGATGACCTGAGATGTAAGAGTTGGTGCTGGGGGAGGGAGTTAATCGCAGTATAGATGTGCCCATCTTCCCTCCTCTATATGCACACTAGCAGCAGCTACAACGAGAATGCCTTCCCTCTGCACACACAGCCCTCCCCCAGAAGAAGCAAAAATAAACCACTCACATTCCAGTGACCCGAATGAAATTTACAGCACTCCAGACACCTGGGCATCAGACCATGGAATTTTCATTTGAGGAGGAATCCACCACAAAGGCAAACCAATTTAAAGGGGGTTTTAGAAAGTAAATTATGAGATTGTGAGGGTCAAGGGAAGACTTGAAAAGAGCGCCAGCAATTACAACATCCTCAACATGTCCTCAAGAGGTAAGAAGGTGATGTTATCTTCTTCTGCAATATTAGCGCGACACCTACTGGGATCCCATGTCCTGCTCTGGGGCCCACACTTTTAAAAGGATGTTGAAAAATTGAAGAGAGAAGAACAATAAGAATGGCATGTGGCCTGGAAATGCACTTTACAATAGGAGGCTACAGGGACTCCAACTTTTCAAAGAAAAAGTTGAGGCAGCTTAATCAAAATCTAGAAGTATCTATACAGGTATGAAGATTTGATACAAAAGGGGTCTTTAATTTAACAGAGAAAGGTACAGCAATTTTTATCTGCGAGTATAATTAAACACTGAAACAGATTGCCAAGGGATGTGGTAAATCTCTGGGAGTTTTTAAATCAAGACTGGATGTCTTCCTAAAAGATATGCTCTAGTTCAACCAAAAGTTTCTGGGTTACATTCAGGACTCAGTGGGTGGAATTCAGTGGCCTAGATGATCATAACAGTCTCTATTGGCCTTTAAAATTGATGAAGCTCCAAATTCATGCAAGGTCTTCCCTTTAGTTTCTGTTTTTTCTGATTGGGGTATGCAGATATGGAAATGAAAAACATATTACTGCAGGAGAATGCATGAGCTGTTCCTAGATATGTCTTACTGTAATTGCAGATAATGAAAAATTCAACGTGTCGGTAACGTATTCAAAGCGCCAGTAATACAGTCGGGCATTAGCTTCCTGAAGGCAAGCTTTGTGAATATCATCAGGTTTATTTCGTTTCTGGATAGTGCATATCACGCTTTCAGTGGCTCGTGTGTTTGGAGCTTTCAAAAGCACGTATTATTTAGTAAAGTGAATAGCAATGCAAGAGAGAGAGTCTTCAAACAGCTTTCCTGAACCTGTGGACTCTTACAAGCTGCCCCAAATACAACCACAACAGGAATTCAGCTGTCAGCTCAGAATGTCTTGGGTTCATGTCAGAAGGTGGGACAGCAGCTTTGGTGATCACTGCATGCTAGTTCTCAAAAGGCACTTGGCTATATCTATAAACCTTCATAGTGAGAAGGACAAGTCATTTGCTCTCCCAGATGAGAGGAATGAGAGGTGAAGCAAGAGAAGTCTGGAGCTGAAAATGTTGATCATGTTGTATGGAAGCAGCCACAACTAAAAGTGCATTATCAGATTGCTATGGCACAGTTCACTTATCCATCTTTAATGCAACATGTATGGCTCCAGCCAGGGCCATGAAAAGTCCTTCACTCCCTCAGCCTTGAAACTGGTGCTCACTAGTTACTGAGCAGTAGTTCATAAATCCATACAAACGGCTTGAATTATTTCTCTAACACATACAGTCCCCCATGCATGCTGAAACTGAGCACTGCTTTTTGTGGGAGGGAGTTCAGGAACATCTCTGTAGTCCCACCTGTCGTAATTCGTACACACGATATTTAACCAGGATGCAGAACTGAAAAGGCTCACAGTGAGAACAATCAAATCTTGGAGGGCATCTATGGACTGTTTGGTGCAGATGCCTCTGGTCTGGGTTTTTTTTATTCAGAGGGCTGATAATTAACATTCTGCATGTGGCAGAAGTTGCAGTCAGTCCTACAAAGTCCCAGTGCTGAAAATCAAGTAAGCATGTGTTTAACTCCTGCAGGGCTGTTCATGTGCTTGAATTTTTGTGTGTGTTCATGAACAATGCACAGAAAATTCATGCAAGCTCTTTTTGCTCCATCTAGATATCTGCAAATATTACCAGGCTGCTGTCTGAGTTACAGCCTCCTTTGATGGAGTAATGCTCATATGGACAGTCACATGGCATTTATCATAGCCTCAGACAACTGGGACCATACGTAATGTGTGGTGTGAGTCAGCCCAGCTGAAGAGAAGTCACTTTCTTTTCCTTCTTTTCACTTTGATAAGAGAGCATCCTGGCTCTCTGAGATCATTCTCTACCTACCTCTATGTGTGTCTGACTTTAACAAACAGTGGTCTTGGATTTTCTCACCCTCTGTATCCTATGCAGGTACTGGTGGTGATCTTATAGGGGTGTGATAGTTTGGCCCCCATAATTATAATTGGTCTGAAGATGGGGGAGAAGTACATGGCATTGGGATAAGAGTTAGGGCCCCACTTACTCTGCTTGTCAACCCATCATACCTGAAACTTCCCTCTGGATTTTTAACAAGATTTCAACCTTGGGAAAATCAGCCTAGGGAAAAGAGAGTTCATTTGAACTCAGGGCCTTCACAAACCTATGTTAACAGGATCTTGCACAGAAAAATGCAGGGTTTGTCCTACCCTGTTTCCGATGAGCAGCCCTCTGCTCTTTCCACTAACGTGGTGGCTCCACGGAGAAGAGCTCTTGCTAGGCAATGGGAAAGACAGAGGGACAGCATCTGAGACCAAAGCAGCCAGCATCCCAGAACACTTGCCTGAATATCTGCAGCTCCTTGAGAAGGGAGTTACTGCAGCGTTGGGGTTTGAAAGTGGCCACCGGTGAAGATGTAAGCAGAAGGAATAAGAATCCTCCCAAACAAAATGCTTTTAAACGTCTGTTTCTAAATAAACAATTCCAACAAATTCATTCAGCTCATGTTTCTCTTTCTAAGCTCTCATTGCAAAGCAAAGGAACTCCACTCCGCAGATTAAGCAGCACATTGAGATTCCTTGTGTGTTCCAGCGATTGCGTTTCGCCCAGCTTGGCTCTGTGCATTCTTTCAAATGCTGAACGTGGCTGCCAGAAGCAGAGAGAGGACGAGAAGTGCTGTTGAAAGTTGCCTCAGAAGCAGAGGGGGCTTTTGGGGTAGGTGAAGCAGGCAGGGCCGTCCCTGGCGGGGGGGGAGGGGCGAACGGGGCGATTGTCCCGGGCCCCGCAGTTACGTGGGTCCCGCACTGTCCCGCTCCCTCCCACCCGCAGGCAGACTCCGGGGTTGGAGTCAGGACCGGAGCCAACTCCAGCTCCACCCCCAGCCCCACGCAGGCAGCCTTGGCCTCGGGACCAGGGACCAGCTCCCGCCCACAGGCAGCCTCAGCCTCCGGGGCTGGAGCCGGCTCCTCCAGCCCCCTCTGCAACAGGCGGCGTCCGGGGCTGGGGCCTGGGTTGGAGCCGGATCCGCGCGCCGGCAGCCTCGGCCTCCTGGCCCGGGGCTGGCTCCCTGGGGGGCGAAGCGGGCCGGTCAGCCTGCCACGGTCCCCTCCACAATGGGGACGGGGCCCCGCTTCAGCCAATTAGCTCTGGGCCCCGCTCCTCCCGTGGGACCGCCCAGGAAGCAGGAGCCCACCCAGGGCCCTGAGCTGTAAGGGGCCCCATCCCAGGTGGTCACCTGCTTTGCCTACCCTTCCCCAAAAGCTGAATCTGCCTCAGTCGGCAGCAGGAGACAAGCTGGCCAGGGTGGCCAACAGTGGAGAGCTGCGGCTATGGGGGGTGTCTGGCGGCAGGAAGCTAGGGCCACGGGGACCTAGAGGAGGCCCCCATGGGCCTTCACCTAGAGCCCCAGATAGCCTAAGACTGCCTCTGTCCAGATGCTCTCATGAGACATGGAATGTGATATATGACCAGGCAGATTTTAATCACACTATTCGATGGGCAGCCATTCAAACATATTGGCATAAGCCATCCCCTCTTTTTTTTATGACTGTAGAAAATGGGCTGGTGTAAAGCCTTCAGCATGGAGGAAGGACAGAAGAAGAAGATAACAGACTGGTCGTTATGGAAGAGTCAACCCAAAGGATGCACTGAGATGTTTAATGTAAACTTGCAAAGAAAATCACTGTGTGTAATTGCAGCAGCTGGCTGTAAGCCTGTGGGCCACTGAACTCATGCAAAGTATCATTAAAGTGTTTCCTGAGATATATTAGAAAGGACAAGGTACACAGTGCAAAATCTCCCTGAACCTGGTGCTTCTTGAAGTAGGTGCTGCCTCCTTGGGAAGAAGTTACTAATGTTAATTGCATTTCAATACCCTCATTGCAGTAGGCTTCATACAAATATGTAATAAAAGAGTTTTCAGTCTAAGTAGTGCAAAGTCTATTTGCAGTGAAACCCAGTCACTAAAATCAGAAGAGTTGTAGGAAAAGAAAATAGCTATCAGCACCTTCCATACCACTGATGTCCCAAAGCACTTAGGCTACATCCAGATTGCCACTGTCAGATCAATTTATCTGGATCAATTGAGTGGAAGTGGAGACCCACTCAATTGACCTGGAAATTGATGCTATTAATTCACCTCTGCCAGGTGGAGTAACTCTGCCTCGACAGGAGGGTATTTCTCCTTAGCGCAACAGACTGAAGACAGTGCAGTAAGTAGAAGTTAGGAAGTCAACAGGAGGTGATACACAAGCTCTATGCAGCTTGCATATCTCCTGTCGACTGCTGCCAAATTTGGTGGCAAGTGCAGCCATAGCTTAGCAAAGCAATGTATTAGATACCAAGAACGCAATAGCTGTTTGTGATGCTTTGCCCAGTCCACACCGGACTGGAAGGGGTTAAGGTGGCCAGGCAGGCCTATTAACTTCATAGGCTGCACCTGGAAGGGTGGTGGGGGGGGAGGGGGGGTTGGAATTGATTGCAAGCAGGTTCAGCTGTGCAGGAAGAGACAGGGCATAAAGCTGGCACCTGAAAGGGGCTTCTGCTGGGAAAGGGCATTTACTTCCTGGGGAGAGGGAGGAGGGTCTGGAGTTGGTACACCCAGGTTACAAAGGGGAACCAGGAGTGGTAGGGAACAGTCTAGAAAAAGAACAATCAAGATTGGGAATGTAAAGCCCAGAACTGCTGTGCAGAGGGTTCCTGCACTGGAACCCAGGGCAGAGGGTAGGCCCAGGGTTCAGTTATCTGCCACTGGGAGAGTGGCACCTGAGGCAGTGAGTGGAAAGACTAATATACCCACACTATGGCAAAAATACTGAGTGACAGTTAGAGGGCTGAGTCATGAAGGGGATGGCCAGGAGGAAGTGCCATTAGTGGTAAGCAGAGTGCCCTGTGACTCTGCTGATCATCAATTCCTTGGGCCACAACATTTCCTAAAATACCAGGGACATTCCAGAGTGTTTCATTCCTGGAGGAAGTGCTGGCAGGCCCATGGGTTGTCTTCAAACTTTTCCCCCCAATGGGAACAACTTCCACTTAGAACACCAGTCAGAGGCAGTAAAAGATGACTCGGGTTTACATCTCTCCCCAAGATGGTCATGCTCCTTAGTTCTTTCCTGTAGCAATTAAAATGAGGTGTCCAATATGAGGTCCTGCATGCGCCTGGTCCTGTAATTTAACATTAGGGTTTTATAGTAGCACCCTGAGGCCCAAACTAAACATGGTAGGGGCTGAACAGACACTATAAAAGATGTCCCTATTGATCCTACAATCCAAATAGAGAAGATAAAAGGCGGGAAGGGAAAAAATGTTATCATGCTCATTTTTACAGCTGGGCCATTGAGGAACAGAGAGTAAGTGACTTGCCCCTGGTCACAAAGGGAATCTGTGGCAGAGCTGGGATTTGAGCCCATGCTGTAATACATCATCATTTAATAGAAACAATATAAAATGCAAACACATGTGAGGGACCCATTAATCTTGTGATTATTTCCGTAACAGACAAGATATGTCAAATACACAATTTTACAGTCCTTTCCTTTGGCCTCAGAGTACTTGATATGCAGCCAAAAGGAGGCAGGATTTGACAGCCGGGGGGTTTCTTTCTGCAGACCTCAGTCTAACCCTGCCCGATCCGTCTCCCTTAAACAAGACCTCAAATTGGCTTTGTTTCCAGGCTCTGGTGGCTGGCCATAAATCTAATAGCTATTTTGGCCCATGTCACAGGAAAACCTTACACAGAGCTATGAAAGCCTGAGGAACCCCAGAGCACATTTGAGATGAAATAAGGGGGAAATTAACTTTATTAGTCTCCAATTTCTTGGAACTCCACTGTTTGATTTAGCTTGGAAAGTGGGTTGTCAACAGAGAGCAGTCACTCTAAGAACATTAATCGTGTGTCAAGGAGGTCTGTGTGTGCTATAAAAGTATTGTTTGTTTATTTAGACTCAGGAAGTCCCTGTGTGAGGTGAAGCTTCCAAGGTCTGCAGTGAGCAAGTAAGTTATTAACAGTGAACACTTTCCATGAACAACTGACAAAAATAATAAAGCACATTCCGAAGGTTTTGTTATAAGTCCCAGCCTTCTCGGCTCTAGCAGAGAAAGGGAAGCAACTGCTTTGCTGTGGTGCTGCTGAGCCTACCCCAGCCTGTTAAAATAGTATCAACCGATGTATTTGTGCCCTCTTAAATGGGCCTCTTTGTATTTGTATTTGTGCCCTCTTTACCTACATTAAACCTAACAACAAAGACCTCATCCTTAGCAAAGGAGAAAAGTCCTCCTCCAAGCTTCATCCACTGGGCTAGTCATCTGGATAATTCTGACCCCTGTTTTAAATCACCCATTATATCTAATGCTCCTGTTATGGTTTATTCTGAAGCTAATATTTGGCTTGCCATTTGAATTGGCCATAACAGTCTTTCACTGAAAGTCCAGGCACCATGGCAGTAACTCATTGCAATTTAAACTGCATTGGTTCTAATGGCCCCAGTATATCTCATTCAATGGAATATGGATTTGCTTTGAGTAAGTATGAGAGGCTGAGATGGAGCTATTGCATTGGCCACAGGTCATGCTCCACTATGAATGAGCTAGGTTACCTCGCACAGGGTATAGCTAGAACTCATGCTTTGTCTGGTGAGTGATTATCAGGCATTGCTTAGCTTATGCTAATTCACATTCACCATTGCAACCTCTGTGCATTAAAATAAAAAATGTAAAAACCACCCTGAGAATTTCTACTTCAAAAAATACAGGGTTAGATCATCAGCTCTGGAGAATTTGTTCCATTACTTTCACAGGAGTCAGGCCAATCGGTGTCCCCTGAGGACCTGGCCCACAGTTTTTATCTTGATCTTATACTAAGGGAAGTAGTTTTTAATTTATTTTTTTTTACAAAATATTTACAAAACTGCAATTTTTCCACACTGTACCAGTCTGCTCAGAAAGATATATGGGCTCTAAATGTTGTTTGATGTTGGTTTTTGTTTAAAAGGAAGTAACATCCATTTCAAACTTGCATAAAATTATGCAACCTTCAAGACACTGCTTAACTGCATAGAAAATGTTCGGCCCAGTGATACCTTAAAAAATAGTCATTCCCAGGGGGCAATGTTACTTCTGCATGCAAATCCATTCTGATAGCAATGTGTCTCTTGCCAGTGTTGGTTGTATTTCTGGTTCAATGAGTTTAAGTTTGCAAGTCTCAAATGCTCCCAAATGAAGCCCACACTGGAGGACCGGGGGCTGTAAATTGATGGGAAATAAGCAATCTGCGTGCTGCCGACTTAGTTACTTCTGCTCACTATGGCGTCTTCCCTAGGCTCCATTGACTTGAAGCGCCCTCCGGTCGATGCAGTCTTACTCCACTTGAAGGAGTGGAGTTATTGTGTCGACTGGAGAGTGCTTCTGGGATCGACTGAGCAGATCTACGTTGCCCGCTCAATTGATCCCACTGCATCGATCCGTGAGGATCAATGAAGTTTTTTCAGTCTAGACAAGGCCTGAGTCATGAATGTATTAGTGCTCACAAGCCCACATCTGTGCAAATAGCCATTTATTCATACGGACATATTTTAACTTGACAGCCCAATCTCTAATTCCCAACACTCTTTCCTTCACACTAGTGGCCTGATCTAAAGCCTATTAAATCAAGGCTCTGGATCAGGACCAGAATTTAGATGGTTAAATAATATTGTTGAGTCTCCTTCAGGGGTTGCTCTGACTATTATGGGACAAGGTGGATATTGGGTCTGAAGGGTAGGCAGCTAGCAGGGATAAGTAAGAAAATGCGACTGTTTAGAGAAGCACCAGATGTTCTAAGCACATTGCTCAAATACTAAATGCATGGATTTTAGCTTCGCACTACAGGAAATGGGGAGGATAACCTCCATTCACACATGAGGAACTGAGGTAAAGCGTGCATTGTTACTTGTATGATGTCATGGTGGTGGTTTGTGGCATAGCCAGTAATTGAATCCAACTTTCCAGAGCCCCAGTCCAGTGTCTTAATTATTAGACCATCCTTTCTTCCTTTTGGGTCTGGTAATCTGGTGACAACGGGCTCTTGTGGGACGTCTGGTACTCTGAATTGGGCCACATGAACCGATGAGTAAGAAGCACTTGTCTGCTGCTTACATTCAAAATTTGGAGTTTAGCAGAGTTTTAAAAAAGCATTAGATATAATCACTCTCCATAGCTGATTATATGAGAAAGTGGAAAAGTATCCAGATCTGAAGTGTGGAGAGGATATAAACCTTCCCTGCTTCAGGACACAAGCCCAGGATAAATAGGGTTTAAGAAGAAACTTTCCTTATGGACAGCTTCTTCCATAATTGCCTATTTTAGGGTTTCCCACACTTTCCTCTGAGGCATCTGATAGGATCCAGTTGCATACAACATTAAGGGCTTTTGTAATAACACTCTAACAACCTCTGGGAAGCTTTGGGTTGGATTTGATTCTTATTTCACACGAACCAAGTTGTTCCCAGCAGCAAGATAGATAAAGTCGTATCTCTAAGGAAAAATACTGGGGCACATGCTCAGCTGGTGTAAGTCAGAATTGCTTCCCTGTTTTACAACATGAGTATCAGGTTTGCTCTCTCAATATACCTTGTGAGATGGAGAGATCCTTCCAGAATGCCACTTGCCCAACATTATGCTGTGCTTTTCAATGCCAGTAATTTGTAGAATGTTGCCATAATAAAAAAAAATGCACAAAAGGTATCTGAAGATGGCCACTAAGACCAGAAGCAATGAGAAAGAGAGATGTACTATAGGGACTCAGCCAGCTCCAGAAATCTGTCATCTGTTAATTGGCTCTTGCAAAGCTCCTTTATCAGCCCTGCTGAAGCAAAACAGAATATATGCAATAAACAAGAGTCCATAACTTCTCTTTATGCCCTTCATAATTCAAACCATAAGTGCACAGCTTGACCTCACTGTTGTGGTTAGCAGTAACATAAGAACTAGTTGCTTGTATTGTGACTGAGACTGTCCTAGGCAGCAGACGCTGTGTTCTTACAGTGTCAACTCTTTATCAGGTAGAGCTGCCAAAGAAAATGGAAGACTTGGTTCTTTGTTTTGTTGTGTCAGGGGGTGTCACTTCTCTGTTAAGAGAGAAGAAATTTAGGCTTGGGCTCTGTGCTTCTTATTATCCCTTGTGAGCTGGCTTGGAGAAGGGAAACATGAAATGCAAGCATAAGCTCATTGTAGCCAGATAGCTCTGGTGTTATAAAGCCAGCATAAGGGACTGAAGGAAATGGTCTGTTACAAAACACAGGAGGAGAGGGGGAAATGGTATCTGGCCTCTAGTTTAAGAAGCATTGTTACATTAGGAGTTACATCCTGTAGCTTTTAAATATAACTCAATTAGAACGTTATCTTCTGTATAATGATTGCCATAACAGACTGCCTTGTGTGGAGATTCAATTAGGGGGGTGACCTCAGACCATTTACCAGGGATAATGTGGAGTTGGGGTGCAGACAGGAGGCTTTAGACCACCTGTGCTCTGGAGTCTGAATTAGATTTGCCACAGCATGATTGCGTTTGTGTCTCGATCCAACTGTGCTTTCAGTAAATTGCTCTTTACTCCCACTTCCTCTCTCCCTGAGTTGCTGCTGTTTTAAAGTTTGCTCCAGCAGCAGATGGAAGTTGAAGCATGAGTAAAGGGGAGGTTTGAACTTGGGTTCATTGGTAAGCACTTCAGCACTGAAGCAGCCCTCCAGCAAGGTAACAGCAGAGAGGTGTGGAGAGGGAAAGTCAAGGGACTGCCCTCTTGGTAATTAAAGGATCGATGGCATTTTGAACTGGGGTTTTAGCCCTATTAGCATTGAGTACTAAAACTGAGCATTTTCAGTTTAACTCCATAAATTTCAGGTTTTATAAAAATGAAAATCTAAAATCTCTCTCTCTCTTTTTTTTTTAACAAATATGGAAACTTTTCACAGAAATTCCCATTTTGTTGAGAATTCATTGTCCATTGAGACAAATGTAGCTTCCAGCGATGCCAAAAGCGCTTTCAGCTGGATAGCCTCATTCTGGGATGAGGGCCCCCGTGTGCTAGAGGATGTACAGACATGTAATGAAGAAATAGACCTGCCACACAGAGTATAAACTCAATGCTTTTAACTCTGCATAGCAAAAAACCAGACTCTGCAGTAGTGTTACATGATTCTCAGGCAGTACATGGGTTTTGATAACTGGAGGGACAGCAGACTGGGCTGTAATAATGTGTACATGTGATTTTTTACAAGTTATAGTGTGACTATAGAGGAAAAGGGAGTATGAGAAGCAACTTCATCTTTGCTCACCTGTTAATTGCAAAAATAAATTGCAATAAGCAGGAATGCTACCTGTACCACAGGATGCCGGGGAAGCCCTGATGTGAAATGTTCTCTCCTCTCCCGAGCTTAATTGATCAGTGATCTGAGGTCAGAGCTTCTACTTGAGCAAACCGTGCTTTATTCAGGGAAATGCTCTCTGTGACAGCAGGATGGTACAGCAATATCATATCTCGCACAGTACTAGAGACAACTTTTCTGGGAGCCGTTGAGGGAAGTGAATCACGGTACTTTAACACGGAAAAGTAGCTGCTGTGTTTCTCAGGCCAAAGCTGTGAGTTATAAATCATGGTAAGTCTTGAGACTCTGATTCAAACTGTGTTCATCCCTCACTCAGCCAAAGCTCCTGTTGATTTCAAGGGCTTTGCCTGAATGGATATGGAGGGCTGCTTTCTGCCATCAAAGCCTCACACACCACTCCCTGTTGCTTTTAGTGGGAGTTGCCCACACATACTTGAGGATAAAATTTGCCCTCTGGTGAGTGATGGCTAATCCGGCCAGGCAAGCCTTCACCTTGACTTCAGACGTACTGTGATCAAAGTGATTTGGATAAAGGCTTCTTATAAGGAGCTCAGAATACAGCCTACCTCTTCTCTGCAGTAGTTTTGCTGAAGCACTGGGTTGGAACTCAGCAGCCGTGGTTCAGTCCTGAGCTCTGCCACTGTCTTCTTCTGTGACCACGGGCAATTCACTTAATCTCTGTGCCTCAGATCTTCATTTTCCAACATGGGGACCACCTCCCCCCTTTGTCTTGCCTATTTAGACTCTTTGGTACACAGACCTCGCTACCTTTGCACTGCATTACTGTGGTAATCCCATATCATTTGAAACTTCTGCAGTATGAAAAACAGAGGCTTTTGGAATTATTTATTTTGTCAGAGGGCAAGTATCTTTAAGTCCCACACCTGCATATAGGATGTGAGTTGAAGTTTGCAGCCCAGATGTTGCAATGTACCTTATTCAATCATACACCTCCATATATCTTGCTCTGTTTATTTAGAAGAGTTAAAAGCAACTGTGTGCAGAAAATAAACACTTTTTCAAAGCAGTTTTTGAATTCTCCTATGGCTGCTAATCTTTTCTTTAAAAAAACCCAAACAAATAAACCCAACACAATAAACCCAAACCCAACCATTGTGGTTGCTCTAAGCCACTGATTACAGTTTTTAAGTGAAATAATCTCCTTGAAAATCAGTTTAACAAACCAATCCCTTCAACAGCCAAGAAGAATAGGAATTGTTCCTAGGTTCGCTCCCCAGCAATTAGCTAACAAACCATAGCTCCAAGCAATACATTTCTTGGGAATCACTATTCAGTAAAAATATAACTCAGGGGACAATGATCCATTGGAAGAAATATAAATTACAGAAGATGTTGTATATGGTCTTTCTGAGTATCTACCCTCAGAATACATTTAATTAAAGAACATGTGGTGAGGGCGGGGGGGAGGCTTGTTTTTAAGACTGAAAAATAATCAGGCAGTAGAATTTGCTTATCCTGCACTATGCTGTAAGGAAATGCTACTCTCCGGACACAGGGAGTAAACAAAAACCCTTTTCCCCTGTAATGGAGGTCACATCTCTGGGCATCCCTACAGCTTCAATGTTGATCCAATCACCTTCTCTATTTCTCTTAATCAGGGATTTGATTTATCTTCAGTGTTGCATGTATAATGAGGCAAGTTATTTTTAAAAAGCATTCTTCTTGTGCTCAACTGCATGGATAGTCCAGAGCATTTGTCCACAGCCCCATAGTTACTGCCAGAAGCACTGTTGCTTTGATAAATACTTCTTTGTGTTAAGGTAGTGCTTCAGTCCACAAGTGAAATCAGTGGCCCTTTTTGCTAAATACTCTGCAGGCCGCCTCCTCCCTGTCATCCCAACTCTTCTTTCTGGGTGTGAGACATGGGTGACCTATCAGAGTCATTGTAAGCATCTGATGTGGTATCAACTGCATTGCTGTAGGCAGATTCCCCATATCAGAAGGGAAGACTGTTGCCCTCATGCCAGGATTCTCTCTGCAGTTAACGTCGCCAGTGTTGAGGCGAAGATTATGAAATGTCAGCTTCTCTGCGCTGGTCATTTTGTGCAGATGGCAGATACTCGTCTTCCGAAGCAAGTCCTCTTTTGTCAACTTAGGGTAGGGGGACCTGCGGGAGACAGTGGAAACACAATGAAGACACTCTGAGAGTCTATCTTAAGAAGGGAGGCGTTGACCCCATGCACTGGGAAGACCTGGCTGGCAATAGACTGCAGTGGCGTCACATCATACAGCAAACCTCAGCCAGGTATGAAGAGAATCGCCTTGCTTATGAGGCTGAGAAACACGGTGGAGGAAGGAAAGTGTGCAGCATTCCAGCCAGCAATTGTACTCTCTGCAAGCAACCACCTATCACATACGTGGAAAAACCTGTTCAGCCCCAATTGGACTCTTCTGCCATCTGAAGTGTCATCAGTGACTTCCCCCAGCAGACGACACCTTTGTGTCAAGAGATAGATAATGATGACGCCCACACACACGAGACAGACCCTGCACCAAAAAATCTTAGTGTAAATAGACAAGATGGACAAACAATGGGAAGAGGGAAGGGTTATTATTCCCGTTCATTATGGAAGGTGATCTGGCTTCATTTCCCAACCCTGCCCCAGATTCCTTCTTGGCCTAGTCACTCAGTTTCTCAGAGGCCATGTGTGATTAGATGTAAGGGTGACGAATTTCCCAGTGTCCAAGCACCACACACCATCAAAGAATAACAGCCAGGACTGAAAGAAAGACCATCAGAACTTTTCTAACATAGCAAAGGCAAACATTTTTGTACTGATAGGTAAAAGGAACATGCTCCATAGCTAAAGCCTGGTGTGTTGCACTGATATCTCCTGAAAATAAGAGGCTTATTGGGCAGCCCCTTCACCAGACAACTCATGGTAGGAAAATCAATAGGGATTTGTTGATGGAAATCCCACTGAAGGAAACAAAAGGCAGCAGGCCTCATTCTCTTTTCACCTATGTGGTGCAAATCAGGACTAACTCTACTGAAGGCAGTAGAAGGGTGTAAAACCAATAAGAGAGGTGAACCAGGCCCCTTGCTGGCAGCTCCCAAAGTGGCGCCGTCTCTACAATCTTTACTGCCCCTTTCAAGAAGCAGTTTATTGCATGACATAAAAACAAAACACTTGCTCTAAATTTCATAGAAAATTGAGTCTCGGTAGCACAGAGGGCAGGTCATTCCTGGCTTCCATTAAAGATGATAGTTTTAGCGTTTCTCTGACAGTTTTGTGACACCCCATGTTGTATTAGCAAAGCCAATTTGTTAATCTGCAAATGCCAGCATTAAATATCTCCTTTTCTGCACAGACACCAGATTAATGAGAAGTCAAAACCTAGCTACTGTTTTCCTATTGAAGCTATGAAATTTTGTATATAATTCATTTGCCCATGTAATGGAAACTTAGTGGCATATGAAAAGCATAAAATAGAATTTGTGATAATGTCTTCTTTAAGTCGTAAAGATACACTTGTGCTGTCTCAAAGCTCAATTCAGGCATCACATCTATGGTACAACGCACAACTGCCTAAATGCTGCAGCTGCATGGGATCTGCTTTACCGCTATAAATCAGATCAAGGTTTTACCCCCCTCTCCTTGCCTTATCACAGCATAACCCCACCGCTGTAATGAGCTCACCGGAATCCAAATAAGTGTGAAAGAACCTGGCAGCTTCATCCCCCTGTTCTTTTCATTACTCCAGACAACTGAAGATGCTGAAATGGTGAGAAGTGGTGTAATGAGAAGAGTCTGTTCCCATCTCGCTCTCTGCTTTTGTTGTTCCTGATAACTTTCTGGAATCTTGAAGTTGGGATGGGTCTTGGTTCGTAGAGGCTTCTGATCTTTACTGTCTAACAACGTGTATGTAGTTGCTTTCTAAAGTAAATAAAATCAGGATAGGTGTAGAACAAAGAGGAGGAGGAGATATAAACCTGAAGAAATCTTCAGCAAATAGGCCATGGATCAGCTTCCCTGGGTTTGACTCCACCATCCCTTTTTGCTTGTGTTTTGAGGATGGGGTAGCTGTTATGGATAATATTGATTAGCTCTCCTAAATCAAGATGACTGTGACATATGCAGGAGTGATGCCCGTGGCAATATTCTGCTTAGCTGGCAGACATTTTGAAACTCAAACTATCCCTCTTGCAGTCAAGCTAGCTGTTGAAAACCAGCATATAGTATATCACATCCCACCCATCCCCATTTCCAATATTAAAGTCTCATGTAGTTTTTTTCTCTATTTTGCCATCTGTCTTTGACTACCAAGGTTATGTGGATAGACTGTAGTTTGCATGTATATTAAAAAAAAAAAAATCTAACAGAGAAACCCCACAGGGGAACTTTTATACAGTGTTGTTAAAAAGCTATTTTTTCAAGACTCTCTCCTCTCATTTAATTACTGGCTATGCTTCATAAATAAAAGTAGGAAATATTCTCATTGCCTTGCAAGTATAATGTTTGCTAAAATATATTATCCCTGCAGATTCCAAGGGGCCATAAAACAGCTTGACCTCGAATTTATTATGATCAGATCATCCTTTTTCATATATTAGTCAATAACAATGAATCAACATTTGGATACTATCGATTGTGTTAAACTACAGGACACCAAAA
The DNA here is from genome assembly GCA_007922175.1 of Pelusios castaneus. Lineage (NCBI taxonomy): Eukaryota > Metazoa > Chordata > Testudines > Pelomedusidae > Pelusios > Pelusios castaneus. The sequence continues at coordinate 2,950,040 of ML685896.1, forward strand.
GGAAAACCTTTAAGAATTAAAAGATTCTAGAGACTGTACATTTGAAAGGATGGGAAATGGGAGTCTGGATAAATGGAACTGATTAACATTTTTTATGTGGAGAGATTCCTTGACTGAAAAATACATTTTAATCAAAACCGACCTTTTTAGTAGGCAAATGCCAAATTTGAGTCCCATAATATTTCATGTCAAAATTAACTTTTGACTAATCATTTAAAAATGAAATGATAATTGTATTTAGTTTCTACTTAAAATGCCACTTTGTTTGAGCTTTTCATTTAAAAAAAAAGTTGCCTCATTAACTTATGTCCAAATGATGGTTCCAGGGCAACGGTTTACTTCTTTACTTGAATTTTTTTTTTTTTAAGTTTGAAACTTACTGTGAAAGAATCAAAATACTTATTGCAAAACTTCTTGCAGGAAAAATAATGGTTTTCTGTCCAGCTTTAGCAATAAGATTTTTTTCACTATTCTTTCTGGCTAGAGGTGCAGTAAGATAGGATTGTTCTGCACAAAGAGGCTGAAAGTCAGAGGTACAGGAAAAACAGAGCATGTTGGAATCAGACAGATGAGCCAGGCAATGATGTTATGAAACATGTATCGGCAATGGGGTCACATGAATCACTGATCATTCTGCCCTGCCTTCTCCTCTTGGCCAGGGTGGTCCTGTCTAGCAAAACCCAAAAGTTTCTCTCCTTCAGATCAAAACAACAAGTAGTCCTGTGGGACTTTTAAAGACTAACAGATTTATTTATCCCATGAGCTTTCGTGGGAGAAAATCCCACTTCATCAGATGCTTGAAGATGGGGAACTTACAGAATCGAGCAAAATAAATGTAAGTCATAGGATATGGTCAGACTGCAACAGCTAATCAGTCCTTCGCATCAGTCACTTTGATTTGTCTCAGGATCCTGATTGGAAATAGATGTGCTGGGATGCTGAAACAAAACTCAGTGAGATGATAATGTGTGACACGTCTTTCCTCTCCAACAAGACCACTGAAACACAGTGCTCTGGGATCTCGTGGCATGCTGGATAAGAGGGTGCAAAGACGCCTGCTGGGATCTTAAGTCCATGCCCAATTGTACGAGTTACATTCTGAAGACCAACAAATAAAAGGACCTAATCCAAAGCCATTGGAACGATGGCTTCCATTAGTTCAGTGGACTTCGGAGCTGGCTCCCAGATAGGTTGTAGCAGCACAAATCTACTATAATGTGAAGGGGGCAGTCCTTGTGTGGTACAACAGTGCAACAGTTTGAGAATCTTGTTAGATGTGAATCTTGTCTAACTTGATTGTCAAACTGGGAGGTGTTCTAATTATTGTGGGTAATTAATATGAATAGTTTAAAAGCCTCTCTTTTTCTTTTCTATTTCATTTCACTGAAATCAGCAGCCCTTAACTGATAATAGTGAATCCGACCTGGATTTTTTTTTTTTCAAGTGTGCTTCAACTGAGTTGTCTGAATTTACCACTAGAGGTTCCTGTTGTAACACTGGGCAGCTAGCATGGGTCAAAGTTCATAAACTAAAGCCTGGCTTTCTCTTAAGCAAACCACTAGTCAGAACAATAGTTTTGTAGTCTTGATGAAGCCAAGCACTGTACAGTAGCCAAGTCATTCTGAGATGGAGAAGGTCACCAGATGGGCATTGAAGGGCTTGTCTACACTTGAAAAGTGACAGTGTCACAGCAGCAACCACTTGTTGTGCCACTATTGCACTTCAGTGTAGATGTTACCTACACTGATGGGAGAATCTATCGGCACAGGAAAAACCATCGTACTGAGAAGCGGTAGACAAGTGGACAGAAATTCTTCTGCCATGTCAAACTAGCCTTCCTATCCTGTGGTTTGAGGTTGGTGTTGATTTTTCACATCCTACCAATGTAGCTGGGTTAACTTAACTTTAATGTAGACCAGCCTAACCCTGAAGCTTATCTAATTTACTCTATGTGAAGCTGGGCAAACTCCTGCATGAGACCAAAATGCTAGAAGCCCATAGGTGGTTTCAAGTCACCTTTGCTCCTGTGGTGCTTCCATCTCTGACCCAAGCATGGGAATGGAGTAACTGAGAATCAAATCTCTCATGTTACTTTCCTGTCTGGGAGGGGGTGAATCATAGATGGTATCGTGCTTCCAAAGCTCAGGAGAGGTCCAGACGTAAGGATGATATATGGGAATTGGAAAAGGTACTGATGAAAAGGACAACAAAAATGATATGGGGTATGGATCAGAGAGAAGAAAAGAGAGATTCATAAGACTGGGGTGTCTTAGCGTGGCAAGAAGATGAGTAAGGGGGATATGATAGAGGTCTATAAAATAATGACCAGTGTGGAGAAAGTAAATAAAGAAATATTATTTGTTCCTTTGCATAACACAAAAACTAGAGATTACTCAATGAAATTAATAGGCAGCACGTTTAAACGGAACAAAAGGAAGTATTTCTTCACATAACATACAGTCAACCTGTGGAACTCTTTGCCAGAGGATGTCGTGAAGGCCAAGAGTATAACAGGGTTAAGAAAAGAACTAGTTAAGTTCATGGAGGATAGGTCCATCAACGTCTATGAGCCAGAATGGGCAGGGATGCAAAACCATGCTCTGAAGTGTACCTAGCCTCTGTATGCCAGAAACTGGGAATCGGTAGCAGCAGGATGGACAGGTTGATGATTACCTGTTCTGTTCATTCTGTCTGAAGCACCTGGCATTGACCACTATCAGAAGACAGGCTTTTGGGCTAGGTGGACCATTAGTCTGACACAGTATAAATAATGAGTGTCCTGTGTCACCTTAGAGACTAGCCAATTTCTTCGGGCCTAAGTTTTCGTGGGGTGCAATATACCTTGTCATCTGCCTTAAAGACTAATACATTTCTTCGGGCATAAGCTTTTGTGGCGTGCAATGTACTTTGTCAGATGTGAAAGTATGTTGCACCCCACGAAAGCTTAGGCCTGAAGAAATTGGTTAGTCTTTAAGATGACACAGGACTCCTGTTGTTTTTGCTGTGTACAGACCAACATGTACTACCTCTCTGGAACTTGACCCACTATGACTGTTCCTATGTCCTTAGGATTCAGCCCAGCAGCACGGCACTGCTAAATTAGTAATCCAAACCAAGGAGATTTGATAATGGTATGGCTGCACAGGCAAACTGTGCTGTCTATTCAAGGAGGAAAAGAATTATCCCAGACTTAACACTCCTTGCTTTCTGTCCATGTGTTCCTACAGAATGATGCACTAAAATCTCATCCCCATGGATCTTTCTCAGTTTGCTTCTTCCTGACTGTTCTCACAGCAATCCGGAATCCAAACCTATTTTAGAGCTTTCAAGGGTTGTTAATGGTGTCACACCTGAACAATTCTCCCCTTTGCAGAGGAAATGGATGGTGTTGGTTTAGTGAGAAAAGGAAATTGTGCTATTGAGAATGCAGGAGTTGAAGCAAATGAACGTTTCAGAATTGACCCGCATCGGTGACATGTAAAACAGTGTACTGCATGCATGTAACAAATGCAACACTATTTGGTGAAGGCTACAAACCCTTTTAAATTTAGCTCATTGAAAGGAGATCATTGGTGCAGAGCAGGGGTATCAAACTCATTTGCTATTGCAGACCAGATTTGACTTAAATGTACTTCAAATGGGCAGTACATACCAGAAACTGAAATACTATGGCACTCATGCGGCATCAGAGAGTGCTGTGTATGCGAAACTGCGCTCCACCATATCTCGCTCTCTCTCTCTCTCTTAGGGAGAGTGTGTGGTCCTGCAGAGCACAGTCCCACATACCCAGTGCTCTGTGACGTCACGAGACCTGACACTCTCATGGCATTGTGGAGCGCTGGATATGCGAGACTGCACTCTTTTTCTCTCTCTGATAGCAAAGAGTGTGGTCCCACCGAGTGCACTCAAGGGCAGAATTGAAGAGGTTCGTGGGCCGCATGTTTGACACCCCTGATGTAGAGTAAGACTGGGGTAGAATTTATTGTGTGTTCTATATTTGGCATTCATGACATTGTGACAAAACATAGCGCCGGCTAATGGCAGGCAGAATAGGGGCCCTGGCTGTGCAGGCCCTCATACAGTTCTGCGTAAGCTCCTCAGTCCTGCTGCTGATTGCAGATCTGACAGCTCTGACTATGCGCCTCAGTCCTGACCTTCTGCACCTCTAGCTCTTTTACAGAGCTGCTTGATTTTTCATTTGAAATTCTTTGACCAAAAAACAGCATTTCCCTTCTCCTCCCCCCTACCAAAAAGCCCTGAAATCTTTCACAAAAAACTTTGTTTTCCAAAGGTTTCCAGGTTTTCTCAATACAAAATAAATAAATAAATTTAATTTAATTTAAAAAAATTAACATTTTTCTCCTACCCCCTCCCTCTTGCCCCTTTTTAAAAAATATTTTTTTATTTATTTGTTTTGCTGCTGAATGCAGCTGAATAAAGATTTAGGGTTTTTTCATGTTTTAATTTTTTTCTTTATTCTTTTTGCAACTCTGTAACTCTTCAAAACTTCTTCAGCTTTGGACAAGGTATCAAAGACAAAATGAAAAATATAACCATTACCCTGCCACTCAGTGACTTGAAAGGTTGGAGAAGTCCTAAAAAGTTACAGAATGGGGGGGAGGAGGGAGAGAAGGTGAAAAAATGAAGGAAAAAAACCCAAGCCCCACTATAATTCATTCTGTTGCATTCTGTGAGAAAAGGGAGTATAAAGGAGATAAAGAAAGCCAAAGACAAATTTTTTTAAACTCCATTTTGAAACTGAAATATCAATGTTTTGCAATAATCTTTCCCCATTGTTTTTTACCAGTTTATCATTTTATTTCTGGATCTTCCCCACCTAGTCTTTTAAGAGCACAGACTAATACAACTTATTTCATCCCAGTGGACCAAAACATGGCTATATAGTCTCATTTTGTCCTGGAAGGTGAAGTAGACAGGCTGTTTTGTGCTTCGCAGCCTGTGTCCAGATACTGTGAGCCCAATTTACAAAACAAAAAATTCTGAATGGCTCTTTTTTTGTATTACTTGCTTAGAAACTGAAATTTCACAGCATTTTGGAAGGGCTGTTTTAAAAACAAAACAAAAGCTGATTAATCTCCTACCTAACTTCCAAGGGCAACCAGCTTTCTTGTTAATATCATTTTCTACCAAACAATCATCATCTGCTTTAAAATAAACAGAAGCCAAAGTGGCTCAATAAACTGCTTTTTCCTCTCTTGGGCCTGATCCAAAACTCAGTGGAATCGAACCAAAGACTGGTTGTCTTCAATAGGCTTTGGATCAGAGTTTGGTTCCCTTTTCTTGTCTGAGCACTCTCCACATTTTTTTTCCCACCTGGATTCCTCCTCCTTCTCCTGCCCTCTTTGCTAGGAGTATGGCCTGTCAATGCTGGCCTGTGTGCAGAAGTCTTTCTTACTTGTATTGTACTCAATGCCCCAAACTCAGATATTTCTGAGTCGGACTTTCTCAGAGTTATCCCTCAGTTTGAGCCTGCTTAAACCTGTTGATGAGTCATTCTTGAGCCAGAGAGTGCAATGAATCTTCAGAGGCAATTACTTACGGATCTTGTGATATGCCCCACACCACTCAACCAGGGTTCAGCCAATCCACAGGCAAGGAGTGGGACTCCCAAGCAGTGCATACAACAAAGTCCCAGGCCATCCTCCGCAGTAGCTATGCTGACCAATTCATAGAGGAAGAGTTCATACCAAAATGAAGTAACTTTAGTTAGCCAGCCAGAAAGAAAATAGTTGGGTAAAACAGGCTGGTTCACTAAACATAAACCCCTCTCTCACAAATACACCTGGGAAAGTTAGAAATATTTCCTGCCCTTTGTGCAGATGGGTTTTGCTGCTTGAAATCCAGAATGGTGGGAGCACATTGCAGTGTCCTAGTAGCTGATATGGAAATGGATCCTGGAAAGAGTTTTTTCTTTCTTCGCCTGGCATCAAATGTGTTCTAGTTTCTTTAAATTCTGTTTGTTTCAAGATTGTAAGCTGTAAGTCTTCCACAGTCGTCCCCCCCCCCCCCCTCCCCAAATCAAACTCAGGAAAAAGCAGCCAGGGGCAGAAATAGACAGAAAAGAAGCTGTTGCTTCATTTTGCTTCCACCTTTATATATTATCAGTTTCTTCCAGGTATATCTGCAGCCTCCCCTGGGGCCATTGCTGGAGCGACATTAATTTAATTTACTGAGATGCTGCTGTCTGTAGTGTGCTCTAATTTTAGACTTTGTCTCTCTGGATTCTGAATTTGGATGTGAAGAAATGACAAGTCTCTCTCTCTCTCTCTCTCTTCCTCCTCCTCCTCCTCTCCCACCCCCTTCTCACCCCCCCATGTGGAGGATGGAAGCTGCTCAGGTTAGGGACTATGAGAATGTGTTTTTGACAGAAGCGAATAAGTAAAAGGTGCTTTTTGGGGTCACAGTTGCCTACCCAGTCAGGCGGCAGCAGTTGCTGCTTCAGGAATTGATGACAGACAGAGCTGTGCTGTGCTGGTTTGTCACTGATTCTCAGACTCTGCCCAGATCTTGCTCTCAGTGACAGGGATGTAAATCTGGAATAATGCCAACTAAAGTCAAGGGAGTTTATTTCAGATTTATATGTTGAAAATTGAGAGCAGGCACTTGGCCTCTGTGTCCCAGACTGAGAATTTAAAAATCATTTACTGTGTAAAAAGCCTGAAGACAAGAGAAAGCATAAATGCAAATGGGATCCTTAGTATAAAAAGTTATTTATCTTAATAAGGCAAATTGTTTCCATGAGAGAGATACACGAAGTGTTTTAGGAGTGTGTTAAGGTGTGTGTATGTAGGTGTCTGTCTGTCTAGCGTAGTCTGGAAATCAGAGTTCAGGACCTGGAACAAGTACACTGTCGCCTTTGATCCTTTGCTACCAGATACCAGCTCATCACACTTCAGCCATGCTAATACAAAGCTTATTCTTTGCCAATTCAGAGGTGAATATTTATTTTTTATGGCAATTTGTCATGTGGGAACTAGGTAGGGAAGAGGGGCATTTCCTATAATAGGCTTTTTTTGTATCTACACAACTGCTGGCTTATTTTAGCAATAATGAATTGGCCGGATATGCACTCACCTCTCACTGCAGCCCTGAGGTGGGGGGGAGATGGCTTTGTCATCAGTAAATGCTAGACACAGCAATATATTCATCCAAAAACCTTGTGCCATTGGCTAATGCTGCATCTTGATTGCAGAGTTGCTGTATTAAGCAGGTTCTCAAGCTGTGATGATGAACAGTCCTGCTGAAAGTGATGGTGGGGCAGGGAATATACAGATATGATAGTAAGTTTTCATTAAAGAGTCTAGTTTTCCCCATCCTTTCTGCAGGCAGCTGAGCTAAATCCACAATTCGGCATTCTTGGTTAAATTCTGCACTGCTTATTTTTCTCCTTTCCTTCCCAGGGTGCTTCAGAGAGATTGGAAAGGAGCTGATATCATTAGGGGTAATTACAAAGGTGCAAATTTCTATTAGACATGGGGGCCACAGAAGAATAACCAGTTTCAGCACTAAATGAATAATGGTTTTGCAAGCCAACACTTTCCCTGGGTTGGCCGATTCCACTTAATGTGTATTTTCAATAACGTTATTCCATTACAGGGAACTTGGGTTAGGAGAGCTTTTGTTGACTATGTTATACAAATTCAATTAGTCACAGTACTTGGTGTATAAATTAAAAATGAGAGACGCTAGCAAAATTAGATGATAAGCCCTGTGCCAGCTCCCTTTGTGACTGAGATGGGGCTGATAAATCAGAACCTCAGGGCAAGATTTGCTAGAGTAGAATGAAATCATGATATAAGTAGGTTGATAAAGAAGCCAATAATTGTGTAAATGGACATGAAGATTTTGGGTTTCTTTCTCCTGCGCCCTTGACTACCCATTTACACAAAGGTGAGCAAAGGTGGGTGTAAAATGCCACTAAATCAGAATTCTGCACTCATTGGCGGAAACCTTTCTCAACCTCTTAGCACAGGTGGAAGATATCAATTCAGTAAATCATCCCTGCAGGGACAGACAGTGCCCTTCGGTAAGTAAATGCTACCTCAACTCAAGTGAATCCAAAGAGGTACAGACAAGGCAGCGGACTATGCAATTGTCTAATTGGAGCCCACGCTAACCAGGTGGAGAAGCTGGATTTCAGGGACACATTTGTTTTGTATTTGGTGGGTAAATAAATTGCAACGATGTGATCACATAAGGGAAATTGCAAGGGAGGGTGCGGATTGGGAATGACCATTCCCTGGATCATTCAAGGAAATATTGCCCCCTTCATCCCTGTTCACACAGGCTCCCTCTTTATGGTCTGTAGACTAATGGTGTCCTCTTTAAGAGATCTGGGACCCTGCAGCTTTACCCCATCTGCAGGCTTGGCACCTCAGAATGGAAGGGTTAGCTTTCTAAGCCCTCTGGGATCCATAATGTGCTGCCTGATCCTGGCTAAGATATAAATTATGTCACTGTGGGAAGCTGAATAATGCAGCGTGATCAAATCCCAGTAGGAAAGAACTAGGGACGTGGTTGAGCCCCAGGTTACACTCAAGCAAGTTGGGATTACAGCTAGGTAGCTGACATTGCATCACTCCTGTTCAGTTATAATTAGCTTTTACATATTTACATGTTCAAAGCTCTACAGTGACTAGCAGTCAATCTTCCAAAAACTCTGATGAGACTGAGATGGCCCCTCTTACCTCCAAGTCAATCTCTGACTAAACTTGACCTCTCCCACTTCCTGGCCCAGAAGTGCTGCTGCATCAATCTTAGAGGTGAAATCTACATCCCCACCAGGCAGAAGGACAGCACAATCACCTAAGCATCATTTAAGTCTTACTAATACCCTCAAGTGTTGCATAGGTCTCCCATGCAAAAGTGAATTCTGTTCTTAGTAAGTGCAATTGTTTCTTCATCATAGCATGAGATTTCAGCCATGCAGTAGAAACCAGGTAATGTGCTGTCACTGAACAAGGTGACCAAGTCTCCTTTACAGCATTTTTGGAGCACCCATAAGATGAAGTGCATTAGAGTAATGGCCCCACAAGGCTAAACGTGCTAATTTTCTTCTGTTTCACGTGTGTTTGCTAATGGAGTCAAAACACCCTGGATTAAAGAGAGAGGATGGGAAAAAAACCAAGGACTCTTTCTTTGTGTAGACAGATTATTTACAATTCTTGGATCTTCAAAACTAAAAAGTTCCAGTGGGTGATGTTGGCTTCTGTGGTGCTCTGTTTTGCCTGCATAAATGAAGCTGAGGATAAGCCCTTATGTTACCCACAGATGGAGAGAAACAGCACATCTGATTTTGCTGTGAGGCATTTATTCTAGAAAGGTTCAATAGGCAGAAGTGCCAGCTGTGGGTGGGGTCAGAAGGTTTTGCTACTAAGTATTTTCAGCAAAGATTGAGTGGGTGAGAAGCCAGAGTTGGCTGATGAATGGACTCATCTGCATTCTTTGAGGTCAGCACATCACTTGGGTGAGTCAGGCCTAAGAGGGAATCTGTCATTCTTACCAGCATCAGAGGTTTGGTTTGGATTCACTAAGGAAACATTCTCTTTAAATGGGCTTCTTACTAGAATGACCTTTGGTCCCTGGGTAGTGAATGGTACTTGGAGGTATTTCTCATCTGCTAGGATGTCCTCCTGTATATCTCATTAATGTTTATATGAATAGAGGGCATTGAAGTGAGAACCAGCATGTGGCAACGTCTATTTTTAATCACAATGGTGTCCTAGTCCTCTTCAATCAGGGTACTGTAAGCTGACCCGTTGTACACCGTAGGGTGTTGCTAGATAAACTGAGTATTCCATTGTCATTGCACAGCAATGTGGGAGAATTCGGAAGTGCCCACAATACTCAAAACCAATGTCCAACTTTCCAAAGGTGTCTTCTACTACAGGCAGCAATAGCGAGTTCTGATATGCTCAGTCAAGGCTTGGATGTCAAATCAAGACTTGGTGTAAATGTACATTCTTTATAGCAGCAGGGACACAAGACTGCCAGCAGGGTTTAGGCTCTGACCATATCTGTCATATACACTAAATGTATGCGGTGTCATTCAGCTATGTTGGTCCCACGATATTAGAGAAAGGTGGGTGAGGTAATCTCTGTCATTGGACCAACATTTGTTAGTGAGAGAGACAAACTTTCCGGCTTAAACAGCGCTCTTTGGGTCTGGAGTGATCTGAAGAGAAGCTCTGTGTAAGCTCAAAAGCTTGGTGCAATAAAAGAGATTACCTCACCCATCCTGTCTCTCTAATATGCACTTAATGACTCCAAGATGCAGTGAGTAAGGTGAAGCAGCAGCAGTGGTACAGATATCTACGTTGTGGTTTTCTGTTGCAGTTTTGGTGCAAAGGAAGATCGAGCAGCTAATTCAGTGGCAAGATTGAAACCACTTCTTCCACAGAAAGAAATTATTCTCTTGCTCTCCCCTGGCTCCAGAGAAACGTAGATGGAGAAGAACATGTTCAGATATTCGTGTCAGCTGAATGGGAATACTGCAGAATCTGGCTAATATATTTCTGAGGTTAATAAGAGGCTTTAGCCATCCAGCATCCTGGGGGCTGAAGCACTCAGGACATTGCAAGATCAGGCCTTGTACAAGCAAAGACCTCATCTTCACAGGGGAATTATTTGCTCCCAGCTTGTCCATTTTTTTCCTGCCCATCAGAATGCCGTAATTATGCTACAGGCTTCACACTGTGGAAATAACTATGATGCAACAAACGCACCCTGATGACTTCATGCTGGAGGCAAAGTGTGAAGAGTTTACTGACAAATAAACAAAAGAAAAAAGTGTGGCACTTGATTGGGGCTGTTGGATTTAATGAGTCAGTGTATGGCCAGTTCCTAAAGTATGGGAGCAGCATCCTAGGCCTGGGAGAATGACCTTGTACTTAAAGCACTGGACTTGGACTTGACAGGTCTGCATTCAGTTACTGGCTCTGCTACTGATTCTCTGAGTGACTTCACCTCTTAGTCTACCTGGCTGTAAAATGGGACTAACAACATTGACCTACCTCACAGGGATGCTGTGACACTAAATTAATTACAGATTGGGACTCATAGACTTTAAGGTCAGAAGGGACCAGTACGATCATCTAGTCTGATCTCCTGCAAAATGCAGGCCTCAAGACCTCACCCACCCACTCCAGCAATAGGCCATCAACCTATGACTGAGTTATTTACCTCCTTAAATCATGATTTAAGAACTTTAAGATACAGAGAATTCACCTGTAGGTGAACCATGCCCTGTGCTACAGAGGAAGGCAAAAAACCCCCAGAGCCCAGGCGAATCAGCCCTGGGGGAAAATTCCTTCCCGACCCCAAATATGGTGATCAGTTAAACCCTGAGCACATGAGCAAGTCTGAATAGCCAGTTACCCAAGAAACAATTCTCTGTAATAACTCAGAACCCACCCCATGTACTCTCCCCTCTTAGGCCACTTGTATATCCACCACATGTAGCCAAATATCAGTCAATTTCCAAAACAGGCTAATCTGATTAGACCATCCCCTCCATAAATTTATCAAGCTCAGTTTTGAAAGTATTTATGGTTTTTCCCCCACAACTCCCCTTGGAAGGCTATTCCTGAACTTTACTCCTCTAATGGTTAGAAATCTGTGTCTAATTTCAAGCCTAAAATTCTTGATGGACAGTTTATAACCATTTGTTCTGGTGTCCACATTGGTGCTGTACTCAAATAATTCCTCTCCCTCCCTGATATTAATCCCTCTGATGTATTTATAGAGACCAATCATATCCCCCCTCAACCGTCTTTTGGTTAGGCTAAACAAGCCAAGCTTCTTGAGTCTCCACTCATAGGGCAGGTTTTCCACTACACAGATCATCTTTGTAGCTCTTCTCTGCACCTGTTCCAATTTGAATTCATCCTTTTTAAACATGGGGACCAGAACTGCACACGATATTCCAGATGAGGTCTCACCAGTGCCTTGTACTGCTGCACTAACACCTCCCTGTCTCTACTTGAAATACCTCTCCTGATATATCCTAGAACCGCATTAGCTTTTTTTCACGGCCACATCACATTGGCGGCTCATAGTCATTCTATGGTCAACCAGTACTCCCAGATCCTTCTCCTCCTGAGTCCGTTCCAACTGATGCATCCCCAATTTATAGGAAAAATGCTTGTTATTTGTCCCTAAATGCACGACCTTGCACTTCCCATTATTAAATTTCATCCTATTCCTGATACTCTAGTTTATACGGTCATCCAGATCTTTCTTTATGGTATCCCGATCCTTCTCTGTACTGGCACTTAGACTGAAAGCATTGTATTACTGAAGGGTAGCTGTGGTGCTTTTTGGTCTAGGAATAGGAGAGGCTGCCATGTTTTGTGCTGGGTCTCCAATTTCCTCCTGAATTTGATGAGATTACTGTGGCCGTAAATGTCACTGGAGACAAGCAAATTCATCTGGAAAAAGGGCTCACATGATTTTTTTCCTCTCTCAATGTTTCAATCACATAAGAATGAGAACTTGCTGTAAACTCTGGGACACTGAGACCTAACCGAAAACACAATTACATTTCACAAAGAACGTGATGATAAATTATTCAGCCATTGTTACAGTAAAGTGTAGGGGATCCCCTCCCACTGGAGCCCCGGCTGTGGAGTCCTTCTCCCCGGAACCGCAGCTCCTCTGGCAGGGAAGCCACGGGTCTGGGGAGAAGGGTGCAGGGGCTCCCCAGGGGACAATGGTTGTATTCCTTATGTCCTTAATGGCTCATCAGGTTACTCCCTGGTCCCATATCACCTGGCAGATTCCTTAACATTAAGGAGACAATGGTTGGTGACATCCTGTCTGGGGCGTTCCCACAGAATCATACAAGTTAAAGTATAGATATAACACCAAACTCCTAACTTCTAATCGAAATAGAATTCCTAGACACAAACTATATAATCATTCCCAGCAAATTACTGCCTTTGTATCGATACCAAACATGACATAGTTCCTATGGATTATAGCATTTATGATATATGAATAGAAAATAATATCATAAATGCTTCCCTAAATCCAGACAGCATCACACTCTGCCCACATGCCCTGCCCTTTGGGGGGCATGCCAGGCTCCCCCTGTGCCCTCCCCCAGCAGGGAGGGCGTTGGTGTAGTCCTGGGGTAGTCCTAAGTCGACTTAGGGCTACCCCAGGGCTACACTGGCTTAATTCGACTTTAAAAAGTCAAATTAAGCCTTAAGTCTAATGAAAAGGTGGTTTAATAAAGTCGACTTAATGTTCATTAAGTCGACTTTATTTTCCTTAAGTCGACTTAAGCAAGCTGCTTAAGTCGACTTAAGGAAACTGTACTGTAGACCAAGGGTATATTAAATCGACTTAAGCAAGCTTAAGTCCACTTTATTTACCAGTGTAGACACAACCTTAGAGCCTGCAACACACACCTCCATGTTTAGATTATGCCCTTAGGCCCAGCACTGTGTAAATGCTGCAGCAGCCCAGAAGCAGCCTTCAGAAGCACTATGCTGCCTGCTTTCCTTTTGCCCCAGAAGAAAGTAGTAATTTGCTGCTGCAAATTGATACCCTCTTTGCAATGGCTGTCATCTAGAGGGTGGACCAAGGCTCCTACCTGTTTCATGTTCCATGTGCTAGATCAAGGGTCGGCAAACCGCGGCTCGCGAGCCACAAGCGGCTCTTTAGCCCCTTGAATTTGACTCTTCCAGGCTGGGGAGATTCAAATCTCCCGCCCTGAGCATGCTCAGACAGAGCATGCTCAGGGTGGAAGCGGCCTGGCCGAGAAGCGGCTCTGCCGGCCGTCCCTACAGCTGCGAGCCTCTGGCCAGGTAAGGGGGCTGGGAAGGGGCTGGAGGGAGGCCTGGAGAGGGGTGGGGGGCAGTGTTCCCTCTAAGCTGCGCGGCCGCGCAGCAGTGAGGGACCCCCGCGCAGCCCGGCAACCCCCGCCGCTCCCTCCAACACCTGGGGCCGCGGCACACCCACCCTGCACCCTGCCTCTGGGCTGGCCTTCCCCGCCCCCAGGGTGGGACAGGCAGGCTCAGGAGCGCGGGCCTGTCTGCCTGCCCCACACAGCCGGGGCAGCGGGGTGGCTGCGGCAGCGGCGGGATCCCGGGCTCCCACCCCCCAACCGCCTCGACTTCCCGGGGCTGGGCCGGGGCCGGGCTGATCCACGGCCCCGGCCTCCCAGCACGGGGCCGGGATCAGCCTCCGGGGCTGGGCCGGGGCCGAGCTGATCCACGGCCCCGGCCTCCCAGCACGGGGCCGGGATCAGCCTCCGGGGCTGGGCCGGGGCTGGGCCGGGGCTGGGCTGATCCACGGCCCCGGCCTCCCAGCACGGGGCCGGGATCAGCC